>CAHIKZ030000026.1:1282500-1415000 GCA_903632075.3 Acanthosepion pharaonis
AGTGCTACTCAAGTTATGCTTTTCTTCACTCTCTGGTCATCAAATTGAGATCAAAGTGTAGTATCTGTCTTCCTCATTTCTAATGATAATGGTAATATTAGCCGTTTCCTTATAAAGAAACATTCGTCAATCATTGGCCAATCAGGTTGTACTACTGTCGGTTGAAATGTATAATTTTCTCTTAATTTTTTCAGGAAAATAAGTTTCCTGAGCTGGTGTTTCCAGTATTGATGGGGGGTTTCCTTCCTAGCTTTTTATTTGAAGTAATGTGGAATCTCAACACCATGGTTATGGCATTATTTTCTCTTTGCGCTATATGTGAAAACCATTTTAGCTGTTGCCATGTTTGACTTCATGCCGAGTTCGTTGCTATCACTTTTTATGAGGCTATATCTTACTTATTATAAAACCCAGGTTGTGTGTGTGTGTGTATGTGTCTGTACGTTTATATATTGGATCGGATTTCCTACATTTTTCAACCAATTTCAACAAAACTTCAGAGGACTGCGTAAAATTACCTTGCGGTGGTTCTGACAGTGCCAAAAATTGGAAAAACACAATTGTTTTTGCATGAAATCAATTTGAAAACACGAATAAGAGGCATTGCGAGAATGAAAGGGGGACAACTCATATCGAGTTATACTTATTATAAAACCCAGGTTGTTTGTGTGTGTGTTCATTTATATATGGGATCGGATTTCCTACATTTTTCAACCGATTTCAACAAAACTTCACTTTCTTTTTGGCAGGTAGTGTTTCTTATTGTCTTGCACACTTTTTTCTTTATTTTTACATTCAAAATGCTTTAAAAATTCCATTTGCAAGACAATTGTTTATAATAAAATTTTATTCAATCGGTAGACTCATGACGATTGAAAACAATGTTTTTGTTTGAGTTTGGGTTTGACCAATTCGTAAAAAAAACAACTAATTAAGACATGCGTGTCCGTCAACCTTAAACAATAATCTTTGTCAATTTTATTTTTCAGTCTTTATGATGGTTGGTACTTGATCTATCTCTTACTGTTACATCCCCAAGCAACGCCGGGCGCTACTGCTAGTATATTTATATAATGTGCACGGTATAGCGGTTATCGAGTGGCGGGTCAGCTTCTAATTCCAGTAGAACCCTTTCGCCCAGATGCACTTGAGAAAGTAAAGAACCATATCTGTTGTTCCCCCAACTAGTGGTTAATCGCAAGGTTGATGGGACTTTCTAGATTTGATTGCGAGCTAGTCTAGGAGAAGATAAAATTAGAATCGTAAACCCTATGTGTCACAGAAACCGCAGCAGTAATCATAGCATAGTGAGTCTGTGGCCCTAGTGTGGTGAGTCTGTGGCCCTAGCGTGGTGAGAATGTGGCCCTATGCTCTACCGGTTTTACACTTTTAATGAAGAGATATATATATTTATAGAATTCCAACTCAAAAGTGAGTAAAAGGAAAAAACAAAAACTTAAATGATTCCTGAAGAAAAACCGAAAAGTTCTTAGTCTGACCAAATATAAAAATATCAATTTTGTTAAGAGATTGAGAAGAGCCCGCCGTTTGTGGAAAATTGATCAGATAAGGGAGACAACGGATTTGGCGAATAATAATGATAATAATAATGATGATGATGATGATGTTAATAATAATAATAATAATAATGATGATGATGATGATGTTAATAATAATGATGATGATGATGATGTTAATAATAATAATGATGATGTTAATAATAATAATGATGATGATAATGATGTTAATAATAATAATAATAATGATGATGATGATGATGTTAATAATAATAATAATGATGATGATGATGATGTTAATAATAATAATGATGATGTTAATAATAATAATAATGATGATGTTAATGATGTTAATAATAATAATAATAATAATGATGATGATGATGATGTTAATAATAATAATAATGATGATGATGATGTTAATAATAATAATAATAATAATAATAATAATGATGATGATGATGATGATGTTAATAATAATAATAATAATGTAGTCAAATCCCATACTCATCAGTGGTTCCGTTGTGCAGGGTTAAAAACTGAAACCGAATGTTTTATTCTTGCTGCATCAGACAAATTGTTGCTAACTAGAAATTACCAAGCACACATACTGAAAATTTGTGTTGAACCCAGATGCAGATTCTCTGATAAATATCCAGAAACATTTGACCATCTTGTATTAGGTTGCACTGTTTTTAGCACCAACTGGATATAAAACTCGACATGATAGAGTGGGCCAATATTTGCGTCGGAACACATGCCACTTATGGCAGTCCCTGCAGATTGTAATGTATCTTTGATGATCTTCAAAAAAAAAGCAATCAAAATACAAGGATCCTGAAGTAGAAATCTCAAAAAATGTGGCACATGAGGTCATCAATAATTCCAGTTGTAGTTAGAGCACTCGGATTGATTGGAAAATGGCCCGGTCCTCATTGAAGTGATTACTGGTAGCCCATGCCTTAAGGAAATAGAAAATATTGTACTTTCAAATCACTGATCTGGCGTCTCGTCTACAGTCACTCTCTCACAGTCGCGACGTCGCCTCTCTCTGTCTTTTCTACAAATACTTCCATGGTAATTGCTCCGATGAGCTGCATTCACTGGATCCCAGACGTCATGAGTTCAAGCGCCCTACGAGGCTGGCATCCCGCTCCCACCCTTACACTGTAGAAACTTTTAAATGTAGACGTCTCTTCTACTCCAATAGCTTCATACCTCGCGCCTCTCGCCTGTGGAACACCCTTCCCAATTACTGTTTCCCTGAGAGCTATAATCTCCAACTATTCAAATGGAATGTTAATCGACATCTCCAGTTACTTTGATCTACCCACTATCCTTCTCCTCATCCTTTCTTCTATCACTGCTATCTGCTCTCGCTCCAAATCTTCTGCAACCCCCTGCATCCTAGTGGCTTCACGCCTTGCTCGGGGCGTAATGCTTAAAAAAATAAAATGTAGAGCTCACACATTACGAAGTGTTTTATCTATATAAAATATGTGTGATTTTTTTTTTTTTTTTACAAAAATGATCAGTGGAAAATATCGTGAAACCATTTCCGACCATAGATCTCTGGATGGGACCCCGAATCAAATCAGTATACACCAGAATTATTATTATTATTAATAATAATAATAATAATTTTTTACAACAGTGATCAGTGGATAATGTCACGAAGCCATTTCTGACCATAGGTCTCTGGTTGGTACCCGGAATGAAAGCGGTATACACCAGAAACCAAAGGAAACAATAATAATAATAATAATATTTTTACAAAAATGATCAGTGGAAAATGTCATGAAGCCATTTCTGACCTTAGATCTCTGGTTGGGACCCGCAAGAAAATGTGTATACAGCGGAAACCCAAGGAAATAATAATAATAATAATAATAATAATAATAATAATAATACCGGAGCGGCCATTTATATTTTTAAAGCTTTAAGAAGCGTCTCACATCGAGAAAACATGTTTATGCTTTTAACTATTCTCGTTGATTGGGTAATTCTTTTATTTTACAGTTATATCCGTGTCAGGGAATGAATAAATTTTAAGGTCAAATAGTTTTTTTTTATATGTGTCTTTGTCTCAGACACAGCTTGGTTTTATAAGTAACTAAACAATTGCTATTCTTTTCTTTTATTCTCTTTGTTTCTCTTTTGTGTTGATTGAATCTATCGACCACAGTTATTTATACGAAATAAAACTATTTTCAAACGTCAGCAAAGTGTTAGAGTGAGTCATGAATAATTTCCGTTTTGTATATCAACGATCCGCATTTTCCCATTCGCTAAGAGCTTACGGAACATGTGGTAGAATATGGCGCGTCTAATATCATAGCTAATTCTCGAGTACTCTTCTGTGGAGTGCTTTCAAGGAAGCATTTTAGAGCTTCATCATAAAAGTCGAGATAAACGTCTGGGTTTAGGCTCATCATCCAAAGACGTTTCTCCGGAACGAAACCTTACATACCAATTTCATACTTTATAACTCCTTGACTATAGGAGACGCAGTTAAGTAATGGATTGTGGCTCCAACTGCGGAATCGGAGAGCCAACTTCGAATTCTTCACATTCAATTTTAACACTGTACAACCTGATACAAGATGGTCAATTGTTTCTGGATATTTATCACAGGACATGTATTTGGGGTTAACACAATTTTTCAGTATATGTGATTAGTAATTTCTAATTAGCAAACATTGGTCCTGTGCAGCAAGAATAAAACCTTCAGTTTCAGCTTTTAACGCTGCACTACGTAACCACTGATAGGTACTAGGCTTGTCAACATCAATACCGATGTTATTATTTTATTTCCTTTGATTTCTGCTGTATATTCATTTCTTTCCGTGTACCGACCGGAGACCTATTGTCAGAAATACCTTCGTGACATTTTTCATTTAGGAAAAAAATCGCTCTTATTTTACATAGATAAAGCCCTTCGTGAGCTGTAGGATGAACTTGTGAGAACAATTTTTTGTATAAGATATGTGCTACCAGAAATCCCTTCAATGAGTCTATTGGAATTGTTCCAATCAATCCGAAGGCTCTATCTACAACTGGAATTGTTGATGTCCTCATATGCCACATTTTTGTGATTAGGATTTCAAGGTCATTATATTTTGATAGTTTTTTGGAGACCATGAAAGATACACTGCAGTCTGCAAAGACTGCTACGTTAATAGGAAGGCATATTTTGTCTTTGCAGTCTCTAATCACGATGTCAGGGCGATTAGTTCTGTCTGTGTGTATTGTAAAGTCCTATGAAATTGTTACAGGTCCTACCTCCGTAATCGGGTCTGGGTGGTGTTTTTGCTATTAGTATTATTATCATTATTTTTATTTTCTTTGATTTCTGGCGTTTACACATTTCTTTCCGGGTCCCGCCCAGGGACCTAAGGTTAGAAATGGCATCATGACACTTTCCACTGACAAAAAAAAATTAAATTACATAGATAAAGCCCTTCGTAAGGTGTGGGCTGTACTTGTCAGAACAATTTTTGTGTCTCCTTGAGGCATGGACTTCCAGGAATCCTTCAATTAGTCTACTGCAATCTTTTCCAACCAGTCCTAGGGCTCCAACTACAACAGGGATTGTTGATGTTCCCATATGCCACATTTTCGAGATTTCTATTTCAAGGTCCTTGTACTTTGACAACTTTTTGAATATCTTCAAAGATACATTGCAGTCAGCAGGGACTGCCATTATTCGTCACTTCCGTTATCTTTCTTGGAAAAGGTATAAACCCAACTCCTCTCCCCCAAGCTATGGATAAATAGTAGGACAGACTGGGTTCTATAGCCTTGGATGGTAATCGATCTACCGCAGAAAGAAACAGCAACCTACTGCTGCAAAGATTTGACTCTAAAGAGACAAGGTCGCCCCAAAGCGTATCACGTATGGCACTTAACTGACTGACTATAAACACTATTTATTTTTCTAGATGCTTTATTAACATTATCCATTACATACTCTTGGAGAACCTTTATATTATGTAACGTAAATACATTTCCAGTCACTCCATTATTCCACAGTGTACGCTGCTATTGCAATAAAAACTAAAGTAAACAAATTCACAAGCCGTACGAATGCACGTATAATCACAAATAAGTACATTTAATAATCACAATCAACAGTAAATAATCAATGTCTGAATACAAATTACACTAAGTAACGAACAGTAAATAATAAGTTAAAAGTTAACAACACTATACAATACGTATGAAATAATCCCATTCTGGCCCATAATATTTTCTACTCGATAACCTTTAGAATAATTTCTAATATAATCGCTCCTTCCTTTCCAATAACCGTTACGATAACAAAATAAACCGTAAATAATTGACCTTTCTACCCATTATCACTGGTTGACCAGAATATACAAATAATCGAACCACCACTTAACACACATGGCCTGAAGATTACGTTCAAGCAAGAAACAGACTGTCGACACTCAGTTTTGTTCTCCATGTCCACTCATATTTATATACGCTCTATGCCTGATATTAAGCATAAATATAGCATACTTTTTAAAACTATAATTGTATCATATATATATATATATATATATATATATATATATATATATATATATACGTGTATTTATATAAATATATATATATATGTGTGTGTGTGTGTGTGTTCTATATATATATAAGTGTGCGTGTGTGTGTGTGTGTGTGTGTGACTGTGTTCTATACCCTTGGATGGCAACTGGTCTAGAAGAAGGACAACTCTGAATTCAAAACTTGCGGAGGGTTGTTTGGGGACCTTGTGGCACGTAGTGCATCAGGTCTCCTTATTTGGCCCCTCAAAAAGTGTGGAGGGTTCTGCACAAAAACTTCATTTATTGGTTATTGAAATTTATTCCGTATATAAAAATCCTATACTTGGATATTAGCTCCTATTACTGTCGGGCACTGTCTATTCTATTCTTATACATAGCACTCTTTTAAGAATCGTATTTGTTGGTTATTGGAATTTATTCCGTATATACCAATCCTATAACTATATATATATATATATATATATATATATATATATATATATATATATATATATATATATACAATGTGCAATGAGTAAATTGTCCGCAATTTATATTTTTAATTTCCTGCAATTTTGTCGACTGCACAGTATATTAGAATCAATTGGGCGCCCTCTGTGAGAAAGAGAGCCCTGGGACACAATTCACTTGAACAAAAATTTGAAAACGGCATGCTGTACAGCTTGACATTCGCTCCGGAAGATTCAATAAGAACATTTTAGATTGTTTGGGAGTTAATCTCAGGACAGTGCAGAGAATTCGGAAAGAGTTTGATGAGTCTAATGGAGATTACGAAGGTGTTCAGATTAATCACTAGTGATGACGACCTTATGCTTCTATTCATCTTCCTACAGAGCCTCAGACTCAACACGGAGACCTTCAGAATGTAGTGCTGCTCTGGTTCCCGAAAATGGCTGCTGGAAGACTATGTGTCTAGCAAGAGGGCAATGCAATATGCCACACAAACAGGGGAAACCAGTCATGGCCATCAGACAATTTCTGCGAGCACATCACTCTTTACGTCTGGCCACCTAACTCCCCAGAATACAACTCCCTTGATTATTATACGTGGGGCGCAGTTGAGTGAAAGACCAACAAAACGAACTGGAGGTAAGGGTCATGGCAGCATTCATTAACTTAAACAAGAAGACCGTCCAGAATAGATTCAGGAGATTCTAAAGTTGTCTGAAGCCAATGGCGATTTTATTGAATAAATTTACACGATAATATTATAAAAACAAAATTTCAGTAATAGTGTATGTGAGTGAGAAACAAGGGTGAAAAGGAAATGTATGAAAGCTCTAGAGAGAGGTGTAACGGAAGAAAAAACAGGAAAGACCTTAAGGTGAGGGTGAGGAATAAAATTTATACCCGGAGTTATGTTTTGTGTTTCCTTTCGAATTTGTAGGTCTGATGAATTGTATCGTGATTACGATTCCAATGTAATAAATTATAACTATGGGATATTAGTGTTTGAGCCTTTTATATTGTATTCTTACTCTGTACTGTACATTAAACCCTACCTGGATATTATCCTCTTGGATATATATATATATATATATATAAGTATGTATAGTGACCACTAATATTGTCAATATAAATATAATATATATATATATATATATATATATATATATATATATATATATATATATATATATATATGTATGTATAGTGACCACTAATATTGTCAATATATATATATATATATATATATATATATATATATATGTATGTATATGTATGTATGTATAGTGACCACTAATATTGTCAATATATATGTATATATATATATATATATATATATATATATATATATATATATATATATATTTGCATGTATGTATAGTGACCACTAATATTGTCAAATATATGTATATATACATATGTATGTATGTATGTATGTATGTATGTATGTATAGTGACCACTAATATTGTATATATATATATATATATATATATATATATATATATATATATATATTAATTATAAATTTACTAATTTAAGAATATGGTTTCATCGTTACACAGGAATAACTATGCCTCAAAAACAGAAACTAAAAACTTCAAATTCAATTGTAGAATTAAATTAAATTAAATTCCCTACTCCTGTTTCATTTTGAAATTTTACTGAGTGTTATAAGCCCATACATTCACAATATTAGTTTCTAAGAATACGGAGAAATCCTGTCATTTTAACAAGAAGCGGTAGGGTATTCACTTTCACTGACAACTATTGTATCAAAATGTGAGTTATTTCCAAAAAGCGGTTAAGTCAAGGTAGGGTAGGAGCGCCTTTTTCAACAAATTATAACATCCGTTCAACGCATGTCGTCTGGTCTTTTACAACGGCAAAACTTTTTCGGCACTTTTGTTTCGCCGTTAAATTTATACTTGTATATATAAAGATTTTTTTTGAAAGGGTTGTTTGTATATGAATACGTTGTATTGAACTACAATTTTAAAATATTATTCTTAATTTTGATTACTAATAGACTAAACTTCTTTTAAAACAAATAAATGTAATAGAATTACTGAAATTATTTAAAAATTATTATTAAATGTCAAATATAAATATATATAATTCATTTATCAGCTTCTTTATTAAAAATTATTTAAGGAAAATTTTTGACTATGTCAGCAAAGAATGGCTATTTCATTTCTTTGATTAAGTAAATTTTTATTTTTTTATAAATCTAGTAATATATAGTTTCTCATGTATGGGTCATTTTATAACCTACATATTATAGCTTTTCTTATTAATTTCCATTTCACAGCAGATGTTTTATTGTGTTTTTTTATGTGCTGTTTTGTAAAAATAAAAATATTAATAAGAACGCTGGATTATATATCTTACTGTTCTTTTTATATATATATATATATATATATATATATATATATATATATATATATAAGCATCTTTTCATTCATACACGTTTCATTAAATAATATAGACAAGTGTTGTCTATTTATTTTATGTAAATTTTTTTCGTAACATCTGATAAGTTTAATAACATTATCGTTGAACGAAGAAAGAAATTCACAATAGTGATCCATATTTTTTTAATACAATCTAAGCTTTCGGCTTACTTAAGCCATTATCAAAGATGTCAATTACAAAATATTAAACAATATACGTGACAAGACAGTGATGATAGTCTGTCAATGTTTACATAGATTATTTTTAAGCAACGATAAACACGCGCATATAAGACGCTAGAAACGAAAATCGCACCGCATCTCATGACGTCACACCTCACGAGAGTGAATTGTAGAAGTATGAAATATGGAAAGCCGTTGGTTTAAATCATTGGCTTCTGTTACCAATTATAGACATTTAAGAATATTTGTAGAGATGCCATAATTGATTTTGTTTAGGTTGGGTTTCAACTGTTTGATTTATAATGCTTCAAGGATTTTTAGTTTTTGTCTATTGTTTTCATGTCGAAGTATAATTGTGTTTTCGACAAGTATTTTACGGAATTGTGTGTGCAGGCATGTTGTTTTAAATGCCTAAAATGTGATATATAGAAAGACATTATGTTTATACGTTCTTTTTATAGATACAAGTATTTAAGTAAATGCTCTGTTTATAATAAACAGTATTAACGACTTTTACCGGCCTGAATATCCGAAAAATTTTCATAGAAAATATGCGTCTTCCGACAGGAATCGAACCTGTATCCTATACAGCACCGTCATATAGACTGCCGTGCTTTTACCGATTGAGCCACAGAGGAGGGTTTCGGTTAGCAAGGTCGATTTTACTGTTTTTAAACTACAGTTCACCATGATTTTCTCTCGTACGTTCATATCTACTCGATGCGTATCTAAATGTAAACAAATGACGTTACACATTATGAAATGGACAAACTCCGACAATTATTTTAAGACATTTCTTATGTTTATAGATTCTTTTTATAGATACAAATATTTAAGTAAACGCCCCGCTTATAAATAAACAGTATTAATGACATTTACCCGCCTGAAAGTCCGGAAAATATTCATAGAATATATATATATATATATATATATATATATATATATATATATATATATATATATATATATATATATACTACAAAAAGTTACCGTATCGGACAGAACTTAACCTATCTTCTGCGGGGAACTTTTGAGTGGGCCTTCGTCATAATAGGTAAGGAGAAGTACATGCGATAGGCAACAATAAACTACAGAAGAACTCACCCTTCTAGGCTTCATCGGATCAGAAAATGAAAGAGATGTGTGTATGTGCTTTTGTGCGTAGGCTTAAATAATAAATCAGTAGTAATTTTCCCGCTAAGCAGGCGTTTCTCATGCTGAAAGAAAAGAATGAAAAACAGTGGAATATCTCTTTCTTTCGTTCTTTTTTTTTTTTTAATGAAACCCAGAAAGGCGAAACACGTAATCAAACCTAGTTTCAATGAAACTGTCTTTCCATTTGTCATATTGTTGTAGAGTAGTTTTCACAGTGGAGGCTTGTATTTCAATAAGTCGTCCTAAATTAGGTTCGACGTACAAAACGTTAGGAACTTGAAATAAGAGTTAATGACGCAGCAATCTAGTTGTGATGGTTGGTTCTTCAATGTCCGATATCGACTGACTCGCTCAACACCACTGAGTATTTATCGTTCCACCCACGAGGACAGAATATGGCACAAGGCCGGTTTTAATGTGGGTATCCCCAGCCCGTAGGCTTAAAAAAATATAGCTTTTGAACCCGGTTAGACGGGTTCATGCCCTGTCTACCTCCCCGGACGAAACCCCGCCCTTCGGCAAAGCCTCGTCCGGGTTCCTCTCTGCTAACGCAGAGAGTTCGACAGAAGGCGCGCGCAGTCAGAGACCGCTCAACACCACTGAGTATTTATCTTCTCACCCACGGAAAAGAATATGGCACAAGGCCGGTTTTTATGGGTTTTCCCTGAGCCCGTAGGCTCGGCAAAAAAATATAGCCTTTTTGAAGCCGATTAAACGGGTTTAGGCCCCTGTCTACCTCCCCGGACGAAACCTTGCCCCTTCCGCAAAGCCTCGTCCGGGTTCCTCTCTGCTTACGCAGAGAGTTCGACAGGAGGCGTGCGCAGTCAAAGACCGCGAGACGCCACTGAGCCCAACTTGACACTGCTACTACTACTTATTATCTGTGGGAGAGTCTATTACAATAGAATAGGTATTATGGTATAACACATATTTTTTCCAAACTTTGTCTGGATTCTGTATTTTATTTTATACACTATAACAAATGTGCATTTTTCAGTTAGTCATGGTGACAAATCGGTAAGCTACGATTCGTGGGGAAAGGCCGTCGTCATTTTTAGCAGACATTATTTATCGTATACGCATTCCATTTGCGTATTTAATTACGCGTAGAATGTCTGTCTCGAGAGGATCGTCTAAAAAATAGCCAAGCTCCAATACCAGTCGGCCAATCAATCTTATATTTGAGCAACATCCGTAGACGGAAATTAAGTACACTTATTTATTTCTTGTTGACCAATTCTTGAGTGTTGTGAGATCAGTTCTTAGAGGTTCCCTACTCGAATCTTAAAAATCTTCGCAGTTTTGTAAAATCTCAAGAAAGCGTCCAAGGAACCGCTCTGGTAAGTGTTGAGGCAAGCACTCTAGTAAGTGTTCTGGTAAGAGCTCTTTTAAGAGTCCAGGTAACCGCTCTGGTAGCACTTAGAAAAACGCCCTGGTAAGCACTTCGGTAAGTGTTCTGTTAAGTGCTCATATAAACATTCAGATAAATGCTCTGGTAAACGCTCGAATAAGCATCCTGCTAAGCGGAACGGTAAGTACCCCGTTAAGAGTTCTGGCAAGCAACTTTGGTAATCGCTCTGTTTACAGCACTTGTAAGCCTCCAGGTAACCCTGGTGGTAAGCGCTTAGAAAATGGCCCAGAAAAGCTTCCTGACAAACACTTTGCTAAGCGCTCAGTCACGTGCTTAGTTAAACATGCTAGTAAGTGCTATGGTAAATGCATAGGTAAACGTTCTGGCAAACAATCAAGTGCTCAAGTAATCGCACGCAACGGTAAGCGCTCTGCTAAGGGGCTCTGGTAAACGCCCAGATAAGGACTCTTGTAAGCGCCCAGATAATGGCTCTTGTAACATCCCCGTTAGTTTCTCTGCTAAGCAATTTGGTAAGAGCTCTGGTAAACGTCCAGGTAAGCACTTTGGTAAGTGATCGGATAAGCAGTCTTGTAAGCATCCTATTAAGTGCTCTGGTAAGCACTAATGGGAGCGTCGGTAAGCGCCCAGATAATCACTTTGGTAAGCGCTCAGATAATAATTAGTGACGTGATCTAGTAAGTAATCTGGTAAGAGCTTTGGTAGGCGCCCAGATTAGCATCTGATAAGCGATCAGGTAAGCCCTCAGGTAAACATTTTTGTAAGCGCTCAGGTAAAAAACTCTAATAAGTGCCTTATTAAATGCTCTGGTAATCACTTTGGTAAGAGTTCTGGTAAGAGCCCGGGTAAGACTTCGGTGAGTGATCAGGTAAGAACTGGTAAACGCCCAATTAATTGCACTGGTAAGCACTTTGCAAAGAGTGCTGGTAATGATTCAGACAAGCTCTTTGATAAGCACTCAGTAATCACTCTAGTAAAAGTTCAATTGTAGTACTCTTGCAAGCACTTTTGTAAAAGATCTAGTAAAACACTTTGCTTGGAGCACTGGTAAGCGCCCAGGTAAGAACTTTGGTAATCGTTCAGGTAATCACTCTGGTAAGCAAGAGCCCAGTTAAGTGCTCTGATAAGTACTTTGGTAAAAGCCTTGGTAGGCACCCAGATCAGCATCTAACCGTAACCCAGATAAACGATCAGGTAAGCACCCTGGCAAGTGCGCAGGTAACCGTTCTGGTAAACGATTCTGACTAGGTGCCACATATTTACGGCGTAGTGTCAAAATTCAGTTAAGCATTCTAAATAAATAAATTAACTTTTGAGAATACTTAAGCATGGGATAATTGTTATTGAGTTAGCTCGATCGACCATTACCGCTGTGTATTGGGTTCGTTCCTCACTAGGTGCCTATAGCCGTCCTGTTGTGTCCAAACTAGGCTAAACTTACTGTACGATTTTTGGGAGGCGATTTGGAATGAAGTAATATTTACTGAGTTATTCCGTGTGTCCCTTCAGAACGTGGGTGATCATGGCTCTTCGCAACTTCCTGTCTATTGTTGCTTTTAGCAATGTTTGGTTTCATGGTAAACCTTACACTTCTTGATCTGCCTCAAATTACACAAGCTAGGTTATACACTGGTCTGTCTTTTCCTTGAATCCTGAAAGTGTCAAATTCTACAAATCCTTTTTCCTCATCATGTCCGAGAAAATACAACTGCCTCTTTCTGATTCTAAGTATGTGTCCTTTTCGCTTTCATTTTCCTTAAAACTTCCTCATTACTTATGTTGTGGTAGGATCCACCTAATTTGCATAGTGGAGTAGCGACCATATAAATATGGTTGGTACCGGGAAGAGAGAGGAGGAATCAAGAGATTCAACCAGAGACTCTGTCCGACTGCGACTAAGTCAACACATTCTCCAGGAACGGTCTTACCAGGAATATACAAAAGACTATATGTAAATATTGTGTACACTTTCTTGTTTCAATACATTTTGTTCTAAGTACATTTTGTGTTGCATTATTATTCCATGCATTAGTCAAGTTTCAACAACTTAAAAGTTCCATTCATGGTATTCTCAGCATCCTTCTGTACAATAATATCACTATTACCTCGTATCCGCGTCATCTGTGAGGAAATTTCCCAGCATTCACTGCTTTATAAAACGACTGATGTTACATAGCAAATTAGCGCGTTTCTTTATTTCTAACAAAATTTTCCTGTTTCTTAATATTCTGTTTAGCTTCTGGAGAGCATCTTTGCATAATCCAGTACGCTTTCGGTTTTAGCTATCCCATTTCTTGCCATCTGCTAAAACGATTCCCAGGTATTTAAACTTATGTAACTGCCTGTTATCGACGTCTTCATTTGTTGTTAAATCTACGCTAATCTAATTATGCATGTGACATCGAACTACATACATGTATTGCAGTCGCGAAAGAAGCCTTCCAAAATCTAAACAAACGATTAAGAAACGGGAAAAATATCGTTAGAGACAAAGAAAAGCGTGCTGAACTGCTAAGCAATATCAACCCTCTTGTATGGCAATGAATGATGAACTATCTCTTCACAGATGAAGCAAAAACCGCCGGTAGTAGAAATAAGGTTCTTAGTCACTTTCTCGCAGTTGTAATGTGACTTCCCTCTGTCTTTTCTACAAATATTTTTTATGGCAACTGCTCTGACGAGCTATTTTCACTGGTGCCCCAAATGTATGGATTTAAGTGTGCCACTAGATTGGCAACTCGGTCCCACAGTTTCACTGTTGAAACAGTTAAATGTAACCGTCTCTTCTATTCCAACAGCTTCTTCTCTCGAACTTTCTGAAAATGGAATTCCCCTCCTCTTACTTGTGTCCCTGATAGCTATAATCTTGAAATATTCAAATGTCAATCGACATCTTCTGATACCTTGATCTTGATCCCCGTCCTTCTCTTTATCCTTTCCTCAAACATCTCTATTTTCCCCTTACTTTCACTCTATGTAACCGCTTGCGGGCTAGTGGCACTCCCGCCTTGCTTGGGGAGAGATGCTTAAAATACAAAGAAAAAAAAAAAACATCAAAAAACAGAAGGATGCTAAAAAAATTCCATCGACAGAGCGAGTAAGGAATTCGTTTACTTTTTGTTTTACGGCATATCAAGCTCAATGGGGTATTTAATGCCGACAACATTTTTAGAATAGATTCGTATGAATAAAATATGTATTCTTTGGTTTAGATTGGTTTGATTTATTTTGTTTTACAGCATATCAACCTCAATGAGTTATTTAATGCCGACAACATTTTTAGGATAGATTCGTATGAATAAAATATTTATTCTTTGGTTTAGATTGGTTTGGTTTATTTTGTTTTACAGCATATCAACCTCAATGAGTTATTTAATGCCGACAACATTTTTAGGATAGATTCGTATGAATAAAATATGTATTCTTTGGTTTAAATTGGTTTAGTTTATTTTGTTTTACGGCATATCAACCTCAATGGGTTATTTATTGACAACAACATTTTTATTGCTGGTAATATTTTGTTTTGTCAAAAATCTGTTTCTGGTAATATTTTTCCTTCAAAATTGTATTGCTGGTAATAATTTTTTTAAAAAAACTATTTCTGATAATAGTTAGCTATTTTCCCATAGTTGGGACCATAACAGGTGCTTTCCGGGAGGTAAACCGGCCCTGAACCCGTTTATACGGGTTCAATGGACATAGTTTTAGGCCCAGCCCACGGGCTCGGAGATCCCACATTAAATAACCGGCCTTGTGCCACATGATGCCCCAGTGGGGGGGGGGACTGAATATCGTCAGTAGTTCAAATCGAATCAAGAGTCGAGTCAGAGGCAGTCCGAAACAGAGTCGCGTTCAGACAATTACTGCAAGACATTGAATAGTGATACTGGTCGAGACTACATTGTTCTCTCTACTAAACCTGATTGTTCATACTAACACTTCTACTTCTCTGTATATATTCCTGTTTGTAATATATCTGTGTTATTCCATACCTGTGTTTGAGTTCTTCTTTATTGGTCCTACCTTGGACTATCACCGTGGGTACAAGGAACCCGACCATAACAGTTTAAAGGGACACTCTACAAAGAAGAAAGTTTATGTTGTGCTCCCACGGAGAATCGATCTTACTTCGAATTGATTAGCTAGTTGAAACTGCTATTTAACTAGTTTTAATCATTTCGCGCCAAGCAAGGCGATAATGACACTAAGATGCAAGCGGTTACTGAGAGTAAAAGAGAACGAGAAGATTTAGTGAAGAGAAAGGACGATAAAAACAGGCTTCGGGGAGACACAATATGGCGACAGACGTTGCATTTAATTTTTTGAAAATTGTAAGTAGCAGGGAAGCAAAAAGCTGAATGTCCCACAGGCGAGAAGTACGAGGAAAGAAACTATTAGAATAGAACTTGCGGTTACACCTAACTGCTTCAAAAGAAGAATGATGAGACTTAGATGACAATCTAAGAGCATACTTAAAATTCATGCAGACGATGTACCCAGGAGTAGAACTCATTAGAACAATTGCCATAAAAATATATACAGAGGGAGCTACGTAACAGCGCTGGGAAATGACTGAAGCCAAGATGCCAGGTCATTACCGATAACATTACAGATCTTTCTTTGTATTTTGTCGAGAATCTCGTGATATATAGGTAGGGACACCAGACCAGATATGGCGGTAATATGCAATGCACGGACGATTGTCAGTTTTGTAAATATGCAAGATGAATTCTGACGAGAAAAAAAAAAGTCTGATACGACTCAGTGAACTCTACTTTCCTAGCTGGATAAATAGCATGACTCAATATAATCACACCACTTCTTATCAGTGGAAAATGTAAAATCATGAGGGACAGATATTTAGATTACACCGGTTGACATTTTTTTCGACACAAATATTGTTGGGCAATGTGCACATGTTTCTGGGGTATTTTTTCACGCTGAATCTAAAAATCAATTACATTTTAACATCACATCACGTTTTCTCAGTACAGATTATTTCTGTTTTGCTTAAAATAGGACAAAATGCCTAATTCACATGAATATACCACAGCTTAAATAAGCGAGTGAAATAGTTGAAACATTTCGTTTTATGTTAAAATAATTTATCATTCAAGAAAAATTATCCAAATAACTTTCGAAATGAATTCTAAGCTATTCCCTTTTCAGATAAGCTGACCTGAAAATGCTTCCTTTTCATCAGAGATATCTCACTGGAAACGTTCTTGTGCCCTCAATGTTCTTTGTTAAGATTTTGTGGTTTGTGTTTCTTCTCTACTTTTCAACGAAGAAGCTCTTTAGAAGTAATTCAATAACAGCGGTTTTAGTTTTTATTAGTAGTTTTCATTTTAAACCTGAAACTGATTTTAGAGAGGAATGGCGGAAAAATCTCGGGTCCTTTAAACTAATCGTCACCTCGATTAGTTTGCTAATAATCTTGGTGATTATAGTGATGAACAGAAAGAGAGGTTTCATGAGGATCTCAAGGTAATGGAAGAAAGATACAACGGCAGATGGGATGTTAACATGATGGCTGATTTCAGCTGGATCATCAAAAGAAATCAAACTTTTCAAAAGCACCGTAAAGTTTCCAAGAAGAGAAGATTTATACATTTGGATGAACAAAAATGAAAGCATTTGTCATGCCTTTATGTCTTCTTTGTTTTGATTCAAAAATTGATGACACATGTTTGCCCTAATTTAATTTCGTGTGAGATTTTTCTGAAAGGTTTTTTGGAACTGAAAATGCTGAAAATGCATTCTTTAAGTTATTGGGATACTTTTTTCTTTTATAAGTTATTCTAACCTGAAAACGTTTAAGGTTGGTTCTCTTTGGCCCTGGAATATCACTGTTAAATGAGTATTTTCGCCTATTTTAAGAAAAATAGAAACTATCTCTACTGAAAAAACATGATGTGGTAGGGGGGAAATCGGCTTTATTTTCAGATTCAGTGTGAAAAAATAGCCTATTTTGGGGGTCGAAAAAAATGTCTACCAGTGTTATTTAATGGTTAAGATATTTTTTGGTTTATTTTGTTTAACGACATATCAACTTCTGTAGGTTAGTTAATGCATAATCTAAATATTTTGAACACAATTTTATGGCTTCAGCTAAATATATTTTGAACCCAATTGTTTGCCGTCAACTACAGATAAAATGCATTGTAGGTCATTTTGCTATAAAAATCCTTGATAATTCTTCTATAAAATGTATTGCTGGGCGTTTTGCTTTAAAAATGCATTGTTAACATATTTGCAGATAATTTATTGAAGATGAATTTCGAAAGAGAAATTTAGAATGAAACAATTCCTGCTGTTAACCAAAGTTATAGTCTCTTAATTGGTCGCAATATTTTTGAGTAGCCAGAACATCAAACTTAGGTTAGTCACCAAAAACAAGAAATAGGTTAATGGAGGAACTCAGTGAAAACTGCAGTGGTGGAATCACTGAGGAATTAAGTCCAGATGTGACACAGGCCGACATCAAGTCCCACAAGTTTTTGAAAAACATTCCAAGCAGTTGACAGCTAATTACTATTTGGAACAGAACGAGGATTCAGAGACGACGGGAAAGCAGAATAAAGAGTAAAATGTATAATCGGAAAATTTTAAAAAGGAGTTCAAGGAAGAAGATTGTGAACGAATTGGATATTGAATTTTTAACGTTTTGTTGTTTGTTTGTTTAACGGCATATCAACTCCTTATGGGTCATTTAATACCAAAATTTAATTTTCTTAATTTTAAAAAATGTATGGCTTGTAATATTTTTTTTTTAAATGTATTGTTGATAATAATTTTTTTTTTTATACAGAAATGAATTGCTGGCAATTTTTTTTTTTAATAAGAAAATGTATTACTAGTATTTTTTGCTATATTTTTTTTATGCTTTCATAGTGTTTTGACCCCAGTTTATCAGTTAAGTATTTCCGCATAGCTGAGATCTTAACATTAGCAATTAAGAGAATATTCTACACTCCTCAAAACTTCCCGCTCAGAAGCCTTGCTGTCGGATGTAGTTTATCGTCATACCCAGGACGTAGATTTTGTTTTCTTTCTTTTCTTTCTTTTTTCTATTTTTTTTTCTTTTTCTTTTAATTATTTATTCATTGCTGTTTTGTCTTCTGTCAGCAAACACCTAAATACTGTTTATTAATTTTATTTAGTAATTTTTTTCGTGAAACATATATATATATATTTATATATATATATATGTATGGAGTCTGATCAAAAGTTGTTGGAACTGTTGCTATGGTAACGTAGCTAAAGAACGCGATGAACCAGCTTGACACAGACTGATCTTGAACTTTGTCGCGTATACACACTCATTTATAACGTTCTCCTTCACTTCCGTTGTTTACAGCAGGAAAAATCTGTAGAGTATGGTCGTCTCACCGTACCACAGAGGTTCCGTCACTGACCATGTAAATCCTTAGATGAACAAAAACTCCTGTACAAGCAGTCTTTGTTCATCTAAGGATTTACAAGTTCTAGATTTTTTTACTATTTTCCATTTTAAGTTAGGGTTTTGTTAACTTCTTTTAAGTACCAAAATATTTAGAAAGGGAAGTCCTGTTGCGGTACGCATTGTTGTTGAAAGGTACCATTAGTTTTAAAGGAATTTTGGTACTGCCGACATAACATTTTTATCTGTTGGATTTTCTCAAGATGAAATAGTACATAGTAAATAAAGAATTCAGTTTGACATCTATTTTGCAATGGGCAATCATTAGAATTTCTACAATTACACAATTTGGTATAATTATTGTTTGCTGCTTTGGAATGGCGTTTATTACTCATGTCTATTGTTTAATAAATTTTCATTATTTAGAAGCTTGATAATGTGTAGTTTTTCATGTAGGCATAAAGGGCATGGGTCATCCCAAGTTTTACAAGTTCTAGTTTTGTTTATAATTTTCCATTTTACTTTTGGTGTTTTATTCATTTCCTTTAAATGCCAAACATATTTAGATAGAGATGTCTGATTTCTTTTATTAATATTGTTGAAGGAGCACTTATGCTGCCTCCACCTCCATAAATAAACAATAGACATGAGTTACCAGTTTTTTGCCGACATCATCAAATTTTCGCATTAAATAATTAGCTTAAAAAACAAACAAACAATAGAATAATAAATACAAATTTTAAACTCCATAGTCTAAATAAAAGTTTAATAGCCCTAACCAATAAAAAAAAAACTTTATAAAGTCGCCAAAAAAACAAATATTAGCGAATTATGATAGTTTTTCAGGGGAAAAAAATAAAATAAAATAAAAAAATAAATAAATCTCCATAGACACTTAACCAGACAAGACGATGTCATCTTCCGCTCTGAATTTAGACACCCCCAACCTTACCCTGACTTGACCTGAGATATTGATACAAATTATTAACCCTTACGCCCTTTTTTTTTTAAATAATTGCTCTAGCCGTTACCATAGTAATTTTAACTTTAATAATGAATATGCTTATGAAACGCGTAAATTTCAAGAATTAGTTATTCAAAAAAAAAAAAAAAATTGCTTGAAGATAGAACAGAGCTTGGTACTTTAATTCAATTTAATTCAAATAATTATATTAAAGTTTACGGCTCTTGTTTTGAAACATGAGAACTCTTATGTAGCGATGGAATGATATTTTTAAATAAATAATTATATTTATGCTCTACTTTTGTATCGAGCACTATTTTTTAAAAATAATAACAAAAATCCTAAAGAACTTTGGATTATTTACCTAACGAGTTCTTTCCTATTTTCTATATATTTTCACACACACACACACACACACACACACACACACACACACACATAATATATATATATATATATATATATATATATATATATATATATATTATATCGTCTATATTTAGGCAGCATATTTTCATTCAAACAGGTCTTGTTAAATAATTTAAACATATCATGTCGGTTAGTTTCCGTTGTGATCCTTTGTGATCCTTTCAAGTTCACGGATTCATTTTTTGGTTGACTTAGAAAATTGAGTAAGAAAAATACCAAACTTTTCTCTCAATTAGTTTTTATTTTCCCAAGTACTTCCAATCTGAGACCATCTTCTGAGGGTTAAGTTGTCTGTGACTATTTATGTGTTTCAGTGAATTTTAAACATTTCAAAAAAAAAGGATCACAACGAAAACTAATGATATATATATATATATATATATATATATATATATATATATATATATATATATATATATATAATGACAAACAAACACTTAAAAACTCAATGGATCTATATCCTCTTGGAAATTCCATACAGATTACCAATAATTTTATTATATATATATATATATATATATATATATATAAAAAACAAACTTCCATTCTTAGATGACCTCGTTGAATACAGCAATAACACTTTCATTACATCATTATACAAAAAAAACCACCAGCAAAAACTCGTGCCACCTTACCTTCAAAAGCGAATGTCTACTTAGGTCCAAAATAGCAGTAATAAAAAACTTTCTAAATAGAGCACACCAGAATTCATCCTCTCGACTACTCTTCCTCAAAGAACTTAATGATGTTAATCAAACACTAATCAACAACGGCTTATAGACCGAATTAAACTAATTCTCCTCAAAGCAAGTAATAACGCTAGTGAACACACAGCCAAAAATTATATACACATTTATTACAAAAACTAAATACATATTAATTACAAACAAGACGAATCTTCTCTAAGGCATATTATAAAGAAATATACTACTCCAATTGACCCGAATAAAAAGATCAAATTAACTATATATTATAAAAAATTTAAGACAGCTTACCTTATCCTCAAAAATAACAACACACCAGCTAAGTCAAAATTACAAAGAACGAACATTATCTATGAGTTCAAATACCCCTTAAGGAACTGTGTTCCTGATCAAACCGGACTCATTAATAATTACATCGGTTACACAACCACATGCTTATCCAGACGTCTTACGTTACACCTATCTGATCGCAGCTCTATTAGAAGCCATTTAAACGCACACACAAATTTAACAGACTCCATTAGAAACATACTAGTAGAAAACATAAATATATTAATTGCATCCACCTGCAAAAAAAAAAGACTAAAAATAATGGAAGCTTTAATAATAAAAAAGAAAAAGCCAACTTTTAACAATATTAACTACGAACAAATCCACAATGTGCTAACCGTATTCGGAAATTAAAAACATTCCTACCACACACTAAGACATACACAGAACGCACACACTCAATTAAGCTGAAAAATCGAATCATCCTTGATAATGGCTAAAGGTATAGCCGAAAGCGCTCGGAAATATAAAACATTTAGACAGTTCTTACACACCCTTTGTCCAGAAAAAAGAAAGCTCTTGTTCGGACACAAGAAAAATTAAATAAAAGCTTAACCGTAGTACCTTTGTCTGTCGTTTGTAATGAAACATGCATAAAAGGAAGGATTTCTGTCTAAATATACAACTATATATATATATATATATATATATATATATATATATATATATATATATATATAACACTAATAAACTTATAAATGTAAGCAGCTTTACTCGTCCGGCAAAACCTTAGGTGATTTAGCTTGTGAATGAGGAAACTAATACCCAAGTAAAAAGGGTTAAAAAAAAATGTAAGAACTAAGAACACGTACATCCGGCGAAAATAATATATATATATATATATATATATATATATATATATATATATATATATATATATATAGTATATATATATATATATATATATATATATATATATATACTTTATATATATATATATATATATATATATATATATATATATGTAAAGTAGTATATTATGGGGAATAACGATATATAATTTATGTAAAGAACAATATCAGAAAAGATGTTTGACAATGTGGAAAAGGTTTTCTGTGTGACACGTTTCGTCCTTTAGGACTTCATCGGACTAAAATTTGTTTTGTCGGTGCGACTACACATGCGCAGAAACGAGGGATGCTGGGAATCTTAAATTTTAATTTCTTTTATTTTAATTTTTTTTAATCTAGCCGTTTTCTTTAGATTCTTTTACTTTAAGTTCCCATCACTTTCTTTTATTAGATAGCCACTACAATGTGACAATAGAATTGCACTCAGAATTTGCAGCTCTCAAAAGAAATAGGAAGAATACATTGAAAACACTTTCAACCTAATTATTTTATATTCAAAGTGAAACGAAAGGCTCATAAAATATTCCAAATTTGTATAAGGACGAACGAAAGTCATCTGTCTAATAGATATTTTTATTGGTTTCTATAGTGAAGTTAAGTATAATTCAAAGCTCTTATCAAAATACAGTGCTGTTCAATAAAAGTGACTCACCTGATTTTTTTTTTTTTTACTAAATGTTCTCTTCTCCGATGAAACGAAAGTTGAGTTAAATTTAAAGGATAAGCGATCTAAAATCCGAAGAAGAAGCTTTGAAAGCTCTTTGAATTTAGCAGTAAGTTCTGTCAAGAATCCGTTCAGTATAATGTTCTGGGGATGCTTTTCTTTTCATGGAACTGGTTTCTTAAAACCTATTGAAAAGACCCTCAGGAGTGAGCAGTACAAGAGAATTTTAGAGTGTTGTCTGCTCCTTTATGCTGAAAGGGTGCAAATCGACCCCACCAAGCTCTTTTTTATGCAGGATAATGTTCCCTGTCACAAATCAAAATTGCTGTAAGAATACTTTGATGAGAAGCAGATGAGTGTTATGACATGGCCGCCCCAATCTCCTGACCTCAACCCCATAGAAAATTTATGGAGCATTATAAAGTAGAGGCTCTTGAGAAAGCAGATGAGCCACATGCACTACAAGGCAACATTTAACATTCATTGACCGAGCAGCCAGTACTGTTTTCAGTTGAAATTTATAAAATCATTCTCTTAAAATAATTTTTCAAGAAAGGTTTTTCAAGTCCAGTAACTTATATCACTCTCTCCAGTATTTCCTAATCATTTATCTGGGCTAGTGTGGAATATCAACATCTTGATTATGTCATTATTTTCTATTTGAGTTACATGCGTTTATCATTGTCGTTGTTGTGGTTTCCGTTATTTGATACAGTTCTTTGTTAGTGATTCTGTAGCGCCATTGCACGATGTTCAAAGAAGAAGGATGACCTTTGCCAAGATCCACAGGTTTCAGTTAATCAAAGCCATCGTTCAGAGAAAGCAGTTGTATATAGCTGAAAGTTTAGATATTTCTGAAATGGTTTATCGCCATGCATGACATCTATATGAAAGTGCCGATCTGACGAGGCTATTTAAAACATGGCTCGAGGTTTCAGGTTAATGTTTTTTGTTTTTTTTTAGAAGTTTGAAAACAAGGGAATGAAAGTGTGATCATCCAATTCAAAAAGATAAAAGATGATGATGATAGAATTTGAAAAGAAATGAAAGAAAGAAAGAAAGAAAGTGTGATGATAGAATTTGAAGAGAAAGAACGAAAAAAAAAGAATGATGATAAAATTTGAAAAGAAAGAAAGAAAGAAAGAAATTAAGATTGATGATAGATTTTGAAGAGAAAGAACGAAAAAAATGAAAAAAAAATCGATGATAGAATTTGAAAAGAAAGAAAAACAGAAGAGTCCTGATAGAATTTGCAAAGAAAAAAGACAGAAAGAAAGAAGGTAAGAGTGATGATAGAATTTGAAGAGATAAAAAAAGAAAGAAAGTGTGATGAAAGAATGTAAAATGAAAGAAAAAAGAAAGCAAGTGTAATGATAGAATTTGAAAAGAAAGAATGAAAGTAAGATTGATGATAAAATTTGGAAAGAAAGAAAGAGTGATTATAGAATGTGGAAAAAAAGCAAAGAAGGAAAGAAAGAGTGATGATAGAATTTGAAGAGAAAGAACGAAAAAATGAAAGAAAGATCGATATCAGAATTTGAAAAGAAAGAAAGAAAGACAGAAGAAAGAGTAATGATAGAATTTGGAAAGAAAAAAGAAAAAGACAGAAAGAAAGAAGGTAAGAGTGATGATAGGATTTGAAGAGAAAAAAAGAAAGAAAGAAAGTGTGATGACAGAATTTGAAAAGAAAGAAAAAAGAGAGAAAGTGTAATGAACGAATTTGAAAAGAAAGAATGAAAGTAAGAGTGATGATAGAATTTGGAAAGAAAGAAAGAAAGAAAAAAAGAAAGAAAAAAAAAGAAAGAAAGAAAGAAAGAAAGAAAGAAAAAGAAAGAAAGAAAGAAAGAAAGAAAGAAAGAAAGAAAGAGTGATTATAGAATTTGAAAAGAAAAAAGAAAGAATGATGACAGAATTTGAAAAAAAGAAGGAAAGATTAATGATAGAATTTGGAAGGAAAAAAGATTGTAAAAATGATTGTAGAATTTGAAAAGAAAGAAAGAAGGAAAGAAAAAAGTAAGAGTGATGATCGAATT
This sequence comes from Acanthosepion pharaonis, assembly GCA_903632075.3. NCBI lineage: Eukaryota > Metazoa > Mollusca > Cephalopoda > Sepiida > Sepiidae > Acanthosepion > Acanthosepion pharaonis. The sequence goes on from CAHIKZ030000026.1 coordinate 1,307,565, forward strand.
TGGAAAGACAGAAAAACTTAGGAGCAACGAAGTGAAAATGGAATTTACGGCCAAAAGATTCTCGTATTTTCTTCAATATATTCATAAAGAGATATGTAAATACAGAATCTACAGTGTTTGTCTCTATTAATAGTTTCTAAAACGAACTGATTAACCGCCATATTGTAGAGACTGTAGATATAGGATGGAGAGGGACAGAGAAGGAGAGGTAGAAAGCTTATTAATCTCATCGTTGTAGAGAATCAGCCATCTTTATAGTTATTGATTCTCGATGCAGACGTAATCGTCACAATAGTTGTCAATGGCGTCCGGTCGGAAAATTAAAACGCCAGTCTAGAGATCAGCATCATCTAATTTAAAATATAAATAAATAAAACGTTCAGAATTCAACATTGAAAATATATATATATATATATATATATATATAAAAGCGGTTAAAATTATCCGAGAAATGAGGCCTGTACTTTTGACTGTAGACAAAGAAACGGAAAACCTCCGGTAGAGTTTTTTATTTTATTTTTTTAATAAAATAAGTATTTACAAAATGGATACAGAAGTAATTAAAGCTTGCTTTTATATATATATATATATATATATATATATATATATATATATATATATATAAATCGATTCTTTTGATTTCATTTGAACATAGGAGCTGCGTTCGAAAAGTATCAGACTTTATTTATTAATGCCCGAGGGCAAAATCCTTTGGGTAGGAAATCAGGCCACTCTTTCTGCGCACGCGTTAAAATTTTTTGCGTTAGTTTCCGGCTGTACGGCTAGAGTACAGACGTGTAATGCACGCTTGTCGGATTTTCGTTTTCACGCAAGCATCGAGCAAAGATATTGCACCAAGCTTTCCTGATCAAGAAAAACACACCGCTTGTTCAACAGTCTTTCCTACTCTTCCAACTTAGAACCGCGTGACTTCTGGCTCTTACCCAATCAGAAAACCATGCGATTTCCATGCGAAGTTGCTTCTGCTACTCCGCCAGCACCTTGGCGACGAATTTGGCTGACATTCTCCGCATGCACAAATCATCCGTTAAAATGGAATGCGCTGAACCTGTACTTATTCCCGCTTCGTAAGCAATGTCCTGGATTGTTACACGACGGTCTTCCATGACTATTCTCGAACCGTCGAAATCGGCTTCTTGTTGAGTCCTCTGGGTAGCCTGCATGAGTGTGCCTCGTTCGCCACTGAGATAGTCATCTTTGAAGCGGTGGTATCACACCTTGATCTGAGTTTTTCCCAAGGTATATTCGCTAAATGTCTGTTGAATTTTCTGGATGGATTGAGCTTGAGTATCACCAAGCTTTTGGCAAAGCTTGATGCAATATCTCTCTTTGAAGTGTTCGGTCATCTTGTACGTAAACGAAAATTCGACTAGCGTCTATACTCTCGGCGCAACAGCAGCGAACTGACGCGGGCTACCGGCGCAAAAATTTTCACGCAAGCGCAGAAAGGGTGGCGGTGAATAAACAAATGAGGATACATTTTTTTTTTAACTAACCTCGTATAATGAAACTTTTTTTTCTCCCTTTTTGACCAATTGAAATTATAATTTTGATTAATATTATATCCTGTTTAGTCCGGGGGGGGGGGTCTGACTGTTTCACTGACTACAGTGAATTGATTTCGAAATGTCAAGTTCGAGAACATAATTTTCAGTAAAAAAAAAAAAGCCGCTTCATATATTTTACACATTATAACGCGCTTAAAAAACCAAGTGAAAGAATGGCTGAATAATTTTTATTTTAATCATTTGTTGTAATCAAAAAGACGATTCAAAACAAAAGAAAAAGATGGCCATTAAAAAGATACAGAATCACAGGCAATACATTCATATAGTAAATCATTTCTTTCTTTTTTTTTTCTTACTAAATTTCACACAATCCAAGAGTCGCTCAAGGTAGAGACTTAAAGTTGAAATTATCATAATAAATGTCTGAATGAAATAGATGGTAGGATGCGGAGATTGTGAGGATAAAGCGGATCGATAATCCTGGACATAAAGAGGTCAAAATTAAAATGCTCGGGAAAGCACTCACGCAGGTGCCTGTTCTACAAAGTGGTAGATTTTGGTGAAAAGCTGAGTCGAACTTTCTTCTTTTATCTGGAACACACAGGAAAGGACGTGGATTCGGTATGGATGTATCCTTGCTCTAAAGTTTTGAACGAAGAAAACACAAACAATTTAGTTCAACTGGACATTTGCCATCGAAATAGCAATAGATTGGTGACAGTTTTATAAGGCTGCATCCGTGGGAAAGAATCTTCACCGCGTAAGCGGTTCTGAAATCTGTTTACAATTATAACACTGACCCTGACATGCTTTGGTGGAAGTAACTTATACATTTACTTAGCTAATTCTGTGATACTGAGTTAAAAAACATGTACATTTTTACTAGCGAGCACCATATTTTCCTGTACAGAACTTGAATATTCTTTTTAAAAATGACTATTTATCCTAAAGTTTCTCTCAATGTTCAAATTAACTCTGAATGGAGCCTGTTCAAAAACCTGTTTTTATATTATGATAATGTCTGATGATAAAGCTTGTGTAATTATATTATTCTAAGTTTTGATTAGGAACATTATGAAGGCCTTAGATATAATGCCCGATGATAATGCCTATGTAATTATATTGTTTGAAGTTATAAAGTCCTTAGATATAATGCTTGTGTATTTATATTGTTCTAAGCTATGATTAGGGACATTATGAAGGCCTTAGATATAATGCCTGATGATAATGCCTATGTAATTATATTGTTTGAAGTTATGATTGGAAACATTATGAAGTCCTTAGATATAATGCTTGTGTATTTATATTGTTCTAAGCTATGATTAGGGACATTATGAAGGCCTTAGATATAATGCCTGATGATAATGCCTATGTAATTATATTGTTTGAAGTTATAAAGTCCTTAGATATAATGCTTGTGTATTTATATTGTTCTAAGCTATGATTAGGGACATTATGAAGGCCTTAGATATAATGCCTGATGATAATGCCTATGTAATTGTATTGTTTTAAGTTATGATTGGAAACATTATAATGTCCTTAGATATAATGCTTGTGTATTTATATTGTTCTAAGCTATGATTAGGAACATTATGAAGGCCTTAGATATAATGCCTGATGATAATGCCTATGTAATTATATTGTTTGAAGTTATAAAGTCCTTATATATAATGCTTGTGTATTTATATTGTTCTAAGCTATGATTAGGGACATTATGAAGGCTTTAGATATAATGCCTGATGATAATGCCTATGTAATTATATTGTTTGAAGTTATAAAGTCCTTAGATATAATGCTTGTGTATTTATATTGTTCTAAGCTATGATTAGGGACATTATGAAGGCCTTAGATATAATGCCTGATGATAATGCCTATGTAATTGTATTGTTTTAAGTTATGATTGGAAACATTATAATGTCCTTAGATATAATGCTTGTGTATTTATATTGTTCTAAGCTATGATTAGGGACATTATGAAGGCCTTAGATATAATGCCTGATGATAATGCCTATGTAATTATATTGTTTGAATTTATAAAGTCCTTAGATATAATGCTTGTGTATTTATATTGTTCTAAGCTATGATTAGGGACATTATGAAGGCCTTAGATATAATGCCTGATGATAATGCCTATGTATGTAATTATATTGTTTGATTGGTATTTAAACATTATGAAGTCCTTAGATATAATGCTTGTGTATTTATATTGTTCTAAGCTATGATTAGGGACATTATGAAGGCCTTGATATAATGCCTGATGATAATGCCTATGTAATTATATTGTTTGAAGTTATAAAGTCCTTAGATATAATGTTTGTGTATTTATATTGTTCTGCTATGATTAGGAATTGTTCTGTTATGATTATGAAGGCCTTAGATATAATGCCTGATGATAATGCCTATGTAATTATATTGTTTGATGAGTTATAAAGTCCAGATAAAGTCCTTAGATATAATGCTTGTGTATTTATATTGTTCTAAGTTATGATTGGGGACATTAAGAAGGCCTTAGATATAATGCCTGATGATAATGCCTTATGTAATTATATTGTTTGAAGTTATAAAAGTCCTTAGATATAATGCTTGTGTATTTATATTGTTCTGTTATGATTAGGGACATTATGAAGGCCTTAGATATAATGCCTGATGATAATGCCTATGTAATTATATTGTTTGAAGTTATGATTGGAAACATTATGAAGTCCTTAGATATAATGCTTGTGTATTTATATTGTTCTAAGCTATGATTATTGGGACATTATATGAAGGCCTTAGATATAATGCCTGATGATAATGCCTATGTAATTATATTGTTTGAAGTTATAAAGTCCTTAGATATAATGCTTGTGTATTTATATTGTTCTAAGCTATGATTAGGGACATTATGAAGGCTTTAGATATAATGCCTGATGATAATGCCTATGTAATTATATTGTTTGAAGTTATAAAGTCCTTAGATATAATGCTTGTGTATTTATATTGTTCTAAGCTATGATTAGGGACATTATGAAGGCCTTAGATATAATGCCTGATGATAATGCCTATGTAATTATATTGTTTGAAGTTATAAAGTCCTTAGATATAATGCTTGTGTATTTATATTGTTCTAAGCTATGATTAGGAACATTATGAAGGCCTTAGATATAATGCCTGATGATAATGCCTATGTAATTATATTGTTTGAAGTTATAAAGTCCTTAGATATAATGCTTGTGTATTTATATTGTTCTAAAGTTATGATTAGGGACATTATGAAGGCCTTAGATATAATGCCTGATGATAATGCCTATGTAATTATATTGTTTGAAGTTATAAAGTCCTTAGATATAATGCTTGTGTATTTATATTGTTTTAAGCTATGATTAGGGACATTATGAAGGCCTTAGATATAATGCCTGATGATAATGCCTATGTAATTTATATTGTTTGAAGTTATGATTGGAAACATTATGAAGTCCTTAGATATAATGCTTGTGTATTTATATTGTTCTAAGTTATGATTAGGGGATATTATGAAGGCCTTAGATATAATGCCTGATGATAATGCCTATGTAATTATATTGTTTGAAGTTATAAAGTCCTTAGATATAATGCTTGTGTATTTATATTGTTCTAAGCTATGATTAGGAACATTATGAAGGCCTTAGATATAATGCCTGATGATAATGCCTATGTAATTATATTGTTTGAAGTTATAAAGTCCTTAGATATAATGCTTGTGTATTTATATTGTTCTAAGCTATGATTAGGGACATTATGAAGGCTTTAGATATAATGCCTGATGATAATGCCTATGTAATTATATTGTTTGAAGTTATAAAGTCCTTAGATATAATGCTTGTGTATTTATTTTGTTCTAAGCTATTATTAGGGACATTATGAAGGCCTTAGATATAATGCCTGATGATAATGCCTATGTAATTATATTGTTTGAAGTTATGATTGGAAACATTATGAAGTCCTTAGATATAATGCTTGTGTATTTATATTGTTCTAAGCTATGATTAGGGACATTATGAAGGCCTTAGATATAATGCCTGATAATAATTACCTATGTAATTATATTGTTCTAAGTTATGATTGAAAACATTATAAAGTCCTTAGATATAATGTTTGTGTACTTATATTGTTCCAAGCTATGATTAGGAACATTATCAAGTCATTAGATATAACACTTGATGATAATGCATGTGTAATTGTATTGTTTTAAGTTACGATTGGAAACATTATAAAATCCTCAGATATAATCCGTTTACATAGTCTTCATGGAACCTTTGTGATAGAAACTTGAGTTTGTCAGTGATATCATTTAATTTGGATGATTTTAGTGACGAGCAAGATGAAAGATTCCACCACAACATCCAAGACATGGAAGAATGGCATCAAGGAAGATAGAACAAAAGAAAGATGGCTGACATCTGTTGGAACTTAAAACGGGACAGATTTATAAAACGTTGACGAAGATCAAATAAGCGAAAGTTCTTGCCTTGATAATCAATTGTTCCAAATTGGAATCACTTATTGCGTAATATTTCTTTCGTTTGAGAAGTCATCACCCTCTTTCTCCCATTCTCTCTCTTTCTCTTTTTATTTCCTTTTCTCTCTTTTTTCTCTTTTCTCTCTCACTCTTTCTATCTATCTCTCTCTCCCTCTCTTTCTCTCTCTTTCTGTCTTTCTCTACGCCTCTGTGACTTTTTTTCTCTTATTAATATAATAAGCTATGATCTATCCTTGTATTCCTCAGAACATTAGAGGTGACTTGGTGGTGTCCGTCTCCGAGACAACTAAAATGTGTCAGGTCTTGCAGAGTTAAATTGTACCAGAAACGACAAAGAGTAACCCCAGACGTGGCCTATATTCAATCGCAAAATAAGCATTTTTAGCGTCACATTTATATTTTTATGTCAGATATGTACTAGAGCAGAAATCGTAATTTTAGTGATGAAATCAGCCGTTTCCACGCAGAAAACATTAGGCATTCATTGACCGAACAGTCAGCGTTATTGTCGATTGAGATTTATAAAATCTTTTTCTTAAAAAGTTTTTAAAGGAAATTAGAATTCTCAAGCCCGATGTTATAGCTCTTTTTAGTATTGATAGAAGTTTCCTTTCGAACTTTTTGTTTATGGTAGTGTGGAAAGGTTAAATAGTCAGTTTTTTTTTTTCTGGCTTGTAATAAATTTCCCCAATCCGTTTCCTTCAACCGACAGCATATCGCAAGTCAAACAATCGAACAACAAGTATTTCCTGTTCGCTATAGCAGTCGCGTTTCACTTGGTCGCCACTTTAAGCCTTTTTTCTTATACATTGAGCGACAGTTCAAATTTGCCTAAGTTAAAAGAGATTCTCGCGAAAGTCTAACTGACTCTGAGACCTAATCTTTTTTTTTCTTTTTGGTCGCCTTGTCGGCTGGGGCTGTAGAATACGCCGACTGCACTTCTGCAGAGGGGTAAGATCCCCCACCCAATGGGGCCCGTCCTGGGTAAGACGTTAAACTACATCCGCGTCCTGGGTAAGACGATAAACTACGTCCAGCAGCGTGGCCTCTGATCAAGAGGTTTTGAGGAGCGTGGAACCACCTCTTAATTTCTGGTGTTCCGAAGCACAGGGTGGTAGCACTGCTAGGGTCCCAGCTATGGGAAAATAGTTAATTATTACCAGCAATACAGTTTTGAAGGAAAAATATTACCAGAAAGAGATTTTTTTAAAAAAAATATTACCAGCTATAAAAAAAAAGTTGTCGGCATTAAATAACCCATTGAGGTTGATATGCTGTAAAACAAAATAAACCAAACCAATCTAAACCAAAGAATACATATTTTATTCATACGAATCTATCCTAAAAATGTTATCGGCATTAAATAACCCATTGAGGTTGATATGGCGTAAAACAAAATAAACCAAACCAATCTAAACCAAAGAATACATATTCTATTCATACGAATCTATCCTAAAAATGTTGTTGGTATTAAATAACCCATTGAGGTTGATATGACGTTAAACAAAATAAACCAACCAATCTAAACCAAAGAATACATATTCTATTCATACGAATCTATCCTAAAAATGTTGTCAGCATTAAATAACCCATTGAGGTTGATATGCCGTAGAACAAAATAAGCCAAACCTTTTCTTTTTGGGAATATAATTTCCATGAGAGACACGTTCGAATCCGTTTTCATCCCGGAGGTAAGCCTTTTGCTCTATTGTTACAGGTAACATCTAGATTATATAAGTTTATCATATATAAAGTTATTAGGGGTGGAGGGAAACAGCGAGTAACGTACTTAATGACCTTGAGGAAATGGATGGCAAAATGGGAGGAATAGTAAAAAAAAAATATTGCAAAAAGCTGCGAATGTTAGGAAGTTGTGGAGATCTCCGATCGTCCACGTTATGAAGAGACACGGCAAAATATTTGGAAGATAGTGTTTTCTGTGTAATATACCAACAACTCTAAGTCGAAGCTTATGAATACTTGATTCAGCTTTTATTGATGGATGGTTACAAGCGAGAGGGGAGATGGGATGTGCTAATTTTATTACTCCATATGCGTGGAAAAGTAGGGGTTTGATGACTCTGGTAAATTGGTTACCTATCATGGCACAGTGGATAAAGGCGTTAGTTAGATCCGGTGACAGGACCCAAACAGTGTGAGTTCAATACCTGGTTAAGGCAGTGGAGAACTTTGAGTGGGGAATTAACAGGAGATAACTGATAACTGACATCCATTAGACATGGCACGTGGAACTAGAACAGTCTACCCCAGTGAGCGAAATAAAGGGTTCAGTTTTTTCATTTAGAAAGAATTTGTTATTTTTCAAGTCCTTTCTTGCTCAGTCAAAACTTTCAGAACATTTTCCCTACTTGTCGAAAGGAATGCGTGAAAGTGAAGAGAATGTCTATGAATCTTTTCAGGAATATCAGTCAGTTTTAGACTCATTAATAGAAAAATACAGCAGAAGATTCAGTGATTTTGAAAAACATGATATCACTCAGAAACTTTCTTTTCAGCTTCACTTAGTTAACGTATCAGAGGCTCACGATGAGTTACAAATGCACATTATTGAGTTGTCTGAAGATAATATCCTGAACAATCTGCCTGACAGCAAGAAAAATCCCATTGAAATTTGGAAAAGGGCAACAGAATATCCTCGCTTTCGTGAACATGCACTTCAACACACAGTTGGGAATCCACATTCTCGTACTTGACGCAAATCAAGAATTCGTTGAGAACACAGATGACAGATGAGCATTTAGAAGAGCAATTAAAACTAAAAACCACTATGTTAGAGCCTAATATCAAAATGGTATCTCAAAAGAAGCAAGTCAAGGAAGTCATTAATTTGTCTAAAAGGTGAATAAAGTATTTCTTTGAGTATGTCTTGTTTTTTCAGTTTTATAATGTCTTTTTCTATTAGATATATATATTTATTAAATTATGTAACTGTAAAAACATCACTTGCTGTATGCGGTGTCTATGAGTGAAGATGAATTTCAATATGGCCATCATGCACAAAAAGGTTGCCCACCCCTGATATAGTCCATAGTTTTAGGAGATTATTTTGAATAGCTGAATATTGGATACTGAGCTTCTTATAAATGCTCATTTGTTATTATAAAAAACTTCATCTTCTTCACTGTCTCCTTAATAGACCATTCTTGGCTTAATTAGGTCATGGAGAAGAATGTCGGGTTTTATAGATTCTTATGAACTATTGGATGATCATACTGCGCCAATTTATCAGCAACGTTTAAGAAAGTCGTGAAAGATTAGATTGTACAACGAAGTGACTTGATGATATCCTCCGTTCTCTGTTTTAATTAACAAACAATCGTTTTGTTAGTTCGTCATTATTAACCATTCTTTCATGTTGTGTTTATTTCTTGGTCGTTCGGAAATACCAAGCCTCGTTTTCATCGTAGTTGGAGATTAAACCTGATACGTTGTGATACGAAACGAGACGTGATAACCACACTGCTATCCATTGGAGCAGTTTTTGATACAAAAACAATAATAATCCGTGTTTTATGAAAGCGCTCTTTGAAGATAATCCATAAGGATTACCATTATTTCTTGGCCATAATACAACACCAGGTTTCTAAAGCTAAAAACAAAGAATAAATTATATCCTTGCGTATAATATGACCCCGTAGTAAAGCCATCTCTATAAAAGTTATTTTTAAAATGTTGTACCATATTATCCATTAAAATCGCACTATTTCATTAAAATATTTACCGTATTTTTCGACGTCAAGTACGTAGTTTTTTTCTCCTGAAATAAGTCTCTAAAATTTGAGGTGCGTCCTTGAAGACGAAGATTAGTGATTTCGAAATACCTATGCTAACTCCAGAAAATATTTATCTATGCCAGAATTTCTGAGGTTACGCAAATTTTCGAAACTTATGTCAGAAAAAAAATGCGTTCTTCAGGCTGGCAAATATGATCAATTTTCATGATATTAAAGAATAGAAATGAACCGAATTTTGAGTTAGTGCATGTTTTCCTTTTCAAAACATAATTTCCGATTTTCAGGGAAAGGTACTAACTAGACATACCCAGTAATCGATTTTAAAGTGTTAATTAATCAATCATACATTTCTGTTTGATGTGACTTTATTATATTTCTGTATATTAGTAAACTAAGAAAAATATTGTCTTTAATTATGAATGAAGAACGAAAACTTTATAATAAAAAAAATAAAAAATAAAAACTATTTACTATTTACATTGTTCATGTGTATTGTCATATCCACGACGTTTCGGCCCTTGTACGCCCCGGCCTTCGTCAGATGATAAACGTCGGAATTTCGAACCGAGCCCTTTATTTAGTCCACTGGGGGACAATGTTCTAGTTCCACGTGCCTTTTCTGCATATCTCAGTTTTCAGTTAATTTCCTTTAGCAACTCTACTCTCCAAAAGTTATTAACGCCGAAAGGTGCTAACTAGGCATACACGGAAATACATTTTAAGGTGTTAATTAATCAATCATACTTTCCTGTTTGATATGTCTATATTTTATTTCTATATAAGAATAAACTATGATAAAAAATTGTCTTTCATTATGAATGAAGAGAGAAACAAATATTGCCGACATTAAAAATAAAAACGAAAGCAAATACCACCGACATATCAAATGCCGTTTGTAAATATTTGTTATCAGCCGCTGACTGTTTTGTATTTTCGTATCTATTGTACTAACTGGATGGATTTGCAGTTTTGCTGTTTCAAATAAGAGGGTTTTTTTAAGCTGAGTAAAGTGATTGATTTGATTTTTTACAGCTTATCAACTTTTTGCATGTTATTTGAAGCCAGAAAATATTTTTAGAGTGTATGAATTTTGGGGAGATAATAATGATTTACTTATACAAGCTCCACTAATTAACCCATAGCTGGGGAGAAGAGTTGGATTCATACCTTTCTCAAGGGTATGGGCGTATAAGTGAACATAATGTCCGACTTGAATTCGAACTCGGCTCTCCGAGTTTTATAATGTCTCTTTCTATTAGAATTATACATTTATTAAATTATGTAACTGTAAAAACATCACTAGGTGAATGCGGTGTTTAAGAGGGACGATGGGTTTCAATGTAGCCTTCATGCACAAGAAGGTTCCCCACTCTTGATATAGTCCATAGTTTTAGATCTTGTGTAGCTAAATTTTGGAAACTGGGCATCTTCTAAATGATCATTTGTTATTATCAGAAACTTCATCTTCCTTAATGTCTCGAATTTGACTTAAAATTAGAACCCCGCGTCATTATTCATTATACAAGCCGCACATCAAAGATTACAGCGCCCTTAGGTATTCACCTTTAAGCTGAGTAAAAATGATTGCAAAATGTGTAATTGTACAGTGGGTTATGATAAGTTTTTAGCCACCCTTGATTACAGCAATTTTGGCTTGTGTAACAATGTCTCTTTTTTTTTCAGACAATACAATGTTATCATCAAGCTACTGTCATCTATAAACGATAGTTGACTGTGTATTTGGCAATGAAAGTTCGCGGAAGTAAGGAAATTGATGAATTACAACGAGGGAAAATAATAGGACGGCATCAGTGTGGCAAGTCAGATAGAGAAATTGCTAGGTTTTTCCCGGTTAATCATCAAACGGTTAATAATATTGTCAAGAAACCTAATGAAGAAGGCCATTGTCGTGTGGAACAACGTTCAGGAAAACCAAGCATCGTGTCTGAGCGAACAAAAAAGGCACTGAAGAGGGAAGTCACCAGAAACCGGCGTCAGAATGTCAAAGATGTCGGCAACAGCATGGAAATATCACCATATACAGTGAGAAAGACTCTGAAAGAGCTAGGCTATCAAATAAGCCCTTGTAAGAAAGAAGCCCTTGATTTCAGAGGTTAACAGAAATCTTCGTATGGGCTGGGCGAGAGAGAATGCGAGAGTAAAGATTATGAATTTTGGCAGTCCATATTCGAATTCAAGACAGGTTTACACACACAAAAATCAGAATGAGACTTTGAAACAAAATGTCTGCAGGCGACCGTGAAACATGGAGGGATTTGAGTAATGGTGTGGGGCTTGTCTGGTTTAGATTTTTGAGCTGATTCTTATTAACGAGCGGTTGAATGGTTCAAAAATTCTGTCAAATATTAGAGAAAGGACAACTCCCACTATTTGAAACCGGATCAGAATGACAAGAATTCTACGTTTTTCTAAGAAGATGGATATATATGTCAAATTAAAATAAGTAGCAAAGGCCTGGAAGGAATTATCAAGGGAATCAGTTCACCGCCATGGGTAGCCCAAAGTGTCTGATATGCCGATAGAGCGCGTTTAGGACCACCTTGACCGAAACTGACTGAAAGCATGTAAACCAAAATTATATCAAATGGCAAACCCTTAAAGAAATATTGCTAACGGAACAAAAATATGGCTCAGACGATTGTTGTTAACGGTGTCATCATATCCATTCGTTTTTGCTTACAAGAACTGAAACTAAATCAAAATGAAGGACTTACTCATTACACTAGATCCAATTACTGTTTATTTATGTTGAGTTGGGATTATGTAATTAAATTTTGAAATTGGATGTAGTTTATTTCTCCTGACCCAAAAATTTTCTTAGGCCACTGTATATAATAAGACGCCTCTTTTTGCCTATTATACAAAAGAAAATACGGTAATTAACTACTGACATCAGTAGAAGCCGATAGGGTTCCATTTAAAAGCCCCACCCTGCTTTAACATAGCTTGGTTACTTTTATAATACATTCCGTAATATCTCGATTAATTAACCAATAGTTTATTTCTGATATATATATATATATATATATATATATATATATATATATATATATATATATAGTTCTTATAAAGGACGTTTCGTTTGTGACAAAAATAAGGGAAGGGTAAATGTTAAAAGTTCTTATTGGCGTTTGTTGATCACAAGTTTGCAACAACAACAACAAAGAAAAGAAATTTCGTTTCAACTCTCGTGAGGCCGGATAACTTCTCATAATAATTAAGCTAATTCTCTGAAGGCAAATTGGAAAATGAAACACAGAACGAGACGTCAAAGTCACAGGTCTTGTAAAAGTGGAAAGTAATTGTTGTTGAAAGTAGTTGTTGACGTCTTATGTTAGGTTTGATTCATCTAATGAGACTTGTTGGTTTAATTTAACATAAGTAATAATCTATATAATAAATGTAGATGGCACACTAACTTTCCTCCTAGGCAATTTCAACCCAACATTGATGAAAAGGCTTTTTGGAATCACATAACACCGTGAGCAAATTCAAAACAAAAATCCTAAAATTTCATCTCAAATTAATTACTGCGATTATTTTAGGACTCCGCCATCTATGGCTTTTGGGAATTAAAACAAATAAATGAACACAACTTTCAATAGTGCATATGATTCAAATGAAAAAAAAATTACTATCTATAAATATACAGTTTTTCAAAATAAAATTGTCCAAATTTTCAACTTTAAAGTGATGGTATGATATGTTGAGATTAAACTAAACGTATCCATACCATTTTGGAATCAGGTTTTGAACTCTATTGGACTCTAATTTGAAAAGAAAGGCCGGATTTGGTCGTGATCCTGAAATTTTGATTCCCAATTTTTCATTACTGCGATTGTTTTCGGCCATTTTTTACGTGGTTTATGCGACGAATTTTTTGTACGATAACAAATTTTATAAATTGAAGATAAATTTCTGAATAATCGATATTGAATACGAAATCTGCGAAATCACCATGGAAATACAAATAACCATTTTATGGAACAAGGACCTACTTACATCAAATTATCTTTAAACTAAGTGGCGGCCAAGTTCGATCGTTGAACTTTTAAAAGGTTTTTTTTGTTAATGCATCCTTTAAAATGCAGCGATCAATTTGAGTTATTCTGTAATTTATTGTTGCCTAAAACATTCCAACCAGAATTATGATGAAGGCGTAATCACAAGGCCCTCCGGTCAATCTAATAAATAAATGCTGCTTGATTGGAAGGTAATAGTTCGAATCGCGTAAATAATATAAGTCATAGAGGAAAAAAATCACAATGAATTAATAGAGATGGAAGCATAGATCAAATTTACACTCGAGTCAAAAAAGGTAAACAGTGATTAAATATATACCTGAATTAACAGGTATTTACTAGAAAAGTAGGTGATACATTAGGCGTATTTTAAACCTCGCCGATAGGGGATATATTGTGAACACACATAATAATTTACATATATATAAAATGCAATAAACATACACACACACGTATATATATATATATATATATATATATATGCATGTTTCATTAAAAACGACAGACAAGGTACTATAAATAATTACATCGGCTACATTGGTGACATGTTAGAAATATAGACGTCTTACATTACACCTATCTGATCACAGTTCCATCAGAACACTTTAAACACACATGAGATTTACCTGACTTTACAAGGAACATATCTAGTAAAAACATAATATATTAATATGCATCCACTCTGCAAAAAAAAGACTAAAAATAATGAAAGCTTTAATAATAAAAAGAAAATTTAACTCTTAACAATATCAACTATGAACAAAGCCACAATGATGCTAATTGTATTCGGAAACTAAAACATCACTACCAACACTGAACATACATAGAACACGAATACTAAGCTGATAATTGAACCATCTTGATAATAAGCTAAAGGTATAGACGAAAGCGCTTGGAAACACAGAACATTCAGACAGTTCTTAGGACAATCTTTGTCCAGAATGAAAGCTCTTGTCAGAACACAAGAAAATTAAATAAAAAGCTCAACTGAGTAATTTGTCTGTCGTTTTAATGAAACATGCATAAAGGAAGGATTGCTGCCTAAATATACAAATATATATATATATATATATATATATATATATATATATATATATATATATACACACACACACACACATATATATATATATATATATATATATATATATATGGGTGTGTCAAATGTGTCTAGATACTAGTCCGATGTTCATGACTATAGCTCATAAAAAAGCTGAGAAAAGTTAGGGCTCAGGGAACGATTTTCGTTGAGCTAAGATTTAGGGTTGCCAGATTATGCGAGGTTAGAATATATATTAATATATTGTACTGGCCATTATCGTTTCTTTCATGGTTCAAGGGGAGTAACTTTTATTTTCCTTTTGTATCCAAAATTCCAGCTAGCTTAAAAGCCATCCTATCGGGCGGCATTTAAGCTAGTTCCTGTGGAGGACTCTTGGTTTAGCCATCATCACAATATCCAAGGAACAGTAGATACGATAGGCATCAATAAACTATAGAAGAACTCAAAATTGATCGCTGCATTTAAGTATTGAATTAATGTTTAAGCTTAACTTTTAAAAGTTCAATGATAATTCTTCTGCTGCCACTTAATTTAAAAACGAATAGATGTACGTAGATCATTATTTTCCATACAACCAATTATTTTCATTTCATGGGTGACAGCACGGTGGGGGGCAATTTATAAGATAAAATTAAAATAGTGTAAAGATGGGAAAATAGAAATTAGAATTAGTTATACATTCAACATTTGAAGATTTAGAGAAACATAATAGCTAATTAAGTAAAACCTATATCACGGAATCTATATGAATAAATGCGAAATTGGAGCTCAATTCTCCCACAAATTCTGAGATTAAAAACCTCCAGCTCTACAAAATGTTAATTTTTACGCTAAAAGCTCAATATCTGCATTATATATTATCTACTTCTAGGAAATATCACTCTTCAAGTTTAACTAATTTGCATATTAATCTAAAAACTATTTCATTAATTAACTTCATTACTGTTTTTTAATCGAGGATTGTTTTGATTTTCATATAAAAATAGTTCTGTTTAGGAATATCGTATTATATATTGCAGAAAAGTGTTTGAAATTTGCATTTTACTTGACCTTCAACAAATTGTCATCTATATGTAAAACTTTCCTTAACTAAAACAAGTCAATTTATGAATGAAATGTTCATTTAAAAATTTTGTTTCAAAGATTTCAAGTAGTGAATATATCTTACTTTGAGAAGCAATATGAGCGGACGAAACCAAACCTGCTACTATATATATATATATATATATATATATATATATATATATATATATATATATATATATATATATATATGTATGTGTGTATGTGTGTGTGTGTGTGTGTGTGTGTGTAAAGTAGCCACTGAGGTCAACACCAAAATGCGTAAGTCCCTTTCACGCTTGAACGGATTCATCAGTGTCCACTTTACTTTTGCATACGTTTTGTTTCTGACATTGTGTACTTTTCCCCATAAATATTGCATAAATTAAACCTATATTTTCATCTAATATATATATATATATATATATATATATATATATATATATATTGTTTTAGGATATTAAAAGAAAAATATGTTAAAAATTACTACACAATTGAAATTATTTTTCGACACTACCAATGCATTTTGTGTATACCCTCATCTATAGAATGCAGGATTAGCAACAATTCATCTGACAAATATGTGTTTGATAAAAACAGCTGTGTTGATAATACTGATTTAACAATAGCGGTTACAAGTACGTTGAAGTATAGAAAATATGATAATATTGATCGTAAGAGTAGGAAAATCAACCCCCATTTTACCAGTTGGTCAGTACTAAGTTAGGCCAGAAGTTCCTCCATTTAATTGATAAACATTTCCCTAAAAGTAACCCTCTTAGTAAAATATTTAAAAGAAACACACTAAAACTAAGTTATAGCTGCATCGATAAACTTCAGAAGATTATAAAAAAACACAATAATAAAATTTTAAAGCAATTTAAAAATTTAGATAATAATGCACATGTCAAGATAAATACTGCTGATAATATTAACCAATTTATTTGCAAGAATTCTAAAGAATGCCCATTACAAAACAAATGTTTAACCAACTCTCTTGTTTATCTAAGTACTATTTCTGCAATAGAGAGTCCGATTGTTGAAAAATTTTAAGAATTCTTTTAATCCTAGGTGGTATCAATATATCATCAATACTTCACCAATAGTACATAAAAATAATAGATGTCTTTCTAAATATTTTTGGAATTTAAAAGAGGCTAATAAAACTCCTAAGGTAAAATGGAAAACATTTAAAAAAGCTAGAACATGTAGAATTTATATGAACCCTGTTTTCTATGTTTATATGAAAAATTAGAAATTATCAGATTTTCTGTTAAAAACTCCTTATTAAACTACAGAAGTGAATTGACTGTAAATTGTAGGCAAAATCTACGTTTTTCTTACAATATGTTTAAACTTTGAATTTGATAATACTTTTTCTTATAGTAATAATCAGTCGATGAACTGCGGCGCACCTTATATGACTTACTATTTTATTTGTAAAATTTATTTAGATTTAATATAACTCTGTATTGATGTTAAGTTAGCATTATTAATATTATATTGATGGGCAGGTGTTTAGTTAGTATTATTAACGTCTTACATTGATTAGTTAGTGTTAAAAACAGCTTATATGGATGCTCTTTATTTAATGGTTGCATATTAATTTATCAATGTAGTTCTGTATTTTTTATCTTTTTTTTCAAACTGTTAAGTTATTAAATTTCTTAAAGGGGCCTTTTATTTACCAACTACAATTTTTTATGTAAGCAGCAGAAAGAGCATATAACTGGTTAGCATTGTGTTAAATTATCTCCCTACAACTTTAGCTTTTACTTATTAGGAATGTTGAATGTTAGACAGCTTACGAAATAATGCAACCACTTGTATCTGTCCATAAGGAAATTATCTAGGATTTATATGTAAACAGCTTCGTGTCATGAGCTATATTAAAAAAATGGTGAGTGTAAATTCAGCGTAGAACACATCCGAGTGGTAAAAGCCTACAAGCCTACTTTTGCTGTTTTTTTTCTCGAAAAAAGAGTAGGTATTTTGCTTTTGAAATTAAATTAATCGTTCACTCGCCAGAAGTTTAACATCGCCACAGGAGACACATTTGTAGAGTCGAAACATAATTGTATTTGTGTAGCGATTTTTAACATGTTTTTGTTTTAATATCCTAAAATAAATAATATTTAGTTCTACTCTGTATTGAGCCGTCTTTTAAATTAAATGTTACGCAAAATGTAATTATACACCATTTGTTCTCATTTTACCTATATATATATATATATATATATATATATATATATATGTGTGTGTGTGTGTGTGTGTGTGTGTGTGTGTGTGTGTGTATGTGTTTGTGTGTGTGCGTTTATATCTCTGAAATCAGTTATTATGATTGGTTGTATTATTTACTGATATCCTCATCCTCAATGCCATATTCGTAAAGTTTCGCCCGTTGTACGCTGCGGCCTTCTTCAGGTGATTGGATTTTCTAGCCGAACCCATTATTTCGTCTACCTGGGTAGTCTGTTCTAGTTCCAGCGTCGCACTTACCGTCCTCTGTCAGAACACTTCCCAGATATTTGAATTTCCGCACCTGCTTGATTTTAGTGTCCTCAACCTGTAAAATCGCATTTCAGGCCCATAATAAGGAAGAAAAGCTTGGAAAATTTTACACTCACAGATAATATTATAGAAGTCAAAATTGACGGGGGAAGGCAGCTGGCTACTTACCTGACCTGACGAGCCTGTAAGAACTGATTACGTAACGGGGTGTGGGAGGCTTGACAAAGCGGCAAACGTTGATAAGGGCTGCAAGAGATAGAAGGCTGTGGAAAATTATGATTGCCCACACCCTGAAGAGACACGAAGATAAAGAAATTAACCAGGTAAACGATTCTAAGTTAAGCATACATAGAAGAATGCTGTAATGTGAAGGAGGCTTGCTGTCACTTTATCTTTTATTATCCTTGCCACAAGGTATAACAGATAGGAAAAAGAAAGAAATGATTAATAACTGAAAGAATATTATATGCACGTCATGATATTTGTTCAGAAAATCAATGCTTTTTCATAGCTTAATCACTTGATTGATTTTCTTGGCTAATTTAACGAACATTCTCTTGCTTGACTGTTCTTTCCTTCTGTGTGCCAAAGATACCTTAATTTTAAGTTGACCAGTGTTAAGAACAATATACACTACGGTTCAAAAGGTTTGAGGCGACCCCTTATAATTTTTTTAATTAGCCTACAAAATAGTTGTTTTGTACTTAAAATAAGAGAGAATTATTATACATGGTTTAAAAAAAGTGAGACCTGATTTTTTATTAGAAATTATATTAGGACAAAAAGAAAAAAAAAACAATTTATGATTAAACTTTACTCTCGTAAAATACTTTGATTACTGCAGCACAAATTTTTGGTATTCATTGGAAAACTTTCTCAAAGTATAAGTTTGATAATTAATTCCATTCTTTTTTCAATGACTCTAAGAGCTCTTTTTCATTTTGGGGATGGAAAGGTTTCACTCTTCTGTCAAGTTCATCCCATGCTAATACTGGTGGTGGCTTCAAACTTTTGAACTGTAATGTCTGTATATATATATATATATATATATATATATATATATATATATATATATATATATATATTTGTGTGTGTGTGTTTTTTTTTCGTCTTTTAGAACCTCATCTGTCTAGCGGATGCAGTGCATTACACGAAAAACTTATTCCACTTTGTCATACTTCTTTCCCTAAAATTGTTCTTAATATATAAAAAAAATAAGTATTGTTATCCTATATATATATATATATATATATATATATATATATATATATATATATATATAATGGACTCTCCCGTCGGTTTTGATTTACGTTGATCTGACAACTTAACCAATTGATTCAGTATGAAATTTTGTGGGATAATCTTAATGACACATAAGACCCTGCAAGTGATTTTGCCAAAGATACTGCATATGGAGCAAGAGTGAGGATTGTGAAATGAAATTAATGTTATATTGGGTGACCTTTTAGATCTTGCTTCTCGCTTCTTGAAGACCATTCAGACTAGCAGATTGGAAACCGGTGAGTCCACGAAAACACGTCGACCTCCCTCTTCATATCCATATATATATATATATATATATATATATATATATATATATATATATATAAGCATTTTTACCCTGTACAAGGCCCAATAGCCACGCTAGGTAAATATTACAGTGTAAGTGGTTCTCCCTCCCAGCAAAAGTGATGATGCCACCAAGACGCAAGGGACCACCGGAACTGAAAAAGAAAGAAAAAACTTTAGAATAAACCGGAAACTCAATCCTAAACAGGAACCAAGAGATAAACCTCTACTCCTTTTCACAAGAACGGGGAGGAGTGTGAACCGGGCAAATATTTTTTAGCTAGATCCTATTGAGGAAAAAAGTAAATAGTAAATAAAATTTCAGAGTTGTAGGTGGAGACGTTAGATGTATAGAGTTGAAGTAGACTTTAGAAAGAACCAAAAACCGTATATATTCGTTTATCGTTTATTTAAAAGAACTCTTTTTGTACCCCCACAACATAAAAAAAGGTTTGTTTTTGTACACAAAACAGCTAAGTCCGACAGCTTGACCCATTCTAAATCGATAAAAATCAAGAGTTTTCGTTTCTGATACATGTCACGAGCTAAGTAATATCTAAAGAAAGCTAACGTACAGAAATAACTTGTAAAATGTGTGTTTTTTTTTTTAATATATTTTTATAAGTGGACCTCTTTATTTAAGTAGTGCCTTAATAACTTCATTTTAAAAATATAAGCCTGACAAACACCAGAAATCCCACTTTATATCCGTTTACAAAGTCGCCATGTTTAAGGAAGAGGTTTTACCTCGTGCTATTAAAAGATCCCGAACGTGATTCTGGTTGACGATTTAGAAAATATAAGTCTGATAATGTAAAGAATCATTCTGAATAATTTTCTTCTTCGTTACATGCCGTGTCTCCTCAGGACATAGGCCATCATGGCTCTCCACAACTTGTAGCTCTTAATAAATTTTCTCCTTCTCTTATTTCTACTAAAACAGTTTAAACTCATACATTTGCTCAAGCTCACTAAGTAGGTTATGTGTTGTTTTCTTCTGTCCATTTTGCCTTCAATCTGTCCCGTGAGTATCAGATTTCCCAAACCCTCTTTCCTCTTATTATATTCCCAAGAAATCTCTGTTTCTTGTCTCTTCCTGATTTTAAGTATAAGTTTCTTTTTTTTTGTTTGTATTTTTTTCTAAAACTTCGTCGTTGCTCAGATGTTAGGTCCACGGTATCTTCAGCATCTTTCTGTAGAACCACATTTCTGTCGTATCAAGTCTCTTCTTCATCTATGAAATTGTTCAGAACTCACTGCCATATAGGGGGACAGGTATCATATATCAGTTTAGTATTCTTTTCTTTCTTTCTTTTTGCTGTTTCTAGCGAAATTATCCTATTTCTTAGTAATCTGCTTAGCCTTTGGAATGCAACTTAAGCTATTCCAGTACGCCTTCGGATTTCAGTGTCACACTTACCGTCCTCTGTTAAAACACTTCACAGATGTTTAAATTTATGCACTTGTTTGACTTTGGTATCTCCGATTTGCAACTCGCACATTGGGTTCATCCTTTTCTTAACACCAATGCATTCTGTCTTCTTTCAGTTGATGATTAGTCCTTTCATCTCGCTTTCCTTCACTACCTTCTGTAGGAGACTTTTAGTTGTAGTTTTCTTTCTGGTTCTGTTGTCAATCTACATATCTTAAGTTGTTAAGACTGTGGCTCCAACACATTTATGAAGATGAAAATAATAAGGTGTTCTATTTCAGTCACACCCACTCTTTTTCTCTATCTCTCCCCTCTCCCCACTCATTCTCATCATGGCATCTCGGCTTCAGTCTCTTTTCCACCACCCAAACGTAACTCCTACTGATCTAAAGAGCTCTCCTCTTCGGCACGTCAAATGCATAATTTTAAGCGTACTACCAGATTGGCAACTAGATCTCATCATTTAACTGATGGAATAATTTGTATTCTAAGAGTTGCATTTTTTTTTTTTTTTTTACTCGCTTCTTCCCCGTGGAACTCTATTCTGGCTTTTTGCCAAACCTGGCACCTTACGATTTTCAAAAAGGGCAACATCGATATCCATCTTTGGTCCTCCATAACTTTGTCATTATTTTACACCTCACTAACGTCTTCTCATTTTCTTTCATTTTCAGTAACCCCTTGCGTTTTAGTGGATTTATCGCCTTGCTTGGGATGAAGCAATTTTTTTAAAAAAAATTGATTATGCCTCTTTTTCCCCACAAATTACGACAATTCGTGTTTATCTGATTTAAATCTTGGAAATGGATAGTTCCTTAAGATGTTTAGACACCCCAATATGAAAATGCTTATAGTATTATAATTATCTAAAATATTGTACTGCTGACAAAAATATCATAAAAGACTCCATTACAATATACATTAAATCAAAACTTGAGCTGAAGATAAAATTATTCATTCAAATAAAACTTATAATAAATTTGTTGCATAAACATACGTTGTAAATTGTAGATGAAACACACCAATGCAATAAAAGAAAAAAAGTTTTATGCATTACAATAACCACAATATCAATATATTCAAATGAACGAATAGAAATACATTAACTAAACTCATGACAATATATATATATATATATATATATATATATATATATATATATATATATAAAATATATATATATATATAGCTAAATTCATAATTTATATATATATATATAAAATTATGAATTTAGCTAATGTAATATATTGCTATTCCATGAATACAAAAATATTGAATTAGTCAAACTCATAATTCTACCTATAAAATAATGGAGGCAACGTGGTACAATGGATAAATAATACATATACAATAGAATCTTGGCAAATCATTTTATATATATATATATATATATATATATATATATATATATATAAAGTGAACATTGAAGTCAAAAATCAGAAGCAACAGGCTGCTTCATGCTGGACGCAATCGTCAGGCCGCCTGAACTTCAAAGTTCACTTTTTTATTTATATTTACATACGCTCTATCTCTGATACTGAGTACTTTATCCCATAAATATAGCACACCTTAAACCTACATTCCTTCATATATATATATATATGTGTGTGTGTGTGTGTGTGTGTGTGTGTGTGTGTGTGTGTGTGTGTGTGTGTGAAAATATATAGAAAATAGGAAGGAACTGGTTAGGTAAATAATCCAAAGTTTCTTAGTAGTTTAGTTATTATTTTTAAAAAATAGTGCTCGATACAAAAGTAGAGCATAAATATAATTATTTGTTTAAAAATATGATTCCAACTCGCGACATAAGATTTCTCATCTTTCAAAACAAGAGCCGAAAACTTCAATATAATTATTTAAATTAAATTGAGTTAAAGTAAGCTCTGTTTTTTTGGAATAACGTATTTCTGAAATTTACGTGTTTTAATAATTGAAATCAAAATTTCCATGGTAACAGCTAGAGAGAATTGTTTAAAATGGGTAGGCGTGTGTTGGGTGTTAATAATAATTATCAGTATAGAGTTACTTTAATAGATGTCAATTCAGGGAAAGGTGGGGGTGTCTAAATTTGAAACGGAAGATGTATTAACCCTAGTCTGG
Source organism: Acanthosepion pharaonis (assembly GCA_903632075.3). NCBI lineage: Eukaryota > Metazoa > Mollusca > Cephalopoda > Sepiida > Sepiidae > Acanthosepion > Acanthosepion pharaonis. Next base: position 1,331,127 of record CAHIKZ030000026.1, read on the forward strand.
TTTGCTTGTCTATGGAGATTTATTTATTTTTTATTTTATTTTTTTATGAAAGGGATTTGTGCATATAAAAAACTGTCGTAACGTTTTTGTTTTTTGACGACTTCATAAAGGGTTATCTTTTTTGTAGGGTATTTAAACTATTTATTTGGGCTATGGATTATGAAAGTTATTATATTGCATGCTTGTTCTTAGCTAATTATTCAAACCATGAATCTGATGATTGGGCTATGGATTAATCAAGTTATTATATTGTATGCTTGTTTTAGCTAATTATTCAAACCATGAATCTGATGATGTCGACAAAAACCGTTAACTCATGTCTATTGTTTAATAGAATATTATTATTATTTAGAAGCTTAATAATGTGCAATTTTTCATAGAGGCACAAAGGGCATGGGTCATCCCAAGTTTTACATGTTCTAGCCCTGTTTATAATTTTCCATTTTACTTTAGGTGTCCAATTTGTTTCCTTCAGATGCCAAAAATATTTAGATAGGGAAGTCTGATTTCTTTTGTTTATATTATTGAAAGAGCACTTATGCTGCCTCCATCTATCTTTAAAATCATTCTTCTTCAACAGCCGAAATGACGTCATCGTTACTGCAAAACCGGTTCCCAGCATGTTTTCCATGTTGGGAAACAGATGATAGATGCGGCCAAGTCAAGAGAATAAGGAGGATGATCAACAAGTTCAAAACCACGGTCACGCACAGCAGCTACGATCACGCACAGCAGCAAGGTCTTGTGTACTCGATCATTGTCCTGATGAAACAAGACACATTTCATCAGTTTTCCTGGACGTTTGGTCGTGATAGCATTTCGTAACTGCTTCAGCAAGTTGGCATGGTACTCTCCATTGATGGTGTGGCACTCTAGATTATATTCATTATGATACATAATGCCTTTTCCATCCAAAAAAAAAAACAAACTGAGGCCACTGCATAGAATATTTCTTTGTCTCTGGCTCAAAGTGATGAACCCAACACTCATTCTGTGTTGGGAAACGTTCAAGGATACCAGCTGGATCTGCCTCAAACAATATCAGATTTGTCCTCGATATGATCAGCCTGGTGCGCGTTTGATCAGGAATTAGAAGACGTGACACCCAACGAGCAGAAACCTTCGTCATGCCAACTTCATTCTACAAAATATTCTCAACGCACTCACGGGATATGCTAATAGAATTGGCTCTTTGATCTATACTCAATCGCCTGTCATCCGTGACCATGTCGTAAACACGATATATGTTTTCCTCGGTGGTAACAGTTGCAGGACGTTCGGACTTAGGTCATCTTCAAGACTCTCCTTTTTTCTTCTAAATTCAGCTGCCCACTTTTGAACTGTTCATAAAGCTGGAGTGTCATCCCCTAACGTATCCACCCTGTCAACATGAATATCCTTGGGAGTTAAACCCTTTTTCTGCACAAGGCCATATTTTGTCCATTTTTCAGAGAAGTCCCTACCAGTTATTTTTAAGTCTTTTTTTTTAACAGTCCAATTTCAGTTTACCTGCAAATAAACAATACAGTTACAGAAGAGTTGGAATTAGTGCATGCAGTATTTCACAGGTCTAGCATCCTTTCTTTATAGTCATTCTATGAACTTTTCAGCCCACTCTCGTATTTGCATATAGCACCAAGCATAAAATGTTTACGTATAGATCCAAGTATAATCGTGACACGTGTTTGCGTATAGAAAAGTAAAAGTACTTTAGCTGTCCTGCTATTTAGATAGTGTCGGGGAGAATGGGTTCTTACCTTTCCCAAGGCCGATAGTGTGTAGTGAATGCAAACCGTGCCAGCTGGAGGCTGAACCTCTTTAAAAAAAAAATTCGCTGCATCTCTAACAGTAGGGACAACGACGGCCTCTAAATAAACAAGTGTTTGCTAATTACTAAATCTAGCACAAAGCCAGAACTCGAAGCTCCGAGTGTCGATCGAACTTACAACTCAGTAACTAGTTTAATACGAAACCACAACAGAAGCTCCCTTAAAATACCAAGCTTATTTTTTTTTTATCGCAAGATTTAAAATAATGGAGTATTCAGATGGAGCAGTCTTGTAACTTCATTGTTACAGGCGGCCAAACTAGTGCGCTTACCATTGCGCTACGACGAGCAGTCATAATTGGTGGACAGTTAATTTCAATTGGGTAATCTCAAGGCGTATTCTTTTTCTTCTGCGACGTTGACTGCTTATTAGAGGACATGTTTCTGCCTACAAATACGGGGATTAGTAATTTCAAAAGACTCCTTTCTCTATCGTACATCGGTGAGCTTTGTAAATTAAAATCCAACTCTTTGTATTATACGTGGATAATCTCCTTCTATGTTGTCCATATCCGGTTTTTCGTATTTTCATTATTTGCTCACTTTGAATATATATATATATATATATATATATATATATATATATATATATATATATATATATATATATATATATATTCTATTTATACGTTGTTTTTATAGATACGGATTTTTAAGTAAATGATCTGTTTTTAATTAAAAATTATTAATTTTACCGGCCTGAATGTTCGTGAAATTTCGTCGAAAATATGCGTTCTTCGACAGGAATCGAACCTGTATTCCTATACAGAAACCGTCATTTGATCTGACGTGCTGTACCATACAGCTACAAAGAAGCGACTGGTTAGCAAAGTCCGAATTACTGATTATAAACACATAATCTTCAACGATGAATGGTACAGCACATCAGATCAAATGACGGTTTCCGTACAGGAATACAGGTTCGATTCCTGTCGGTGTACGTATATTCTCTACGAAATTTCTCGAAAATCCAAGCCGGTAAATGTAATTAATACTGTTTAATTAAAAACAGGGAATTTACTTGTAAATAAATAAATTGTATCTATAAAAAATAACGTGAAGAGGAAATATATTAAATAATTATCGAACTTAATCCATTCCATTATATATATATATATATATATATATATATATATATATAATTATTATTCATAAATGATGTTAAAAATAAAAAAAAAACTACAAAATAGAAATTTTGTTTTAATTTTTATTTTATTTATCAACATCATCACTTGAAAAGACATAAAACTAAATTGAAAACTAAAAAATTTTTATTTTTTAGTGATTTTATAACATACTTATGTTATAATTTTTTTATGAATAATAATTATATCTGCTCTACATTGTATTGAGCACTCTTTTAAGAATAGTAATTGTTGGTTATTGGAATTCATTCCGTATATACCAATTACATACTTGGATATATATATATATATATATATATATATATATATATATATATATATATATATATATATATGAGTGCACACTGAGTGCTGTTGTTAATAAAATAGTGCTCGATGAAATATAACAGAGCTATTAAGCATATATTAATAAATATACATTCCAGTTATTCCTCACCGGTAGCAGGACATGGAGTTTCATGCACAACGCGATCTTCAGGTGCTGAGCACACACTGATGTTACATAATTTAAATTTTAATAAAAATATCTGGTTAACGCAATGCTGGTGCAGTCCTTATATTATACAGTTTTTTTTTTTTTAAATATATATATATATTGTATTTAAAATAGATCGGATTTATATTTTATATTTAAAATAAACGGAGATTAATTTTTTTATTTTATAATTAAAATAAACGGGGATTAATGGTATTTAATTCTTTTTAATTAAGAACAGAAATTTTAAAACAATTATTATTTAAAATAGAGGGGATTTATATTTTATATTAAACATAAATGGAGAATACTGTTGTTTTTTTGTTTTTGTTTTTTTTAATTTTGTATGCAGAGATTCTGTTTTAACGTGATAGAGATTCCATCTAAAGCGTTACCTTGATCCAAAGTGAATGCTCTTCTAATCTGTCTTTCTGCCAGACTAAGGTAAACTTTGTAAACACCACAGCTATCAGAAGCTGTAAAGCTTTTGTTAATCCATTCTTAATATTGTTGATCTTAAGCTTAAGACATTGGAACGTACTGTTTTAAATACACAAATGGACAAAAACAGTAAAGTATTAACACTGTCATATAACTTTTCTTTAAATTAGCAATAGAGGTGGATCAAGATCGACCTCTGAGTCATCCAGATGTGAATAAAAACACTGGCAGTTGTCCACATTTTTTTTTCTTTTACTATTGTTCATCCAAAGCTCAAGAGCAACAGAAAGCAGAGCTTTAATAGATAAGGTTGTTGTAAGAGCGTACAAGGAGGGATATATAGGTTAGATAACGGTTGATCCTAGATTTAAAATAGTTAGGATTTGTAGTGATCGAGGAAGTGCCCTCTCGGGAATATGTTCAACAATACAACGGTTCTGGGAGAGAAGAAGCCTGAATAGAACTACCTCTTGACCAATGACATTTGAAGGGAATGAGGATGCTTCGACTTTATTTACGTGGCATGACGGGACCTAGCTGTGTTTGGGACAGGTGAAACCAAGATATGTAATTCGCCTGATACCTTCTTTATAGTTAGATGTTCAATCCTAACTACATTCGTGCGTTTTCTGTCTTTGTTATTAGTGTCAGCCATCGACTATTCGATATAGCGTACTTCCACAATTATTCGGATTCATTGGTACAGCGGTTGAACATATATGTCTATATAATTCAAAACTGAATGCTTAGATTATCGAAAAAGAGTTCAAGAAAAATGTAATTTTCCGAAATAAATTTAACATTTATACCGGGTGTAACAGCAAAATTGTCCAAACCGTGTAACAGTATAATTATCCACACCACAAAATGTTTGATATCTAAAAAAAATAGATAAATAAATAAATAAATTACTTGAGTTTTTTTTACCTGGTTTTTCAGATAAGACCCATCTTGACACAATTTGTCGTACGAATCACTGAAAAACTCTTTGAGTTATTCGGCTAAAAAGAGAACAGGCTAAAATCGTTTTGTGTCAGACCCACTGTCTTCCCAACTGAGCAATAGTGAGACGAAAAAGATCATTCGGGCCTTTACTAATGGTACCAACTTTCATAATCTAACCTGAAAATTAAATCGTACGTGAAACCTATGAGGCAGCTTGTTACTCCTAGACAGAAAGTTAGAAGGTTACAGAGGGTGAAGATCATTTTGAATAAGTTGCAAAATGATCCTGAAATAATATATTTGAACTTTATCTTAATCCTTAATGAGCTTCCGATCCTTAGCTATGAATTAATGATAAACATATCATTTTTGTTTACGATCGATTTCAGCACGATTTTTCTGTTAAGCTTAGAGAGTAATTATACAATCTTATTGTTCAAAGTAGAGTCCAATAACGTTATAAAGACCTAGGAGAATTCCAGTAAGATATATTTAATCACTTTTAAGATACAAGGGTTCAGAGCTTAATCTAACAATTGGACAATTTTGCTGTTACCCGATTTGGACAATTTTGCTGTTACACGATTTGGACAATCGGTAACACCCGGTATAATCAAATGTCATTTGTAAACGTTTTTTCAAGGTTTTGTTTAGCTTACTGCATATGAAACTATTAGTGATACACGTTTTCTTATTCAACTTATAGCTGGAGAAAAGAAGTGGATTCTTACCTTTCGCAAAAGTATTTCCACGTCAGTGAATATAACGAAACCGACTGGAATTGGAACTTGGCTCACCAATTAACAATCGCAAGACATTATCCATTACGCAACCCACGCATTCGAATTTACAGCACTTGGTATTAACAAGCAGTCACCTCTCTAGGTCACTGTCCAGGATCGGCGTTGCTTAACTTTGGTGACCATACGGGAACCGGTGTTTCAACGTGATATGGCCGTAAGCCAATGATACAAACCACGCATCCAAATTTACGGCACCTGGTATTAACAAGCGGTCACCTATGTAGTTGCTGACCAAGCTGAACGTTGCTTAATTCACTGATCGTACGCGTATGGGTGTTTTAACGTGATATGGCCGTAAACCCTGCGATAAGAGGAGATGCATTTATAACAGTAACTTCTGGTTAAAGTCACACACAACTTAAACATTTGTCAAACATAATTGTTGCTTCGTTGTTTGACATTTAGTTTTCGAAATTCTCAAAACGCTTGTCTAATATGAAATACCGGGCGTAACAGCAAAATTGTCCAAATCGTGTAACTGCATTGGATAATTGTCCATCCCACAAAATGTTTAATATCTAAACTAATTGAGTTTCTTTTTTCCATATCAGCTGCTGTAAGGGTAAACACTGGTGGCGTCACCTTAAAAACAATACCGGTTTACAAAGGTTAATATTTGGCTGTCGAAGAAATCAACACTATTTTATTCCCTTTTCTACCTAATTTATTTTTACCAAACTATTTTATTTTTTACCAATCTGTTTTATTTTTACCAAGCCATTTTATTTTTTACCAAGCTGTTTTATTTTTACCAAGCGATTTTATTTTTTTCCAGCTTCTTTTATTTTTGGCTGTCGAAGAAATTAAAACTATTTTATTTCTTTTTCTACCTATTTTTTTTTTTTACCAAGCCATTTTATTTTTTACCAAGCTGTTTTATTTTTACCAAGTCATTTTATTTTTTACCAAGCTGTTTTATTTTTACCAAGCGATTTTATTTTTTCCAGCTTCATTTTATTTTTGACTGTCGAAGAAATTAACACTATTTTATTCCCTTTTCTACCTATTTTTTTTTACCAAGCCATTTTATTTTTTACCAAGCTGTTTTATTTTTACCAAGCCATTTTATTTTTTACCAATCTGCTTTATTTTTACCAAGCGATTTTATTTTTTTCCAGCTTATTTTATTTTTGACTGTCGAAGAAATTAATTTTATTTTTCCCTTTTCTACCTATTTTTTTTTAGCCATTTTATTTTTTACCAAGCTGTTTTATTTTTACCAAGCCATTTTATTTTTTACCAAGCTGTTTTATTTTTACCAAGCGATTTTATTTTTTTCCAGCTTCTTTTATTTTTGGCTGTCGAAGAAATTAAAACTATTTTATTTCTTTTTCTGCTTTATTTTTTTTTTTACCAAGCCATTTTATTTTTTACCAATCTGTTTTATTTTTACCAAGCGATTTTATTTTTTTTCCAGCTTATTTTATTTTACTTTTTTATTCCCTTTTCTACCTATTTTTTACCAAGCCATTTTTTTTTACCAAGCTGTTTATTTTTTACCAAACCATTTTATTTTTTCAATCTGCTTTATTTTTTACCAAGCGATTTTATTTTTTCCAGCTTATTTTATTTTTGACTGTCGAAGAAATTAACACTATTTTATTCCTTTTCTACCTATTTTTTTTACCAAACCATTTTATTTTTTACAAGCTGTTTTATTTTTTACCAAGCCATTTTATTTTTTACCAAGCTGTTTTATTTTTACCAAGCGATTTTATTTTTTTCCAGCTTCTTTTATTTTTGGCTGTCGAAGAAATTAAAACTATTTTATTTCTTTTTCTGCCTATTTTTTTTTTAAAGCCATTTTATTTTTTACCAATCTGTTTTATTTTTACCAAGCGATTTTATTTTTTTCCAGCTTATTTTATTTTTGGCTGTCGAAGAAATTAAAACTATTTTATTTCCTTATCTACCTAATTTTTTTTTTACCAAGCCATTTTATTTTTTACCAACCTGTTTTATTTTTACCAAGCCATTTTATTTTTCCTGCTTATTTTATTTTTGCTGTAGTTAAAGATAAACACGTTGAGTCCCACTTTCCATTTTTGCCTATTAATAAAAATATATTTGTTTAAAAGCAAACATAAAACAAATACTTTAAATTATTCTATTTTGCAAAATAAAAAATATTTATTTGGATTTTTATTTACAATTTTTAATCAGTTTAAAAATGCATTATTTTCTGGAATCTTTAAATTTTAACAAATGGGGTTATAAACAAATAAAACATATAGAAATTTTGATTTTACAATAGTATGTTACTTTTTATCACTTTTTAGATTTTTACATTATTTTAATTATCAAGTTAGTACTTATATTCCAGTTTTCATTTTTTTTTCGGATAAGACATTTAGCCATCTTGACACAATTTGAAAAACCCTTTGAGTTATTCAACTAGAAAGAGAACAGGCTAAAATCGCTTTTGTGTCGGCCCCACTATGTCTTCCAAACTGAGCAATGGTGAGAGGAAAACTAATTCAGGCATTCAGTACCAACATTCATAATCCGGCTTCTAGCTTCAACGTGCAAGAACCATAAAGAGAACAGTGAATAAGTTTTAAAAAGATGGAACAGTAGAGTGGAAAATTGAATCAAATTGTCACAACCGCAAGAGAGTTCATCATTTCAACTTAGAGCAAGATACGTTCTTATTGTTCAAACTAGAGTCCAATAGTGTTATAAAAACGACAGAGAATTCCAGTAGCAATCCTGTTACACGATTTGGACAATTTTGCTGTTACACCCGGTATTAGAATTGTTTTAGTTCGAAAACCCGAAAAATGTTTGAATGACTTCAGTATCTATTTATTTCGCGTCTGGATAATCGAAGTCCGAAAAATCGAGGAAACACAGCCAAAGAGCAGAAATGTTGCCCTTGTAATAAAAAGACTCCTTAAAATAACTGGCATCTGCAGCCGTAGCAAAATCAATGATCAGATATGAAATATGTTAATATTTTCTTTTATTTATTGAAAGAAAATATTTTAAATTAAATCAAATTATAAAATTAAAATAGAAAGAGAAAAAGAACAATAACAGATTTCATCACAATTGTCAAATAAATAACACCGAGCCAGTTTCATTTCTAGCTAAAACAGCGCATAACAGGAAATGACGTCATTGGTGACTCATCGGAAAAGGACAGTCAATTCTCTCTTCAAGAAATTCGATGCTCATCCCGTCGTGAAAAACGAGAACTTGAGATGACGTTTTAATTTTACTTTGAGTTTGTCTCTCTTCATGTAAATCAGTCTTGGCATCTGCCATGGAGATCATCAAAAAAGAAAGAAAAATGAAAAAGAAAAACAAAGAAAAAGAATTTGATGAATGTTAACATTAATTTAAAAACGCAGACTCATTAACTTTTTTCCCCAGTAAATCTTTTTCCCCTTTTCATGAACTACCACATTTTTATTAATATACCTATTCATTGCGATGATGTATTCATTGATTATTGTATTTTACAAAATATTCTTTAAAGAGGAATATTTCGCGTCAATACAGCAGAGACACATAATCGTATTATTTCGCTAGATAAATTCTATAATTCAATTCAATTGTTTTAAGATTAAGCTGATCTTATTATTTTCAAGCCAAAAGCTTTGTCATGTTATCAAGAACATATCAAAGGTTATCATACAAGAGGACATAACTGACAAATTAAAGCAGATAATCTGAAGTCTTTTACTCATTTCCCCCTAAGCAAGGCAATAAAGCCGCTAAGATGCAAAATAAGATAAAATTTCAATTGTCTCCTTCTGATTCTAAATATAAATATCCTACTTGTTCCAGTTTGCCTTCAAAACGTTCTCTCTGTTCATGTATTTCATCTTTGGTATTCTCAGCATCCTTCTGTAGAAGAACATCATTGTTTCCTCTTTGTATGTGAGCAATGTGTTCAATATTCCCTGACATGTAGAAGTATTAATGATGCATAATATTTCAACATTTTTTTCGGTGTAACAAAAATTTTTCGGTTTCGTAATACTTTGTTTAGCTTTGGAAATGCATCTTTGGCTATTCAAATCCGTCTTCGGATTTCGGTGTCACATTTCAGTCGTCTGTTATATAACTTCTCAGATAAAAAAAAGATTCGGTATGTGTTTGATTTCGACATTTGCTTTGACTGATTTGGACGTGACTGCGTTTGATTTGATTGCTTTTGACTTGATTGCTTTTTTCTTAGTCTTTTTTATTTGACCGATTTTGCTGTGCCCGATTTTGACGTGATTGATCTTGTCTTGACTGCGTTTGACCTGACTGATTTTGTCTTGTTTCATTTTGAATTGCTTGCTTTTGACTTGATTGCTTTTGACCTGACTGATTTTGACTTAATTGGTTTTGACTTGACTGCGTTTGACCTGACAGATTTTGTCTTGTTTCATTTTGAATTGATTGCTTTTGACTTGATTGCTTTTGACTTGACTGATTTTGACTTAATTGGTTTTGACTTGACTGCGTTTGACTTAATGGTTTTTGTTGTGGTTGATGTCGACTTGAATGCTTTTGACTTAAGTGTTTTTGACGTGATCGATTTTGACATGATTGATTTTGACTTGATTGGTTTTGACTTGATTGGTTTTGACTTGACTGGTTTTGAAATGTAGTCTGTATCTTGGACTGCCCTTCTAGTTAACGACTATCCATTATGTCTTCATACAATACTAAGATAACTAGAAAGTGTAGCAGGATATAAAACCATAATCGTAACAGCATATGACACTGTGTTGATGGTAAACGCAGACGTAAAACTGAAACAATGCTTAAACAGGACATTAAAGAAAAGCAAGAAAGAACTTAGTCAGTCGCGAGCTCTGATGCTCGGAAAGTTGATTCACAGTGTCGTGCTAGACAATTCCTGTCGCCAGAATCTATCTTACACTTTTATATGTCTACCATTCGTCCTTTCATGGAATGCTGTTGCTACATCTGGCTCGGTGCTTTTACTATATACCCAGAGATTCATGAAAAAATCCAAAGAAGAATCTGCAATGTTAGCGGTCCTGACCTGACATTTCCGCTTCAATCAGTTTCCTACTTTCGTAATGTAGATTCCCTGTACCATTTTTATAAATATTTTCATGGCAAGTGAATATGACTTTCCCTATTTGAAGCCTCGACTTCACGAATTAAAGTCCATTTCTAGATTGGCCGCTACGTCTCATCATTTTATCGTTGAAAATGATTTAAGATATTGAATTGTTTTGAGCTCGTTGCTATCATTCTTAACGAATTAAAGTCCATTACTAGATTGGTTACTAGGTCTCATCATTTTATCGTTGAAAATGATTTAAAATATTGAGATATTGTTTTGATGTGATTTACTCGTTGCTATCTCATTCTTAACGAATTAAAGTCCATTACTAGATTGGCTGCTAGGTCTCATCATTTTATCGTTGAAAATGATTTAAAATATTGAGATATTGTTTTGATGTGATTTACTCGTTGCTATCTCATTCTTAACGAATTAAAGTCCATTACTAGATTGGCTGCTAGGTATCATCATTTTATCGTTGAAAATGATTTAAAATATTGAGATATTGTTTTGATATGATTTTCTCGTTGGTACCTTATTCTTCACGAATTAATATCCATTGCTAGATTGGCAGCTAGGTCTCATCCTTTTACTCCTGAAATAGCAAAATAACAACTTATTTTCTAATAATCTCTTCTCCTGTACTTCGTATATTGACCCCCCTTTCGCCTATAGAACTCTCTTCTTATTTTCTATCAACTATGATCTATAAATTTTTAAATGCAACGCTAATCGATATCTTTTGTCATTTGAAATCCTCTTCGTTCTTCTTTCTTTTCAGTGACATTTTCTTATCTGCATACATACCTAGTTGGGAACTGATGGCATCGTGGAGATCATTGATGGAGATCAGAAACAATGTAGGACCCAGTTTGTGTGAAAGGATCTGGAAGCGAGCCCGTTTAAAACGACCTTCAATTGAATCAAATCAAACATTAGTCTTGTGACACAGTAGCCCTTGAGCTTGCGTAGAAGACCAGCATGCCAAACCCTGTCACACGCCTCCGAGATATCTAGAGCAACAGCTCGAGCTTCGCTCGCCGTTCTTATCCAGAGCTTGATATAGAATTCAGTGATGGTCGTTAACACATCAGTGGTACACTTGGAACTGAATCCATATTATTTGTCCGGGAGAAGGACGCGAGAATTAAGATGCTTAACCATAAATTTGTTAGCATCTCAATTCTCACGACCTCCTTTCACATTGATTAGAGCCTTGAAAACTTTGCTAAAAAGCATTTTTACTTTTCTTTCTTTCCTGTTTTACCTAATTCATCTGTTCACCGATCTATCTATCTATCTATCTATCTATCTATCTATCTATCTATCTATCTATCTATAGGGAGATTTCATAACCTGTCCATTACATATATATAGGTAAAGATTCGCTAAAAATGATCACACATGATAAAAACAATGTTCAAAATTTACAAAGAAAAACAAAGTTTTATCGTCAAAATCTTTACACCATTTATTAAGAGGAAAGATCATATTTTTTTTATTATTTATTAAGAGGATATATCATTTTTTTATTATTTAAGAAGAAAGAACATTTTTTCATATTATTTATTAAGAGGAAAGATCAATTTTTATTATTTTTTAAGAGGATATATCAATTTTTTATTGTTTATTAAGAGGATGGATCAATTTTTATATTATTTATTAAAAGAAAAAATTAATTTTATATTATTTATAAAGAGGAAAGATGAATTTTTTTAATTATTTATTAAGAGGATATATCATTTTTTATATTATTTATTAAGAGAAATGATCAATTATTTATATTATTTATTAAGAGGAAATTTCAATTTTTTATTATTTATTAAGAGGAAAGATCGATTTTTATTATTTTTTTAAGAGGATATATCAATTTTTTATATTATTTATCAAGATGCAAGATCAATTTTTTATTATTTATTAAGAGGATATATCAATTTTTTATATTATTTATTAAGAGGAAAGATCAATATTTTTATTATTTATTAAGAGTATATATCAATTTTTATATTATTTATTAAGATGAAAGATCATTTTTTTATATTATTTATTAAGATGAAAGATCAATTTTTTATATTATTTATTAAGATGAAAGATCAATTTTTTATTATTTATTAAGAGGAAAGATCAATTTTTATTATTTATTAAGAGGAAAGATCAATTTTTATTATTAAATTATTAAATTATATTTTTAATCCTTTTCGCAACCTTCGAAATTTTGGTTAAAAATTTTGTTTTTCCGGTGTCAATCAAATTAATTTGGGAAATTTTAGAAATATTTTGCGATGGAAAACAAACTGATTTGGAAATTCTTGCAAAAATTAGATAATTGTTGGATGTTAGTGAAACATTCAGAACTTATTCAGAAATGAATGAAATTATTTGTGAATTGTTTCTTTGTTAGAAAATCTTTGTAAAGATTATTTTTTCAAAATCAGTTAACTATTATTATTTTATGAAATTTCAAGAAATTCCTTTTTCTTCTAATGTTTATATTAGTTATAAGGAGACATAGTCGGTGAATTTAAATAATGAGATTTTGGGGGTCAAACAGGACGCACAGTTACGGAAAATCTGCTCTAAATTGTAAAATAAAACAATCAATAAAACTAAGATATTATTTATTTAGAAAATCTTTTAAATGCTTACATGGAATATATTATGGACACCACTGCCTTAAGAAAAATAGATGATGCAAGAATTGCAGTCAGTTTTGTTTTTAACTTAGAATAATTTATAAACTTTTAAAATTCTGTATTAATTTGTAGGTGTCATGTGATGTTTTTGTTAAACTAAAGACTGTATTTACTAAGTAAATGGAAAAGTTCGCTAAATTAAATGACCCCCAATATTTTGAAAAAGAATTTTAAATTTATTTTATATGTAAATAAATGTGCCGAGTTTTGTAAATACGGTAGTTCAAACGCGACATTATCAGAAAATACGAGCGGTAACTATGGTAAAGTAACTCTTGGTACTGAGCCCTCTTTTTGAATTAATGATGTGAAAAATATATATATATATATATATATATATATATATATATATATATATATATATATATATATATATATATCTTAGTAACAGCTTCAATAGGTTGGCATAGTATTCTCCATTGATGGTGTGGCCCTTTCGAAAATAATCAATAAACACAATTGCTCTTGCATAGAAAAATCTGAAGCCATCACCTTCCTTGCAGATGAATCCATGGCATTCTTTGGAGCATATGAGCAGTGGTGTTTTCACTGCCTGGATTGCTTCTGTCTCAAGGTGATGAACACAACACTTACCCTGGTTTAAGAAACGTTGATGATCTACCTCAAACACTATCTGATTTTGCTGAGATGTGATCAGTCTGGTGCGCTTTTAAACAGGTGTCAGAAGACGTGACACCCACCGTGCAGAAATCTTTGTAAATCACTGTGCAGAATATTCTCAAGTATCTCACGGGATATGCTGATAACTAACAGTAACCATGTGACCATGAATGTCCTGGTGGGGGGGGGGCTTTTTCTGCAGGTACTTGATAACGTCACGATGCCAAATTTTGTCCATTTTCAATGAAAGTCTATACTTGTTACTTTTGAAGTCTTCTTTGAACAGTCAGATGTCAGTTTACCTGGAAAGAAACACTGAAGTTATTAATAAGAAGAGTTGAAATGAATGCATGCTCTAGCATCACCCTTTCAGAGAGAGCCTATGTACTTTTTAGCCTACCCTCATATAAACTCTAAGTCTAACTCCGGACAAACACACACACACACACACACACACACACACACACACACATATATATATATATATATATATATATATATATATATATAATTATTATTATTATTATTATTATTTTAAGAGATTATAACAAAACAAGTTTCAATATTTTGATTGTACTTCTTCAGGCGATGGTAACTGTGATTTAATAATTTCCATGAAAATTTCAGAAGCAATGTTTTACCTCTTTTTACGAAAAAATGGAGGTCTTGGATCCATGCCAAGATGACATGACGCTGTCACTTTCTTTTTAAAAGTAAATGCTACGAACAGTGGAATTTTACTTCACCTGTTCTTTCTTTCATTCGGATATATATATATATATATATATATATATATATATATATATATATATATATATATATATATACGTGCATATGTGTGCATTATGAGTGTGGAATAGATACAAATTAAATAATATATACCCGGAATCATGCTAACAGCTTGGTAGTGAAGTTCAAGAATTGTCGGTTTTCTGTGAACTGATTTTGATAAAATTTTTCCCAGCTGGTTTGCCAAAGCCATTGTTAGGTTTTCATTATTCTGAGCAACGTCCTTTTTTTTTTCAGATTTGACAGTTTTTGGTGAACCACGCTAATAGCTTTTGAATTTAAATAGCCCATCTACAAATTTTTGGGAGAAAATGTAAAATGATGTCACATAATAAGCATACCTTGAGTATATATTTAACAGAAAACTATATTAATATTACAAGATTTATCGACATAATGAATTATTTGGCCAAATGAGTGCCATTTCGACGGATAACTTCAAAAAACCCTGAAATCTGTCAAACTTTAATCGTAGCCGGTTGGAATGCCTCTACTGCCTATAAAATATCTTTCGACGAAAATTGTCGTCCATTGGCATAAACAACTTGTTTAATGACGGACCAAAGATTTTCAATAGGTCTGAGATACGTACAGGCAGGCTGCCACACCACCAACTTTTCACCTTGTATGCCGTAAGAGACTAGGAATGCCTTGGCGACCCTGGCAAAGTGGGAGAGAGATTTGTCATGCATGAATGAGTCCTTAGAAATGACAGCGGTATGTCATCTAGCCATGGATCCAAGACCACCTTTAGATTGCAGTAGGCGACTGCAATCAATTTAAAGACTTCAGGCACTAAGAACTGGCCATCTCCAATGATACCAGCCCACAACATGGTATCTATCTACCTATCTGTTTTAGTCTGTTCATATCTATCTATCTATCTATCTATCTATCTATCTATCTATCTATCTATCTATCTATCTATCTATGTCATGTCATCTATCTATCTATCTATCTATCTATCTATCTATCTATCTATCTATCTATGTAATTTTGCTCTGTCCTATCTCAATTTGCTTGTATCTATCTGTATAAATATATCGGTTCTATCTATCTATCTATCTATCTATCTCAGTTTTGTTCAGTTGTATCTCAATTTGCCGTATCTATCTATCTATCTATCTATCTATCTATCTATCTATCTATCTATCTATCTATCTATCTCACCAGTTTCTTTATCTATCTATCTATCTATCTATCTATCTATCTCAATTTTGTTCATCGTATCTCAGTTTGCACGTATCTATCTATCTATCTATCTATCTATCTATCTATCTATCTATCTCACCAGTTTCTTTATCTATCTATCTATCTATCTATCTATCTATCTATCTATCTATCTATCTATCTATCTCAGTTTTGTTCAGTCGTATCTCAGTTTGCACGTATCTATCTATCTATCTATCTATCTATCTATCTATCTATCTATCTCAGTTTTGTTCAGTCGTATCTGTTTGCACGTATCTATCTATCTATCTATCTATGTATCTATCTAGCTATCTATCTATCTATCTATCTCAGTTTTGTTCAGTCGTATCTCAGTTTGCACGTATCTATCTATCTATCTATCTATCTATCTATCTATCTATCTATCTATCTATCTCAGTCTGTTCATATCTATCCATTAATCTTTCTATCCATCTATCTTTCTAATCTTGTGTCTCTCATTTTATATGCTTTGAATCAACTTTGTGTCCCGTAGTTTCATGTCATAGCATTAAAAATAAGAAGAGAAACACATTATTTCGCTTTACACCTGACACCGAACAGCCATTTCTGTCCTTCCTATCATATTTCTTATGTGTGAATCTGCTTGTTGCTGACAACACCAAAAATGTCACTGCGTAAATCGATAAGGAGTAAACAAACTAATTCTGCCAAATTCCTAAAACTCATGAGCAAACCTTCACGACTACATTTATGAGAGTCTCAAAAAAAAAAAAAGCGGAAAAAATAGAAAAAAAAAACCGCGGAAGATTTCGAATTATGCACACACGATCAAATGCAATGATTTTGAGAGAAGATTTACTTGAAAGAAATAGAATTTATATTTCGCAAAGGGTTTTAATACGGGAGAAAAAGCATGCCCGTTAATAGGAATTACTGAAAAGAAAAACAATATAACGTTTACAGCGAAAGAATCTGAAAGAAAATGAAAGAAAACGAATGGTTACGATGACAATCAAATTGAAGCTTGAATATTGCGATAAAAAAAATAGTCTAACACATTTTCTTCCGAAAATCTCTTCCA
Organism: Acanthosepion pharaonis; assembly: GCA_903632075.3. Taxonomy (NCBI): domain Eukaryota; kingdom Metazoa; phylum Mollusca; class Cephalopoda; order Sepiida; family Sepiidae; genus Acanthosepion; species Acanthosepion pharaonis. The sequence goes on from CAHIKZ030000026.1 coordinate 1,348,156, forward strand.
AAAATGGTAAAAAACGCTAAACCGCTATACAAATCGTCCCAAAATTGTTTTTAAATTGAACATTTCTAAAAGCGTTTGATAAAGAAATTCACAAAGAAATATTGGAACTGCTATTTGACCTTGACATAGTTGGGAAGGATATGGGTAAATAGCAGGTTAGATCTATCTATCTATCTATCTATCTATCTATCTATCTATCTATCTATCTATCTATCTCGGTCTGTTTATATCTATTTATCTATCTCAGTCTATTCACATCTATCTATCGATGTATCTATCTATCACAGTCTGCTGATATCTATCTATCTATCTATCTATCTATCTATCTAATCCATTACATTCACCTGTGTGCTAATAAACTTGGGAAAAGTGTGAATCCTCTTCTTCTCCCTCAGCTAGGGATAAATAGCAGGACAGACCGGGTTCTATAACCTTGGATAGCAACTGGTCTATTGCAGCAAGAAATGGCAACTTGCTGCGGGAAAAATCTAACTCGTGAGTTATGTATCGAAAGATACATGAACGCCTAAGCGTGTATCACGCATGGCACATCACTGACTGACTGACTTTCCAGTCGAATCCATAATATTCACTTACGTGCTAATACCCTTGGGAAAGGTATGAATCATCTTCTTCTCCACCCCCAGATATAGATAAATAGCAGGACAGACCGGTATCTATAGCCTTGTATGGCAACTGGTCTACCGCAGAAAGAAATGGCGACCTACTGCGGGAACAATCTGCCTCGTCAATCATGTATCGAAAGATGCATGATCGTCTAAGCGTGGGTCAGGCAAGGCACATAACTGACTGATTGACTTTCCAGTCGAATCCATAACATTCACTTACGTGCTAATACCCTTGGGAAAGGTATGAATCCTCTTCTTCTCTCCCTCCCCCTAGCTATGGATAAATAGCAGGGCATGATCACCTAAGCGTGTATCACGGATGACACATAACTGACTGATTAGAAAACCGCCTCCACACGGTTCTCTGTCGATATCCATTACACCACCAGACACAGCCAATGAAAGAGTAAGCAGTATTATGATATCAATAATATCAATAAGTCTTTTATTCGCCCAAATTATACAAAGATATATTTTTTTTACTAATGTTCACCCAATACTTTGTTGTATTAGCTTGAGAAAGGGTAAGCAGTAAAGTTCTTGGGACTGGACTTGATGACGTCAAAATTTAATTAGTGAATAAAATTTCAAAGCTCATTCGGAGACGTTCGAAATATCGCGTGGAAATAAACTTTAGAAGGAACAGGAAGCCCAATTCTAAACAGGAAACGAGGTAAAAACCTTTACTTCTTTATGTGCCGTGTCCCTTCAAGACGTAGACGATCATGGCTCTCTACTTCTTCCTATCCCTTGTACCTCTCAATAAATTTCGTCCCTCTGCCACCTTAGACCCTGTTCTGTCATCCACTTTCTTGAGCCCGCCAGGTATTTCATGTTGCTTTCCCTTGTCTCTCTTCCCCCGCTATTCGTCCCGTGAATATCAGATTCTCCAGGCCCTCCTTTCTCATCACGGGTCCCAGAAATTTCTTCTGCCTCTTCCTTACGTTAAGCATAAGCTTCCTCCTTGTTTGCATCCTCTGCAAAACCACATCTTTGCTCACATGCTAGTTCCATGATATCCTCAGCATCATTCTTTCTGTAGAACCATCCGTCCGCTGCTTCGAATCTCTTCTTCATCTTTGAGGAGACCGTCCAACATTCGCTGCTACAGAGAAGGAGAGACGTCAGGTTGCAGCTCAGTACTGTTCTCTTTGCTACCAAAGAAATCCACCTGTCTCGCGCTTTGAGAATGCATCCTTGGCCATCAATACGCTGATCTCAGCACTTACCGTAAAGAAGGACAGATGTCACGTAACATCAGTGTTCTTTTTGGCAAAATCCTGTCTGCAATACTCTTCCCAGCTTTTGGGATGCATCCTTGGCCACAATATGTCTAGGGATCTCAGTGTCGCACTTACCGTAAAGAAGGACAGATGTCACGTAACAGCTTAGTATTCTTTTCTTTGTTACCAAAGAAATCCACCTGTCCGCAATCTCTTCCAGCTTTTGGGATGCTGGCCATACCAATACGTCTAGGGATCTCAGTGTCGCACTTACCGTAAAGAAGGACAGATGTCACGTAACAGCTTAGTATTCTTTTCTTTGTTACCAAAGAAATCCAGCAATACTTTCCCAGGGATGCATCCTTAGCCATGCCAATACGTCAGGGATCTCAGTGAACCGTAAAGAGGACAGATGTCACGTAACAGCTTAGTATTCTTTTCTTTGTTACCAAAGAAATCCACTGTCTCACAATACTCTTCCCAGCTTTTGGGATGCATCCTTGGCCATGCCAATACGTCTAGGATCTCAGTGTCCTTACCGTCACGTAATCCACCTGTCAATACTCTTCCCAGCTTTTTGGGATGCATCCTTGGCCATGCCAATACGTCTAGGGATCTCAGTGTCGCACTTACCGTAAAGAAGGACAGATGTCACGTAACAGCTTAGTATTCTTTTCAGCTTTGCAAAGAAATCCACCTGTCTCATAATACTCTTCCCAGCTTTTGGGATGCATCCATGGCCATGCCAATACGTCTAGGGATCTCAGTGTCGCACTTACCGTAAAGAAGGACAGATGTCACGTAACAGCTTAGTATTCTTTTCTTTGTTACCAAAAAATCCACCTGTCTCAATACTCTTCCCAGCTTTTGGGATGCATGGCCATCCCAATATTAGGGGATCTCGTCGCACTTACCGTAAAGAAGGACAGATGTCACGTAACAGCTTAGTATTCTTTTCTTTGTTAGTAAAGAAATCCACCTGTCTCGCAATACTCTTCCCAGCTTTTGGGATGCATCCTTAGCCATACCAATACGTCAGGGGATCTCAGTGTCATTTTACCGTAAAAGAAGGACATATGTCACGTAACAGCTTAGTATGCAAAGAAATCCACCTGTCCTCAGCTTTTGGGATGCATCCTTGGCCATGCCAATACGTCTAGGGGATCTCAGTGTCGCACTTACCGTAAAGAAGGACAGATGTCACGTTTAGTATTCTTTTCTTTGTTAGCAAAGAAATCAACCTGTCTCGCAATACTCTTCCCAGCTTTTGGGATGCATCCTTGGCCATGCCAATACGTCTAGGGATCTCAGTGTCGCACTTACCGTAAAGAAGGACAGATGTTAACAGCTTAGTATTCTTTTCTTTTGTTACCAAAGAAATCCACCTGTCTCGCAATACACTTCCCAGCTTTTGGGATGCATCCTTAGCCATGCCAATACGTCTAGGGATCTCAGTGTCGCACTTACCGTAAAGAAGGACAGATGTCACGTAACAGCTTAGTATTCTTTTCGCAAAGAAATCCACCTGTCTCGCAATACTCTTCCCAGCTTTTGGGATGTGGCCGCCAATACGTCTAGGGATCTCAGTGTCGCACTTACCGTAAAGAAGGACAGATGTCACGTAACAGCTTAGTATTCTTTTCTTTGTTACCAAAGAAATCCACCTGTCTCGCAATTTAGCTTTTGGGATGCATCCTTAGCCATTATCTAGGGATCTCAGTGTCGCACTTACCGTAAGAAGGACAGATGTCACGTAACAGCTTAGTATTCTTTTCTTTGTTAGCAAAGAAATCCACCTGTCTCAATACTCTTCCCAGGATGCATCCTTGGCCATGCCAATACGTCTAGGGGATATCAGTGTTTGTAAAGAAGGACAGATGTCACGTAACAGCTTAGTATTCTTTTCTTTGTTACCAAAGAAATCCACCTGTCTCGCAATACTCTTCCCAGCTTTTGGGATGCATCCTTGGCCATGCCAATACGTCTAGGGATCTCAGTGTCGCACTTACCGTAAAGAAGGACAGATGTCACGTAACAGCTTAGTATTCTTTTCTTTGTTAGCAAAGAAATCCACCTGTCTCGCAATACTCTTCCCAGCTTTTGGGATGCATCCTTGGCCATACCAATACGTCTAGGGATCTCAGTGTCGCACTTACCGTAAAGAAGGACAGATGTCACGTAACAGCTCAGTATTCTATTCTTTGTTACCAAAGAAATCCACCTGTCTCGCAATACTCTGCCCAGCTTTTGGGATGCATCCTTGGACATCCCAATATGTCTTCGGATCTCAGCGTCGAATTTACCGTCGAAACACTACCCAGGTATTTAAACTTCCGTACCTGCTTGATTTTATTGTCCTCGACCTGCAGATCGTATTTCGGGATCATCCTTTTACTGATGACCATGCATTATGTCTTTTTGTAGTTTGTACTTAGTCCCTTCTTCTCGCCCTCCTTTGCTAATTTCTGTAGGAGGTTTTATAATTCCTTTTCCGCGTTTGCTATCAATACTGCTTCTTCTGCACATCTTATGTTGTTAAGATTGTGGCCGCCAATGCTGAATCCCAGTAGGATTTACAATTGTCTCAGAATTGCATCGCTGTATAAGGTGAATAGGTCCGGTGAGAAGACACATCCTTGCCTTACGCCTCTTTCTATTTTTTTTATATCCGCTGAACTCATTCTCTATTTGCTTGCATGCCGTTTTCTGCCAATATAGGCTCTTGATTATTCTAATATCTTTCCCAAATATATCAAGGTTGCTGATCAGTTCCATCAGTTCTTTGTAGTGTACTTTGTCGAACGCCTTTGCGTAGTCTATAAAGACCATTTGCATTTGTTTTTCTCTTTCTGATAGCATTCTGAGCATGGATAATTCGTTCTTTGTTCCGGTGTCTTTAACGAATCCGCACTGAACCCTTACTAGCTACCCAGAAAAGGAGTGCGAACCGGACGATAGAAGAACCTGATATTAGAATAAAAGTGATCGAAGTATGAGTTGGCTAAACATTGTTCCCAATCGATGTTATAGTGAAACCTCGATTATTAATCAAACTAAATCTCAGTTCGTTGGAACAAAGAACTCATGCGAATGTTCACCATGGAAATAGAGATAGAATGACAATAGGCTTTCCGTCTGTGAGGAAAGAGGTTGTGGGGTGGAAAATAATTGAGCGATTTTGAGCTGGAATGTGAAGACTGAGCAGCGCCAGCTTAGATATGGCAACAAATGCTCCACATTTTGGTGTAATCTGACTATTGTAAAGCCAAAGCATGGGGGCAGGTGCTTCATAAAGCAATCGAATTAGCTGATCGTTTTTCCTGCATTTTTAGCAATGGATTGTATATATGAGTCCTGAAAGCAGAGAGGAGAAATTCATTGGATATTATTGTGACGTAAAAACGCATGTAAATCATTTTCGTATATAAATGAATTGCAAATTATTTTAACTTTTTAACACGTGTAATTATATAAAAGTTTTTTTTTTTTTTTAAAGAAATTACATTCAATCTCGAATTACATATCGAGCAACCCAGCAAATTCTGGCAGGACACGAAAAAGAAACAAAAATAATGGTTGTATTTTTGCGTCGACAGCAATTTAATAATTAAAAAAATGCTTTGCAAGTCATTTTAATCCGAACTAATTTATGTAACTAGCAACATGACAAATTTCTAAAAAAAATAAACGATAAACTCTGTCCGTTCGTGTGACTGAAACCCCTTCTATCACGGGCCAGACTTAATCTACATAGATATATTATACCTTTTTGGGATAAGGATGATCCCAGAATTGAAAATCTGCCTTTCATCTGGTGCTTGAATACCCACCATTAGAATTGTGTCAGGATGAGGAGAGAACTGTTAAAAATTCAAATTTCAAAATAACTTTTAAAAAGATAGTGATTTTAAAAGATTTTAATCTATATTGAGTTTAAAGTAACATAAAATCTCTGCGAATTTATTTATTTATGTTTAAAATTCAGTTTAAAATATGTCCAAAACTTTGTGAATTGAGGAAATTAATTTTTTATATCTTCAAAATGCCAAATAAACAGAGTTAAAATGAGAAGTTTCGTGACGTGAGCTTTTGAATTTCCGCAGAGATTGTGATTTGAAGAACTCAACTGAACTGAAGTTCTACAAAGTTTGCGATTTGAAGAAATTAATTTTCGACCTGAATTAGAATTTTGGCCCAAATCGGACTTTTGGCCCAAATCAGACTTTTGGCCTAAATCGGACTTTTGGCCTAAATCGGTCTTTTGACTCAAATCGGACTTTTGGCCTAAATCGGTCTTTTGATTCAAATCGGACTTTTGGCCCGAATCGGGCTTTTAGCCCAAATCGGGCTTTTGGCCCAGATCGGACTTTTGACCCAAATCGGTCTTTTGATTCAAATCGGACTTTTGGCCCGAATCGGGCTTTTAGCCCAAATCGGGCTTTTGGCCCAGATCGGACTTTTGACCCAAATCGGTCTTTTGTCCGAATCAGAGTGAAAGGGAAATTTTGAAGTTCCATGTACGGCTTTTAATCTAGTTATTAAATAAATAATATTTTATTTATAATCTTTCCATAGTAAATGCATACATCCTTTATATTTTGATATTTTTTAATAAATGTAGATTGATGTATCTAATTAAATCGTCTATTTTTTTTAACAAAACATCAGAAAATTCCTTTTATATCTTCAAATTAAAATATTAAAAATATTTCAATGGAGACAAATATTCAAATATGTATTTTTATTATCGGTTTATATTATAAAATTTACCTATTTATAAACGTTCGTTAACTGTAATTAATTAGATAAGGTAACACTTGACAAACAAAATAGTTACCCATTTTCCATTTTTAAACTTTAGAAAAAATTTATATTAATCGGTAAATATAAAACTATCAATTTTTAATTACTATGCTTAAACTGAAAATACTTTTGTCTATATTTAAGAGACGAGGTATTATGTACACTATTTATATTATTCGGACTATTCTTCTCATCTTTGTTGCCATATTTATCATAACGTTTCGGCCGATGTTTATTCAGTAACAGGACCCAAAGAGTGTGAGTTCAATACCCGGTTATGGCTTAAGAGATTTTGGAGAGGGGAATTAACAGGAGATAACTGATAACTGACATCCATTAGACATGGCACTTGGAACTAGAACAGTTTAACCCAACGAGCGAAATAAAGGGTTCAGTTCGACATTCCAAACACCTGAAGAAGACTGGAGCGTACATCGGCCGAAACGTTGTGATAAATATCTTAACAAAAATGGGGACAATAGTCCAAATAATGTAAATAGTGAAAATGTTTTACCACCCCAATCGAGTATTATGTATGCACTAATCGAATTTTGGTATGCAACGTAATTGGTCCTGATCTGGAATCTCGTCTGCAGTCGCTCTCTTACAGACGTGCCGTCGCCTCCCTCTGTCTTTTTTACAAATACGTTCACTGTAACTGCTCCGATGAGCTCCTCTCGCTGGTCCCCAGACTTCATGAATTTAAGCGTTCAGCTAGGCTGGCATCTCGCTCTCACCCTTTCACTGTCTAAACTGTTAAATGTAGCCGTCTCTTCTACTCCAATAGCTCCATGCCTCGCACTTCTCGCCTGTGGAACCTTCTCCCCATTTCTTGTTTCCCTGATAGCTATAATCTCCAACTATTCAAATATAATGTCAATCGACGTCTCCAGATGCCTTGATCTATCCCCTAACCTTCTCTTCATCCTTTCCTCTATCACTCCTATCTGCTCTAGCTACAACTCTCTGTAACCCCTTGCGTGCTAGTGGCTTCCCGCCTTGCTTGGGGTGAAAAGCTTATATATATATATATATATATATATATATATATATATATATATATATATATACAATTTTTAGCGAACTAATCGAAAACGCATTAATTGGTCATAGATTTTAGATCGAATTCAGAACGGAACGTGTTGGTGATCATTCTATTATCTTCTCTTCTGTAAACCTCTCACGCTAATAATATTCCCAAGTAACTTTAGATATGTGAGAAGGTGTATTGCCATTTTGAAACTGCGAGACTGGGTCTTTTACCAATCAAAGAAAGTCTTGTCTATGAAATGGCAATATTTAGCACTGTTCAGTTTAACTTCAGTTCATCGACTTTGAATGGTCCAACAATGATTTGACCTTCAAAACAGTTCATATAATCACATTGCCACTTCCTTGATGCCTCCTTTTAGCCATAGGTTCATCTATATCGGATAAAATCCATCAGGTCCAACAAGTGTTACCTGAGATTCGCTCGGGAAAATGAATAGATTTTCATGTATTTCTTGGTCCAATTTTGACGCTTTAAAATATTTGCTTTACTGAGAGGAGTTTGACGTTTTGAGAGATTACAATTTGCGAAGTATTGTATGCCTTTTAATTTGGACTCCTTCAATTCCAGCCCGTTCAAAGATCTAAGCACTGGTGAAAAACTGGTTGTTTCGCCATAACTCGCTTTAGTTTACGTTCTTCTCTTAAAACCTTTCATTTTGCTTCTAGTTTTCAACTTAGTTATAACTATCAGTAGAGCCCGGTGTTGCCTGGAGATGTAACAGTAAGAGATAGATCAAGTATCGACCATCATAAAGACTGAAAAATAAAATTGACAAAGATTATTGTTTAAGGTTGGCGGACACGCATGTCTTAATTAGTTTTTTTCTTTTCTTTTTTTTTTTTTACGAAACAAAACTCAAACAAAAACATTGTTTTCAATCATTATGAGTCTACCGATTGAATAGAATTTTATTATAAACAATTGTCTTGTAAATCGAATTTTTAAAGCATTCTGAATATAAAAATAAAGAAAAAAGTGTGCATGACAATAAGAAATACTACCTGCCAAAAAAAGTGAAGTTTTGTTGAAATCGGTTGAAAAATGTAGGAAATCCGATCCCTTATATAAACGAACACACACACACAACCAACCTGGGTTTTATAAGTATAACTCGATGTGAGTTGTCCCTCTTTCATTCTCGCGACAGCGATGCCTCTTAATCGTGTTTTCAAATTGATTTTGCGCAAAAACAATTGTGTTTTTTCAATTTTTGGCGCTGCCAGAACCACCGCAAGGTAATTTTACGTAGTCCTGTGAAGTTTTGTTGAAATCGGTTGAAAAATGTAGGAAATCCAATATATAAACGCACGCACACACACACACACACACACACACACACACACACACACACACACACACAATCTGCGTTTTATAATAATTAAGATTCAAAAGCCCACTTTATCGTTTGATAATGTCTGCGAAGTTCCTTTGATATCTCCAGTATGGACATTCCCTCACTAAATTACTTCGTTTTCTTATGTTTGTTTTTTTTTCTCGGCATCTGTCAAATCCTTTCTCTTATCATGTTTCCCTATATATTATGAGAAAAAAATAGCTTTTTATTAAATATCAGAGTCCTTAAACTAATATTCTCTTCTTAATCGACCGTAGTCAGGATCATCGAGCCAATGCGAACGATCCTTTCTTTAGTTATATAGTATGTCCTATGTCAGGACTACATACAGTATTGAATTCATAGTTACTTAGCTAAACAGGTTGCCACACAAAGCTATAGAACCCAGTCCGTCTTACAATTTACACATAGCTGGAGGTGGGGAGAAGAAGAAGATTCATACTTTTCCCAAGGGTAATTAAATGCAATCGATCCGACTGGAATTCGAACTCGGCTCATCCGGTTCCTCGACACGAGACGCTATCCATTAATCTATCGTGCCTCTAATATTAGCTTAGTCTAACAAAAAAAACTAAATTCAGACTGCAGTTTTTATAATAAACCCAATAACTTTAGTTAAAAAATGTTGACACTACGTAAAAATTGAACTCAAATTATTTTGACGTCCAAATAAATTTTCAAATGTGACAAAATCTTTCAAAGCAAATTCGAGTTATTGAGGTTTATGTGATTTACATAACTTCTGACGAACTATATGTAACATCTTTTTATATATATATATATATATATATATATATATATATATATATATATATATATTATAAAGATGTTACATACGGACAAACAAGTATTCACGACAAAGATACATTTTTGTTTCGATGCAAACGCATCTCCAGAGGTGATAAACAAAGAAACAAAAATGCATCTTTGTCGTGAGTACTTGTTTGCACGTATGTAACATAAATAACAATTGCTCTACTATTTGTATTGGGCCCTCTTTTAAATTAATGCTATGAACGTTTGAATTTATGCTCTTTTTTGTTCTTTTGTTCTCGTTACATTTATAATATATATATATATATATATATATATATATGCATGTTTCATTAAAAACGACAGACAAGGTACTACGGTTAAGCTTTTTATTTCATTTTTCTTGTGTTCGAACAAGATCTTTCTTTACTGGACAAAGGGTGTGTAAGAACTACTCTTCCTCAAAGAACTTAATGTTAAGTTAAACAAACACTAATCAACAACGGCTTCCCTAACCACCTTATAGACCAACAAATTAGACTATTTCTCCCCAAAGTAAGTATTAACGATAGCGAACACACAGCCAAAAATCACATACACATTTATTACAAAAACTAAATACATATTAATTACAAACAAGATGAATCTTCTCTAAGGCATATTATAAAGAAATATACTACCCCTATTGACCCGAATAAAAAAATCAAATTAATTATCTATTATAAAAAATTCAGCTAACCTTATTCTCAAAAATAACAACACACCAGCTAAGTCAAAATTACAAAGAACGAACATTATCTATGAGTTCAAATGCCCCTTAAGGAACTGTGTTCCTGATCAAACCGGACTCATAAATAATTACATCGGTTACACAACCACATGCTTATCCAGACGTCTTACGTTACACCTATCTGATCACAGCTTCATTAGAACCCATTTAAAAACACACACAAAACTACCAGACTCCATTAGAAGCATACAAGTCGAAAACACAAATATATTAACTGCATCCACCTGAAAAAAAGACTAAAAATAATGGAAGCTTTTATAATAAAAAAAAAGAAAAAGCCAACTCTTAACAATATTAACTATGAATAAAGCCACAATGTAATAACCGTATTCGGAAATTAAAAACTGCTCTACAACACACTAAGACATACACAGAACGCACACACTCAAGTAAGCTGAAAAATCGAATCATCCTTGATAATGGCTAAAGGTATAGCCGAAAGTGCTCGAAAATATTTGGACAGTTCTTACACACCCTTTGTCCAGAAAAGAAAGCTCTTTTTAGAACACAAGAAAAATTAAATAAAAAGCTCAACCGTAGTACCTTGTCTGTCGTTTTTAATGAAACATGCATAAAGGAAAGATTGCTGCCTAAATATACAATTACATATATATATATATATATATATATATATATATATATATATATATATATATAAAGGTTGATACAATAAAACCAATCTTCTTTCTGGCGTGTCCCTTCAGGACCTCGGAGATCATGGCTCTTCACAACTTCCTGTCCTTTTTAGCTTAGTAAATTTAACACTTACACGCTGAGATAGATATTTTATCTTTCCATCTACGTGGGCGCATATGGATACCAAGTCAGTGTACAGTAACTCGATTATGAGTACCTCAATTTTCCTGAATTCGATTATCCGGACGCGAAATGAAGGAAAAAAATTGAAAATCATCCGAACAGTTTTTTTTTAATTATCCGAAATAAACCCAGTCTAATATTTCTTCTCAGACAACCGTTTTGAAAGTTTAGAAAAGCATAGTCAAAGTTTGAAGAACGTTGATAATGGTTTAAGTTGCTTACACTTTCAACCATTAGCTACGCTAACAAATAAATCTGTTTCAATCCAGATTCGGGAGTTAGTGGTAGAAAAACGCGAGGCCAACCAGAGAGAGCTTACAGCTACATCACGTTGAAACAAAGGTTCACGTACGATCACCAAAGTTCAAGCAACGTTGAACCTGGCCAATACCTAGATGGGTGACCGCTTGGGAATACCAGGTGCAGCAAGCTTGCATATGCGGTTGGTGTAATAGATAATGCGCTATAATTGTTAATCGGAGAGCTGAGTTCCAAATCCGCTCGTGTTCGTTTTATTCCCGTATGCGAAAATACCTTTGGGAATGGTATGAATCCTCCTCTTCTCCACCAGCAGGGTTAATTAGTAACACTTGTATCACTAAAGCCATTATTATCTTCAAAGAAAAAATAGAATACGTACAAAATATTTAGTTTACGACATTAAATAACTCATAGAGGCTGATATGACGTTAAACAAAATCAACCAACTGTAGAATAACAATAGAGTAAACAGCACTTACCGGCGTAAGGGTCGCAGCTAGCGTCCAACTGGCAGACAAAAATAAAAAAAGTTGTAACTCAATACAAACCCTGCAAACTGACTGGAATCAAGCTGGTATTTATATAGAAATACCTCCACTCATGTACCAGCAGCCAATCACAGCCCAAGCAATGGACTATCCCACTTGAGCACAGTGAGATGCTCCATGGCACCATAAATAGCTCTCTTTCTCAAGGTGGAGTGTTCATTCACTCAGCTTGTTCCACAACTGAGTGTTTATCTTGACAACGTGATTGTTCTACACCAACCAACAATACCTATTTATAGTAAAATTGCCAACAATGCATATAGTCATTAGGAATACATACGTGAAACGTCAAGGGATTTAAATAAAAGATTATATGAATCCCAAAGAGACCTTTCACAAACAACACATTCATTGTTTAAGTTGCTCTAACAAAAAATGCATCCGACAGGAAGGTCTCTAATCGAGACATTGGATGTTTTGAGGAGCGTGGAACCACCTTCTTATTGTTAAGATCCCAGCTACGGGAAAATAGTGAAACCCCAAACAAACAAAATCTCTATGAAAGTAGGAAAATACATTTTTATAGTAAACTACCAACAATACATTTTATATATAAAAAAAATTATAAACATAGCAAAATAACCATCAATACATTTTTTGTGTAGTTGAAGTCATAAAATTGCGTTCAAAACTTTTAGATTTCGGCATTAAATGATACTTCGAAGTGTTGATATGCCGCTAAAGAAAATGAACTAAGGAAAACCAAACAGAAAGAAAAAAACTGATACATTTTTATATAAAAAATAAACTGGAAAAAACCGCCATGAAACATCTGAATTTTATTCTCAGTCAACCATTTTGAAAGTTACAAAAACTATAGTCAAACACAATGACTTAAATACGTAAAAATTTAACTCAAGTTTTATTTTGACGTCTAAATTAATCGTTTCAAATTTGACAAAATTGTTCAAAGCAAAATCGATTTATTGAGGTTTATGTGCTTTGCATATATATATATATATATATATATATATATATATATATATATATATATGATCGAAATAAAAGTATAAAACTTAATATTACGAGACATATTTTTAAAAAAAAAACAGTCGAAGCAACCGGTTTCGCTCCCGCTCTTCAGGCTTTAAAGGGAGATTTAAAATTGACACAGATAAATGTACAGTAAAAGGAAAAACGTGTTGTTTTATTCTCATTGTTTATAGGGAGAACAACTCAACGCTTAGACATGAGAATAAAACAACACGTTCCTATAAAAATTAGAAATCACACCTTGCCTTTGAATGGACTCGTCCCGAACACCTATAGTTCCGCCATATGCGAACACCTATTAAAGAACATTAGAACAGAGATTAGTGCTGACTGGTTCAGTCTGAAGTCGGACGACCGGCTGACCGGCTGATCGGTTGATCGGTTGAACTCTCTGCCTTCGGGCGGGGAGGAACCCGAACGAGTCTACGCCGAAGGGCGGAGTCTCTTTCGGGAGGTAAAACCGTTTATACGGGTTCAAAGGGCATATTTTTGGCCGAGCCCACGGGCTCGGAGATCCCACGTTAAACCGGCCTTGTGCCACATGATGCCCACGTTTGGGTGACTAAATATAGTCGCTCAGTGGTTTGGTCTGAGTTCAGTTCGAAGTCGGACGACCGGCTGACCGGTTTAACTCTCTGCCTTCGGGCGGGGAGGAACCCGAACGAGGCTACGCCGAAGGGCGGAGTCTCTTTCGGGGGAGGTAAACCGACCCTGAACCCGTTTATACGGGTTCAAAGGGCATATTTTTGGCCGAGCCCACGGGCTCGGAGATCCCACGTTAAACCTGCCTTGTGCCACATGATGCCCTTGTGGGGGTGACTTAATACTAGTGCTGACTGGTTCACCGTGTTGTCCCGGTCTCACTCCTTATTTCATCTAAAGGTTCTGGAGGCACTTTACATCGGGTCCCGTATGCCTTCTTTGCGTAAACAACGTGAGTGTTTGTTGGGACTCGCTGTCGTTTGCCTCTAGTTTCTTTTTCTAATTATTTATTTCCACAACTTCCTTTTATTGTACATTTTTCTGTGTTAATTTTAAATCTCCAGTTGAAGCCTGAAGAGCGGGAGCGAAACCGGTTGCTTCGACTGTTTTTTCTTTTTTTTTAATATGTCTCGTAATATTAAGTTTTATACTTTTATTTCGATCATTAAATTTTGTACCTACAAAAATATCTTTAAATATATATATATATATATATATATATATATATATATATATAAAGGTTGACATAATAAATCATTAAATCTCCTTCTTTATGGCGTGTCCCTTCAGGACGTGGAAGATCATGGCACTTTAAAACTTCCTGTCATTAATTTGATACTTTAGATTTTAAACTTGTTCATTGTCATTTTCTAAAAAAAACTTGTCATCAACATTCTTCGATAATTTCGGTATTCAGTTATCCGGAATTTTAAATTAAGACGAATATATTTTTTCGACTCCTAGCTCGAGGTGTCCGGATAATCGATTATGTACTGTAAAAGAATATTTGAAAGTTTTCTTCGACTGTTACATTACAATGATTAGGACTCTGGCGCCATTGTCACGAGGAAAAGCAAAATTAAATTTACTTCGTTATTTTTTGTAAAATTATATAAATAATAATAATATTTTAGAATATACAATATATAATATATTATATAATATAATATTATATAATATATAATATATTACATATATTATTATATATAAAATAATATATAAAGATATATATAGAATAATATATATTATATATATAATTATGATATAATATATACATATATATAATATATATTATAATAACAACAATAATACATAATAATATATATAATCATATATATATATATATTATGATATAATAATATATATAATATAAATATATGATATTCATATAATATACATATGTATTATATATGATATATTATATATATCATAATATATAAAATAATATATATTACACTTAATATATATACAGAATAATGTATAATATTCAATATTAATAATTATTATATAATAATATATATAATCATATATATATATATATATATATATATATATATATATTATAATAGATCATATATAATATATATACTATATAGAGAATAGTATATATGTTATATATTATATAATATAATATTCTATTATATACTATTAAATATATAATTATAATAATAAGAGATTATTTGCAAATTTTCTTTGCCTTTTACATTACAATGTTTACGACTCTAGAGCCATTACCATGATGAAAAGCAAAATTAAATTTAGTTCGTTATTTTTTATAAAATTCTCTGTCTGGTCCACCGGATTAATTTAAGTCGAAACAATTTATTCGGTCGTATTCACGTAGCAATTTCAGCATTCACTTCGTTGGTAGAAGACGCTTCAATGAAATAAAAAAATAATTAATGCTGAGATTATTCATTCCGAACTTAAACTAACAAATTATATTATCCTAGAATAAATATAAAAAAAAACTAATAGCCTCGGAAAAGGTAGTAATCTTTTTTGCTTTGTACTTATTTAATTTTGCACTTACTTCGTATTATACGTTTTTAGTTTTTGTATTTTTTAGTACTTTATTAGTTTTGTACTTCCTTAGTATCTGTTTTAGTTTTTCTTCTTTAGTTTGCAATATAGTGTTTTGTACTTCTTTAGTTTTTGTATTTCTTTTGGTTTGTACTTCAATAGTTTTGAACCTCTTTATGTATGTACTTCCTTGCTTTGCACTTCTTTAGATTGTTTTGTGATGCCAACGAACACTCTTTGCACTTTTGTAATGCCAACGAATACTCGTTGTCACTTTCGTATTGCTCGTTGTAGTAGAGACTTTGTAATCTCAGATACAACTATAGTACGCCATTAAACAATGCTGGTGTCAGACGTCTTCGAATATCACTCGCACTAATAGTTCTTGCTCGATAATACTCGCTTGAATGGTAATCAAGTATAGCATTGTAAATAGAGTAGAAAATAGCTGTCAGTATAGTAATAGGAGATAGAGTATAAATGCAATCCGAATAGTAATAGAGGATAGAATAGTAATAGCGATCCGTATAGAGTAGAGGATAGACTAGAAATGAAGATCAGTCTAGACGTCACGCGACTTTCTATATATGCGTTTCCTCTATAGTCACGTTGTCTATTTAATTCAATAATGGGATCACCTGTGTTTGCTCACTGGCGATCTATGTTCCAAGTGTCGGAAGCGACACTTTATTCATATAACAGATTGTTGCTTCTTTAATTTTGTACTTCTTTAGATTTTGTACTTTTGCTTTGCACGCTATTAGTTTTGTACTTCCTTATTATCTGTTTTAGTTTTTAGTCTTTAGGTTGTACTATGTTGCTTTTTACTTCATTAGTTATGTACTTCTTTTTATTTTGTACTTCCATAGTTTTGAATTTTATGGTTGTACTTCTTTAGCATCGTACTTCTTCAGATCTTTTCTTTTTTAGGTTATGCACATTTTAAATTTTGTACTTTTGCATTTTATCTGCTGAGATTTGTACTTCTTTAAATGTTTACTCTTTTCAGTTGTACTTCCTTAGTTTTGTACTTCTCTCGTTTTGCACTTCTTTTTAATTTTACACTTGTTTAGTTCAAAAATTTATTCTGTTCTGTACCTTTTTATTTTTGTAGCTCCTTAATTTTGTACTTCTCTGGTTTTGCACTTCTTTTTTATTGTACTTCTTCAATTTTGCACTTCGTTCTTCTGTTCTGTAACTTTTTATTTTTGTCCTTTTTTTATTTTGTAATTCTCTGGTTTTGCACTTCTTTTTATTGTACTTCTTCAATTTTACACTTGTTTACTTTTAACATTTCTTCTGTTTTGTTCCTTTTTATTTTTGTACTTCATTAGAATTATACTTTTCTATTCTAATCTTTTCTTTTTTTACGTTTTATTCTTTCTTTCTTCATTTTGTACTTCTTTTGATTAGTTTTTAATTTTTTTACAATGACTGCATAATCATTCGTCTTCAAATAAACTAAATTTAATACAAGTCAAGCAATGTTATCCATGCACAAATGTGTGTGACGTCAGAGATATATGAAGAATTCACAGCAGCAGCAGCAAAATAAATTTATTTAACCAACCTGAATGGTTGCGAGTCTTCGTCTATTTCCGTGACGTAACACTAATATCTGAACGAGACAAAGAACTCGAATTGTAGCAAAAATTCATATTTAATCTACAAAAAATATAAGGAAAAGTGACCGATTTTTAACTCGCACCGTTTTAAAGTGGCGGGGGAAGAGGAGTTAATTCTGAAAAAAAAAATGGCGCAAATCTTGGATTTATACAGTTACTGACACAAAATTAGTTTCTATATTTGTTATACTGTATGTAATTAACAGAGGAAATATTACCTCTTCCTTGTACTCCGACATATACGGTATACAAAAATATATAGGGGCATAAGACAAGGATGCATATTCTTGCCGAATTTATTATGCCTTTTGAGTGAAAGTATCCGGGGAGGGTTACCATATATGGCGGTGTACAAGGTGATCCTTTTAAACTTAAAACATACACCAATAAATAAGTGTTCGTCTTATACTCCAGGTATAAATTGTTAACCTTAAATCCCGTGGTTTATGGTAAGTTGTTAGCATGGGAGATTTTTGACAGTAGGCTAACCTCTGCCTCACCTCCTTTTTTCAATGATGTTGAACAAAAACACAACTCAATAAGCCGTTTAAAATCATATTCAAGAAGAGTGGAACAAATTGATGTTTTAGCAGGAAAAAGTCATTCAGGCTACTGTAATAGCCTACCAACAGAACACACTAATGAGGTATTGTAGATTGTGGTGGGTAATTAACAGTATCACTCCACATATTTTCATTAGAATTTGAATGAAAAGAAAATATATGTTTAGTGAATTTATGTAATAAATTCAATACATTTTAAAATACGATTTGAGGAGGTTGTCTTGTACAGCAAATATAGACTAAAATCTACATTTTAACTTAAAAATATGGTGGCCGTCTTACACGCTCAGTCACCTTGTATGCCAGTATATATATATATATATATATATATATATATATATATATATATATATATATAATTATAGTTTTAAAAATATTTTATATTAATTATAGGTTTCTAAAAAAATCTGTTATAGGTTTCTAAAAATTGGTATTATTAGTTTTTTAAAAATAACCATTATTAATTATAGGCTTATAAAAACTATAAAAATTTATTCGGCCTTTCCAGTGAAAGTATCTGGAGGGAGTTACTGTATATAGCGGCGTACAAAGCGATCTTTTTAAACTTAAAACATACACCAATAAATAGGTGTCCGTCTTATACTCCAGGTATAAATTGTGAACTTTAAATCCTGTGGTTTATTATAAGTTGTTAGCATGGGAGATTCTTGACGATAAGCTAACTCCTGCTTTGTTAACTATCAACTTAAACAACTTAATTCACTTAACTTAATCAACTTAATTATAATAAAATAATAAAAGTGGAGTGTAACAAAAGTACTCTTATTTTATACAGTACTAGCAGTACAGCCCGGCGTTTCCCGGGGATGTAACAGTAAGAGATAGATCAAGTATCGACCATCATAAAGACTGAAAAATAAAATTGACAAAGATTATTGTTTAAGGTTGACGGCCACGCATGTGTTAATTAGTTTTTGGGGGTTTTTTTTTGGGGGGGGGGGTTACGAATTGATCAAACCCAAACTCAAACAAAAACATTGTTTTCAATCATTATGAGTCTACCGATTGAATAGAATTTTATTATAAACAATTGCCTTGTAAATGGAATTTTTAAAGCATTCTGAATGTAAAAATAAAGAAAAAAGTGTACAAGACAATAAGAAACACTACCTGCCAAAAAAAAAGTGAAGTTTTGTTGAAATCGGTTGAAAAATGTAGGAAATCCGATCCCATATATAAACGAACACACACACACACACACACACACACACACACACAACCTGGATTTTATAATAAGTATAACTCGATATGAGTTGTCCCCCTTTCATTAATGCCTCTTAATCGTGTTTTCAAATTGATTTCGTGCAAAAACAATTGTGTTTTTCCAATTTTTGGCGCTGCCAGAACCACCGCAAGGTAATTTTATGTAGTCCTGTGAAGTTTTGTTGAAATCGGTTGAAAAATGTAGGAAATCCGATCCAATATATAAACGCACAGACACACACACACAATTTGCGTTTTATAATAAGCAAGATGATATGATTGCAAGGCAATAATAAAACGCATATTTGTCAACAGAGAAACCCAAAAGCATTGTCACACACTGTCGATTGTGGGAGTTAATTGACAATATTTTTCTATGATGTTCAACAACAACACAACTGTATGTGTGTCGCAACCAACCGTTTAAAGATAGCACTCGAGAACGGTGAATGGTTAGCGGGAAAAAGTCATTCAGGCTACCGTCATAGCCTACCGAAAACGCAGCAGTCACTCATGTGGTAGTCAGTTGAAAATATCTAAACCAAAGTTTTTGCGTTAGAATTTGAATGAAAAGAAAGTATATGCATTGTGAATTTATTTAATAAATTCAACACAGTACATTTTACAATATCATTTTGGGAGGGGTCGTCTTGTACAGTGAATAAATCCCGAAGCCTACATTTTAATTTTAATATTTAGGGAATTGTCTTATACGCCCAATTACCTTGTTCGCCAGCACATACGGTACTTAATTGTCTATTCTTAACATTTTCTACCGATATGAAGGCGATGTGCGTACGTTCTGGATTATTCTAAGATCACGTGTAGACATAGACACGTGCATAAATTCAAACATACATTTCATCGAGTACTTGACACATTGGAATACACGCATGTGTATGTGTTACGCATGGCTTGCAGAGACTTTTGTGTCCTGCCCTTGTACGGGAGAGTTATTGATTAAAGCACGCGTGTGGTCATTAATGTCAACGTCGACGTTAGTCGCCATGGCGACTGTCAGCCAGTTTGTCGGATGACCCCGACATTTTAAATGTAAAACGCCTGCGGCGCCTATAGCTTTGGGCAAGCAAGAAAAAATATGGGAAGCTATTTTAAAAGATTAAAAGGAATATGGATTGAAGAATGGATAACGGATTTATGCAGAATACAGAAGTGGATTAATGTGAACTCACTAATTCGACACACAGATAGATAGATAGATAGATAGATAGATAGATAGATACGGGTAATTTGATATAGGACTGAAGAAAAAATTTGATATAGGAGAAGATAGATAGATAGATAGATAGATAGATAGATAGATAGATAGAGTAAACTGAGATAAGACTGAACAAAATTTAGATAGATAGATAGAACAAGATAGATAGATAGATAGATAGATAGATAGATAGATAGATAGATAGATACGGGTAAACTGAGATAAGACTGAACAAAATTTAGATAGATAGATAGATAGATAGATAGATAGATAGATAGATAGATAGATAGATAGATAGATACGGGTAAACTGAGATAAGACTGAACAAAATTTAGATAGATAGATAGATAGATAAGACTGAACAAAATTTAGATAGATAGATAGATAGATAGATAGATAGATAGATACGGGTAAACTGAGATAAGACTGAACAAAATTTAGATAGATAGATAGATAGATAGATAGATAGATAGATAGATAGATAGATAGATAGATACGGGTAAACTGAGATAAGACTGAACAAAATTTAGATAGATAGATAGATAGATAGATAGATAGATAGATAGATAGATACGGGTAAACTGAGATAAGACTGAACAAAATTTAGATAGATAGATAGATAGATAGATAGATAGATAGATAGATAGATAGATACGGGGGTGCGCTGAAAAGTTCATAGGCGGACATTGAAGGAGTGATGATAGAGCAGTGAAATTTCGCATGCATTAAGTTCAAATCTTATTAATAACCCGCATTGTTTATTTCCAAATAAGCAGACATTTGATTGTTCAAAGTTGACTTTAGATAACTAATAACGACGTCTCTTGAAAATGGACAAAATTTGGCAACGTAGTGTTAGGAAGTACCTAGAGAAAAAAGGTTTAGCCCACTCGGCCTTTGATACTGACATGTTTTCTACATTAGGGAATGGAGCTCCAGTTTTGATGAAAGTGCAAAATTGATCAGCTGCATTTAGGAGGGCGAGCCCTGAAGATAACGCAAGGTCTGGACGTCTTGCAAGGTCTGGGCATCCAAGGAAAACCTGGATTGTGTTCACCACATGGTGAGGGATGTGATGAGAATATTTTACACAGTGAGCTTAGCACGAAGGAGATTTCTGCTCGGTGTCTTTTGACATCTGATGAAAAACCACGCCCTGCTGATCACATCAAAAGCTGACATTGCTTGAGATCGATCCAGCTGGATTCCTTGAACGTTTCCTAACCCAGAATGTTTGTTGGATTCATCACTTTGTGACAGAGACAAAGAGATAATCCATCCAAAATGAAACAACGAAAAACTAACGTATAGAAATTCCTTTTTAAAGTTCAAATGGACTTGAACCTGTTTCGTGGTGGCGAGAACGAATCATTCCATTGATGAATGAATCATTACATGCTTTGATTTTATTGGTAGATCATTAGCCAATCATAGTTTTTTAATAGTTTCAAAATATTTCAACACATGACAAAGATTGTTAGGCTCTTCGAAGTGGGTAATGGTGTAATGGTAAGCAAGATTGTCTTACTAGATCAGTTATGACTGAACAGAGAGTTTGATTCTCAATCGGTACCCCATAATTCTTGGCCCTGTGACACATTTAAGCTACGCTTAGAGAATCACCATAACAAAAGCGGTTGTCCTTAAATTGTAGGGCTGAGATGCTCGAACGCCTGCTTTTCTTCCTATTGTGGGTGAAAGTAGGCCAATGGTCCGCAGCGAGGTCTGTATCCAGAGCGCGTGCCACGTGAGACTTGGAATGCCGCATTTGTCGAATAACTGATACTCCTCGAGGTTTCTTTTCCTGCGCTGCATGTTGCAAATGAGTGTCTGTGGGCAATGTGTTATGGTGTAGAACCATAGAAAGATAAGACGGACTCGGATATAAGGTTAAATAGTATATTCTCGGAAACGTAGTACAAAGGTAAATGTGGACTGGAGAGTACTTTCTCTCACTGGTGCCTTGACTCACTCATTCACTCACTCTATGGCTACTACTGGGTGACCCTCACTTGGTGACTCCCTTTACTCAGAGTTGGTAGCGATATTATATAGGTTTGGAAGAGTCCATTTGTAGGTAGGTCCCCACAATACAAGGTTACATTCGCTCGCCTTACTGTCTCTCCTTTCCAACCCGGTGATGAGTGCTCTCGTAAGCCCCGGCGAGTGTCATCAGGCCTTAGGTGTTATTTCTTGGTCCAGCGACGGACTAGGAAGACATTGTATCGTACATTAGTGGAGACGCTCGCGTCGGAATCGCGCTGTGAGTGGCTTGGCTTGACGGCGAATGAGTGACACTCTTTCTGGCCCAGTGCGTCAGCGGAGTATTATCTTAGAAAACCCTGATTTTTTTTTTTGGCGATTGGCTCGGAATTCGCTGCCTCTCAATGACGTGACCTTCAAGGCGAGCATGGCAGACGTGCCTGATTACTACCAGTGTCATAGTGGGTTGGAGTAGACGACCGACCACACCTTCTTCCGCTGTCCACTAGTGCGCCCGTTTTGGTACCATGTCGGCTCCTATCGATCCCGAACATCTTGCGGCCACTGAACCCGCGCACGTGTGCGACAATATGATCTGGAGCGAATCGGTTTGTGCTTCTCACGCTGCAAATCGTGGCAAGAAGGGTGATGCGGGTGACGCGAATGGATGGAATCTTTCGAAACGAACATTACACTCTGATCCAATTCATTAGGCGTCAGCTCAAGATGAAGATCAGAACTGATAGAAAGCGATTGGTTTCGGCAGATTTCAGTGTAAGGTGGTTACGAGTTGTGAGCCATGTTCGCGTGAATCGGGTCAAAATTGATTTCCTCTTTTAAGCCCTTTAGTCGGCAATGGGTCGCATTCCCAGCGGACCCCACTCCTAGTATCTCTTGTGAGTCACTGTCGTTCTCGGCCATGTCCCGGCCCCCTCTATTATTATGGTCCTTTTGAAGATTTCCTAACTCTCTAAATTATTATCTACGCTTTTTATCTAGACTGGACCAGCCTATTCTATTTTCTCATTCTCAAACTGTTTGCCCCTCCCCCGCTATTAGCGTGTGGGCTTTTGATTCTGTCTATCGGCAGAATACAGCGGTCATTATTATTCTCTCTCTCTCACACACACACACACACACACACACACACACACACACACACACACACACACACACACACACACACACACACACACACACACACACATATATATATATATATATATATATATATATATATATACAGAAATTTCTCCATCAATGGTTTATTAAGTGTCCTGTGTACGAATGAAGTTCTTGTGTTGATTGTCTCAAGTGCATTAATGAAAGAGTTGTGAATCGAACTAGTTAATGATGATCAGCCTTTTCCCTATCCCTGTGGCCTTGTGTCCCTAACATAACAAAGCTTATCCTAATGTCAGTTATATGCCATGCATGATACACGCTTGGGCGATCATGTATCCTTCGATAGGTTGCCATTTCTGTCTGTGGTAGACCAGTTGCCATCCAAGGCTATAGAACACGGTCTGTCTTGCTATTTACCCATAGATGGAGGGAGAAGGAGAGAATTTTCCAAGGTATTAGCACGTAAGTGAATGTAATGGATTCGACTGGAATTCGAACTCGGCTCTCCGATTTCCCAATCCGAGCCTCTATCCATTACTCCATTATCGTAATACATTACTTATTTTACTTTATAGACTGATGATAAGTTATTCATTCAATATAATTTGCACAAGCCCCCGTGAGTGCCCACTCCAGATAATAACTCTCCACCGGCAGAGAATTAGGGCCATTATTCACCGATTTTTGTTCCTAATCCATGTACGCGTCGGCTCAGATCCCACATTAATCTCGACCTTGTGTGATATTCCGTTTAAGTGGGCGTGAGGATACAGATCCTTCTTATATGATATAGGCGTCGCCTGCGGTGAAAATTGAATATGTGCTCGAGTCTTACGTAATCACAAGCAATACCTCTCCTTCGAGGGCCATGAAGTTGAAATGCCGAGGATACTTGAACAATCTTTGACCCAAGACCATGTACGCGTGGAATCTCAAGTAATACTAATCCAATGTTGATAATAGTGTAGTTTGGGTGACCACGCGTACATATTCATGCTAATATTACTACTAATACAAAAATTCAAGATATGGCGAACAAAGCAAATGAAATTATGATGAAAGAAAAACGAGTCCCAAAATTAACAATGGTTGATAATTCTTCATCTGATAAAAGTTCAAGACAATATTACTACTAATACTACGAATGTAAATAAAACAAGTGAAATTAGGACAAAGATAATAACAGAACTTCTGCTAATATAAAAATTCAAGATAATATGGCGAACAAAGCAAATGGAGTTATAATGAAAGAAAAAATGAGTCCCAAAATTAACAATGGTTGATAATGTTTCATCTGATAAAAATTCAAGACAATATTACTTCTATAGACGAATATGCTTCTCAAATTTACATGGCAATCAATATTACAAGGAAATCAATATTGCAAACAGTTCTTGAAAATTTGGAATTAATCTAGCACAATACTTTCCAAATTTTTTATTTTTAACTTTAAAAAATACAGTTTTCTATTCTAGTTCTCAAAAAAGGTTTCTAGGAAAATCTCTAGAAATGAATGGAGGAATAAGTACCAAAAAGACAAAAGAAAGGTCATCGAAGATGTTGAATATTGATTAATTGCAAGTGGTTTGACACGCAGGTAGACTAGTGTAGTCACTTGAAATAGAAATACCCACCACTGAGTGATTTAATGGATAGATATATGAGTGAATAGAGTTCATTCATGCAAATGTGTTGGGCAGGTCCTTTTATAGTAAAGTGGACTAACCCACCTGCTGTATTAGGTAATCTCTTATAAATGAGGTAGATTAGCTGGCCTGACTTTCTACAAGGAGGCACAAGGAGGTAGCCATGTTAGAAGTTAAGTTATTTGACGTCTACAGAAGAGAAAGTAAAACTGCAGAGAACGAAGACGACCGATATCATGAACGCACACACTACAAAAAAAAAGGGTCGAGAAAAAGAGAAAGAGAGAGTGAGAGAACAAGAGACACAGAGAAAGATATCTAAATATCACTTACTTTATTTACACTAGAAGAAGTGATCTTATCGTGGGAACAAAGAACCTGTATGCCGATGGCGGGCGAGTTCAGTAAGTGCACAAAAATAGAAAGAGGAGGTTTTTTAGTTTTTTATTTTACTTTTTTTTGTGTTGTATTTTTAACAGATTTATTCAACATCTACAGCAAAACCATCCTAAGTTTTTTTTTTTTTTTTTTTTTTATTTTTTTTCTGGGAGAACACAATATTAACAAAATAAGATACTCTTATGAAACTGTGTTAACGGTAGATCCCAGTAAAGAACGTAATAGAACACTCCGACCAGCTAATAAAGCGTTGTGGTGTCCTCCCTCTAAAGAGTCTATGTTGGACTCTTCCGCCTACTATAAGAGTAGCAGGAGAGAAGGCCTTGGGCGAACAGTCGAATAAATTGGGAATAGAGCTCTAGCCTGTTCGTTACTGCTGAACTCTGCCTTGAGCAGAGAGGAACCTGGACGAGGCTTTGCCGAAGTGCAAAGTTTCGTCCGTGGAAGTAGACAGGCCTTGAACCCGTTTATGCGGGTTCTAAGGGAATATTTTTGGCCGAGCCTACGGGCTCGGAGAACCCACGATAAACTCGGCCTTGTGCCACATACAACCCTCGTGGGGGATACTGTTAAATATTAACAGTCGAAGAGATCTGTTCGGCTGTGCTGGTCAAACTATCTGCCCGGAGGCAGAGAGGATCCCCAGATGAGGCTATGTCGAAGAGCAGAGTCTCGTCTCAAGAAAACAGCTACCTGACTCCGTTTTATACGGGGTCTATGGGGAATTTTTGGCCTGGCCTACGGGCTCGGATTGCCCCACATTAAACTCGGCCTTGTGCCACATCCTATTTCGTGGGGAGCCTGGTAAATATGACAGTCAAATAGATTGAACGCTGGGTCAACCGACACACACTCACTAGTCGTGTAATACTCTTCTGTTGTACTTGCTGTTTAATCTATGATATATCTGTAACGCGTGTTTTGTTATTTCTTTAACCATTTACTTAGTCACAACATAAAGGAAAGCAAGAAGAAAAGAAGCCTGGAGACATAGCTCTCAGCAAAAGACACAGTCCAAGTTGCAAACTCCGTAACGTTCTTTGTGGCCCATTGGTAAAACCCGAGATTTACTTGAAAAACTGAGTCAGGTTGTGACACAAGGTCAGGTTTTAACGTGGGTACCCCAGTGTTTCCACTCGGGCCGCTGGTCTAAGCTGGTCTTAGCTTGTCTAAACTGCTCAACCCCGGCTGATCGGTAAAGCCCACTGGATCATATGTTATCTATACAACTTTCATATTTTATTACTTTTCTTTCCAACAACTGTAGAATTTGTATAATCGTATACCGAATTTTACTTATTTCTGTATTCCAGCTAATACTAACCATTTGATCCAAAGTAAGGCAAGAAGGTCACTAAGATGCAAGTGTTTACTGAGTGGAATATAATATGAGAAAAATTTTAAAAATTAAAGAGCGAGAACTATAAAAGGACATAAATTAAGAAGAAAGAAGTTAACTGGAAATCAGAAAGTTGAAATAGAGTTCCGCAAGTAAGAAGGCTAAGAGATGAAATTGTCAACATAGAACTTACGGTTATGTCTAGATATAAAATGATGAGAGCTTTCAGCCAATCTAGCCCTTCGCTTACATTCGTAAAGTCTTGGTACTAAGAAGAAAGTTTACCAAAGCAATTACAATGAACATTTATAGAAATAGAAAATTATATTAAGTCACGTTACGCTGCTGGGAAAGTTACAAAACCGAGATGCCTAGTCAGGACTCTTTTTCGGATTTTATAAAGTATCTAAATACATAAAAACAAAGGACCAGAGCAGACCAGCCATTCCATCAATATTCAATGCCGTTACATCTAGATATTTCAACTGTAAAATTATGAGACATTGCTGCCAATCTCCTAGTTCGCTAAAATTCATAAAATCTAAACCCCAAAGAGGAAAGCTCATGGGTAAAATTATGATTAAAATATTCATAGAAAAAGCTCACGAATGCCAAACTTACACATGTACATTTACAGCGTAAGCATAATCTTGCGTATAAAAAAATCACATACACCAACGAAAGGTAACGCAACACTGAATGATGCAAATAAAAACGTCTTTAATATTTGGATCGTCAAAGGACTGTCATATCTTGATGTTTCGTAACTACACCATCCTATTCATCAACATTTTAAACTATAAATAAAGTTGTTAAATTTTTAAAGGTGATTCATTTCTTTTTTTCTCAATAGACAATTTATTCTCGTAAAAAAATGATGACCTCCTGTAACAGAAATGGTAACAGTCAACTTGAACGTTTCGAATAAATTTTCAAAAAATTGTTACCCCCGATAGTATCTTTTCTTTTTTCACCTGGCATTTTACATATCCTTATGATAACGGGAGGAGGCACGGTGGAGTAATGGATAGCGACTCGGATTGAGGAATCGGAGAGCCGAGTTCGAATTCCAGTTGAATCCATTACATTCACTTACCTGCTAATACCTTTAAGAAAGGTATGAACCCTCTTCTTCTTCTCCTCCCAGCTATGGGTAAATAGCAGGACCGACCGAGTTCTATAGCCTTGGATGGCACTGGTCTACCGCCAAAAAGAAATGATAACCTAATGCGAGGGAGAATATCTGCCTCGTTAATCATGTTTCGAAAGATACATGATCGCCTAAGCGTGTATCACACATGACCCTTAACTGTGATAATGAAATTATATTTGCTTTTTCAGTCCAGGTCGTTTTAAAATAGTTGGTAGGATATCAACTTCCTGTACAGAAATTCAAATTTCTAAGCACCCCTTTTGATTTTAATTTGATTAAGTTACATTACATGAAATAAAGTTTAAACCACACTGATTTTGAGAAGCAGTGTGTTGCGATGTTTTAAATTATATAAGTTGTATTAACATATCTGTTAGTAAATCTGCTAACGAGACATGATTTACTGCCGCACTATATTTCCTTTTGGGTATGCATATTAAGTAATGAGAGAATATGATAGTAATGACAAAAGTAACATATCTCTCTCAAATAGGAGAGTAACAAAACAAAGGGAAACCACTCTTGATTATTAATAACAATGATATATACCTTTCTATATTTTAGAAAAATGTTAGGAACGTGAATTATAAAATGGGAAAAAATATATATAAACGGACATTAAATTTCCAGGAAATGTGTTAACTCTGAATTTCAAGGTAAAAAAAAAAAATTTAATCACTCCATAATTTAAGCTTCGTCCACCGGACTCTTCAGGTAGGAGGGCAAACTACAATCACCAGTCTTATTATACAAATCTACGAAATTATCCAATGTGCTTACTCTTCATTAATGGACAGCGGCTCGGATTGAGGAATCGGAGAGCGGAGTTCAAAATCCACTCGAATCGATTACATTTACTTACATGCTAATATCCTTGGGAAAGGTATGAATCCTCTTCTTCTCCCCCACCCACAACTATGGGTATATAGCAGGTCAGATCTATAGCCTTAGATGGTAACTGGTCTACCGCAGAAAGAAATGGCAACCGACTGCGGGAAAAAATCTGCCTCGTCAGTCATGTATCGAAAGATATATCATCGCCTAAGCGTGTATCACGCATGGCACAGAACTGAATTGTACCAGGAAGTATTTCTTTGCCTACTGATAAAATGTATCTTCTTTTATTTAAAAGATGTTGTTGGTTGGGGTTAGTTGAAATCGTCAGCTTTTTCGCTTGACACAATGAACAAAACGGAACCAAAATAATATAACCTTTCCTTTTTCTTAGCATTTTTTGCTCACTGACTCCAAACAGGGTTGAGTTGATTCCTATTATTTGACATACATATCTGCGCTGTTCCTGTGCTTCTATTATTGCTTTATAAACAATATTCTTTGCTTGATAGTTAATATGTAGAGGGCAGTCATCTAGCCTTTTACAATTGGGTGATTCCACCTGAAATCAACCAAGGCTCACAAGTGACTCTTTCAGAAAAATAATGGGAACTCACAGGTGTTTCTAGATCAAAAGTATTGATAAATACAAAACATGAGTTTTGTATATTTAATATTTTTAAGATCAGCGCATCTTGAATATTCTCTGCATTTTTTGTTGTTTAACGAAATAAGGCTTTCAAAGAACTTCTGACAATTCATGATCCAATGGTATTGAATGTAAAGATTTATTTACATTAGTTTATGTTCACTATAGATTAGAAAAATATAAACAGCTTAGGTGTGACTTATTTACTTTTATTTTTATAAGGACCTAAATATGGTTAAAATGAAAAAATGCTATTTTGAGACCTTCTCATATACAAAGACTGTCAGTTACAGACTTCAAAAGAGATTTCCTTTCATTTATGGGCTAATAGACTATTTCTCTGCAGTAATCATATTCATTTCTATCATAGAAATATTAATATTACTGTTTGAAAATTTCTAGATTTTAACATCCTTAAGATTGTCTACTTTTATTTCATGAGCAGATCAGTTAGACTGTTTAAAAAAATGTTTATATTTTCAGCATATATTCTGACATTTCTGAAAATCATGTGACAGAAGTTTCATTTTAAGGACAAACTTCTATCTAGGGTTAAAACGCATTTTCTAGAACAACTTGTTATGACAAAATCATGGTTTTGTTGAATTTGACACCTTATAAATTTGATAATTTTGAAAATATGAAGCTGAAATTTGGTACCCATATGATTTTTTATGCAGATAAAATAATTCTTGAATCATTTTACCTTTGTTTCAAATAGTTTAGATGCTATAGGCCCTTAAACATAGCTTTTTCTGATTATCTTTAAACTGAACAAAGAAACTGAACAAGAATAAGAAATCCACTAGATTATTCTAATTGGATTCATTTTAATTTTAATTATTTTAATAAGTCAAAGGAGTGAAAATTCATTACAATTTGAAGAAGAAGAAGAAGAAGAAGAAGAAGAAGAAGAAGAAGAAGAAGGAGGAGGAGGAGGGCTAGAAGACGAAAGTAAAATAAAATAGATAAAAAAAACAAGTAGAAAAAAGGAAAAGATCAAAGAAGAAGTTATGAAAAGGTGGAGGAGGCGAAAGAAGATGAAGAGGGATACAAGAAGAAGAAAGGAAAAGAAGAAAAAGAAGAAAGGGAGAAATTAATTTAGAAGAAAAAGAAGAATTTCAATGAAGAAAGAGTCGATAAGAAGAAACATTAACATTGGGGGAAATGGACAAAAAGAACAAAAACATTAATTAAGAGATCAAATATTTTGAAAGAGAAAAAACGGATTAAAAATAAGCAAATAAAACGATAAAATAAAGAACAATAAAGATTAAGAAATTAATCCGTGTTTAAACATTAAATATCCTCCAGGTGAGCCGTTATTAGCGCCTATCGATGTAGTAATCATGAGTTCAATCCCTGTGCAGGATAATGTGTTATTGTACTAAATGGAAAAAAGGTGAGCAATAACTGAGCGGGTTGCAAAATTAATTTCAACTCGGAACTAATTTTAACTCGGAACTAATTTCAACTCGGAACTAATTAATGAAAATTGCAGAAAAAAATGAATTCTGAATTATCTACTAAGGATTTTTAATGCTAAATTAAACAATTAACACCACCTCACTTCATTTTGTTTAGGATTTTACGGAAATTGATAACTTTGATTTTAAATCGGGTTGAAATTATTTCCGAGTTGAAATTAGTTCTGTCACTCAACTGAGAATAAGAAATAGACGAGATATCCCTAAACATGAGCAGTGGAACGAGACAGTCTATCCATCTTAGATTAAATAATGGATACTGTTCGAAATTTCCTTAAGTTGTTAGATCGATATTGTTATAGTGGAACACACCTATTCTATAGTTAATAGACTCTTCCATCTATAATAAGTAGGAGTAGTAGGAGTCTCTCAGGGGGTTCGGTCAGTCAGTCGACTGGCTGATCGGTTGAACTCTCTGCCTTCGGGCGGGAAGGAACCCGAAGGAGGCTACGCCGAAGGGCGGGTTCTCTTTCGGGGAGGTAAACCGACCCTGAACCCGTTTATACAGGTTCAATGGGCATATTTTTGGCCGAGCCCACGGGCTCGGAGATCCCACGTTAAAAAGGCCTTGTGCCACATGATGCCCTCGTGGGGGAGGGGTGACTGAATATCGTCGGTCAGTCAGTCGATGCCCGACGTCCGTTAGTCGGATACTAAAGTATCAGCGACCACAACTAGATTTCTCTGCGTCATTACCTATTATATGAATTTTCTAACGTTTTGTACGTCGAACCTATTTTAGGACCGACTTAGTACCAATACAAGCCTCCACTGTGAAACCACTCCACAACAGATATCCACGTGATGAAGGCCGTAGACCACAACCGTAGATCGAAACGTTGCTATAGCAACAACAATGATGAGGACACTTGTTCGAATGTAAATAGTGTAAATAATGCCGATCGTGTGAAACGAAGACACTCTTTCGCCTCTCATTCGTAATTCATTCACCGAAGTTTCCAGATGGCAAACACCCTCTTCGAATTCCGAACACAAAATTTGGTCATTAATCTTAGTTGACGTCAAAATAGATAAGAAAAAAAAAACTCGGTTTTAACAATCAGCCACGCGGTGAAGTTACTTATTAACTGATAACAAAAACAAAAGATAAAAAACAAGGTAGACTGACGCTAATGTCAAGCCCGATCACGCTGTATCAATAGACTTGACCCCATTGAGAGATCAGGATTGGTTTAATCAGACGACATCAAAGCTGAATATGCAGGGTGTGTAAAAATACTTTTAGATATTTTGGGGGCGGGTTTCTCACACCAAAACACGGACAACAGTTCATCTATATAATAAATGCGGATGTCAGTGTGTAAGACATCTTCAATTAAAGGGAAACAACTCTCAATAACTCATGTTACAGAAATTTTAGATTCCTAAGTTTTCATTACTGCGATTGTTTTCGGAGATGTTTTACGTGGATTTTTTTTGCGACAAATTTATTGTACGATAACAGCGTTTATAACTTGGAAATTAATTTGGAAATAATCGAAATTAATTTCGAAATCCAGCGAAAGTCACACGAAATAAAAATAATAGTTTGTACAGACAATAAGGATCTACGTACATCAAATTGTCTTTAAACTAAGTGGCGGCCGAAGAATTATCGTTGAACTTTCAAAAGGTAAGCTTATATATTAATGCAAACTTAAATGCAGCGATCAATTTTGAGTTCTTCTGTAGTTTATTGTTGCCTATCGCATATGGCAGCAGTATGCCTCGCAAAAAGAAACCTCCGCCAACGGAGAACCAGATTGCAAGCAAAAGAGCCAAGGTTGCAATGAGGGAAAGAAAGGCCCGTGCGAATGAGAACCCAGATCAAACGGCAGCCAGGAGAGCTTCCAATACTGAGAATATGCAAAGATTTAGGGACACTCAAACTGAACAAGCCTAAGCCCGAATAAAGAGCCATCCGCAGGAGCTAGATAGTATGGACATATGTCAGCAAATCCTTCGTTTTTTTAAGTTTACAGTTAACGCTGTTAAATGTACAATCAGTCTTCCGCAATACAAAGTTTATGGTGCCACGGACCCTGTCCCAGAAACGCCATGATAAACAACAGCAAAGGTTGGATGACTCAGCTGCCCTGTAAACACAATCTGATACACCCTGCAACCCTGTGTCCATCACCATTCGTGTGGCCGTAAAATCAAATATGCCTGCTCACAATATGAATATCCTGTCAGTGTTAAACGGAACAGTTAACTCGCTACTCCACATGTTAAACATTGAAAACAGACCAGCCACCAATGTACACGAATGACAAATATAACCTAATCTACATGGCAACAGATCGCCATCTGCCATAATCTTTCCTTAAACTTCATAACTCAAAAACGAAGGATTTGCGGACATATATGTTTAACAAATATATATATATATTAACATATATATATATTAACATATAAAATATCTATATTAACATATATTATTAACAAAATAAGATACGCTTATGAAACTGTGTTAACGGTAGATCCCAGGAAAGAAAGTAATAGAACACTCCGATCAGCTAATAAAGCGTTGTGGTGTCCTCCCTCTAAAGAGTCTATGTTGGACTCTTCCACTTACTATAAGGGTAGCAGGAGAGAAGGCCTTGGGCGAACAGTCGAATAAATTGGGAATAGAGCTCTGTTCTTGAGCAGAGAGGAACCCGGACGAGGCTTTGCCGAAGTGCAAAGTTTCGTCCGTGGAAGTAGACAGGTCTTGAACCCGTTTATGCCTCAATGCTAGACACTTACAAGAGAGTGTCTGGCATTGAGGCTTTCCCTACGAAAAGTTACGGGCATATTATTAAGCTTCTCCGATTGTGTTTTATGACTTATCAACCTTTTTTGTGCTATTTTAGGCCAGAAAATATTTTTAGATTGTAAGAATATTTTGACGATAATAATCATTTACAGATACAATGCCCACTAATTTACCCATACGAGGGAATAAAAAGGTAGATTCATATTTTCCAATAGTATTTGCGCGTGTAATTGTATATAACGAACCCGATTGATATTCCGATTTCCAATTCCGAATTTTTATCATTTACATCACACGCATGATCACTGAAGTTAGATATTTAGCTGTCCCTACGAGGGGTCGCATGTGGCACAAGGCCGAGTTTTACGTGGTCACCCGAGCCTGTAGCCCCGGCCAAAAATATAGCCTTTCGAACCCAGGCAGGTTCGAGAGCTGTCATAACCTCCCCGAACGAAACCTTGCCCTTCGGCAAAGCTTTGTCCGGGTTCCTCCCTGCTAATGCAGAGAGTTAGACAGACGGCGGTTGCTGTAACTTTGATCACCGAAGTTAAGCAACATCGAGCCTGGTCAACACCTAAATGGGTCGCCGCTTGGGGATACCCGGTGCTATAAGCTTGGATATGCGTGGGGATTAATGAATTAACTGCTCTGATTTGGAACTAGGAGAACAGAGTTGCAATTTCAGTCGGGTTCTTAATATTCAATTATACACAAATTACTTTGGAAAAGGTATGAATCTACCTTTTCTTCCTCAAATATGCGTTAATTAGACTTTTATCTCTTAACCATCAATATCTCCCCCTAAAAATTTTTACAATCTAAAAAACGTTTCTGGATTTAAATTACCTACAAAAGGTTGATAAACCGTAAAACACAATCATTAAAATGTCCTAGTGAGAAATAATATTATACGGATAGAGAATAAAGTTTGAAGATGGCCAAATTTAAACGAGGATTAGGACAAGTTCATGGATTTAGTTTATAAAGCAAACGGTGGTTTAATGGGTCTATGAAAATTATAGACATGCGAAATTCTACTTGATAACGCTAACCAGAAAGAAATTTGCATCCAAGAAATCTTCAGCTTTCGAAAATTCTACCGAAGAAATATGCGTTTTCAAAAATTCCACTCAAGGGAACTTCACCTTTCGAAAATTCAACCCAAGAAAACTTTTGCTTTAGAAAATTTCAGTCATGGAAAAACTACTACCTTCAAAAATTCTACTCAAGAAAACTATCGCGTTTGAAAATTCTACTCAAAAAATATTCTGCGTTCGAAAATTCCATCCAAGAAATCTCCCGTTTTCGAAAATTCCATCCAAGAAAGAATTGTACCTCCGAAAATTCCAGCAAAGAAAACTTCCGCTTCCAAAAATTCCAACCAAGAAAAACTACCAAAGAAAATTTTTTCAACCCCCCCCACCACAAAAAAAATTCCACCCTCGAAAATTACACCCAAAAATATTTCAGCTTTCAAAAATGATACACAATCCTTTTTAAGAAAAAATACTGAAACGTGTAGTATAAAATTTAAGCTTATTCTGTAAATTTTGTTTTAAACATTTTGCATTAATGCTGGTGTATCCCAGGGTTCGATCCTTGAACCTACGTTTTTCCTAATTTCCATCAACAAAATTTTCGATTACTTATTATTATTTACATTATTTGGACTTTTACCTTCATCTTCATTGCTGTATTCACAACGTTTCTGTCGTTGTACGCTCTGGCTTTCTTCAGGCGATTGGAATTTCGATTCGAACCCTTTATTTCATCCACCGTGAGAGATTGTTCTAGATCCACGTGCCAATGTAAATAATATAAGTAATCATAATACCTCATATCAGAGATATAGACAAATATTTTCGATCTTATCTGTTCCCAAACAGGTATCTATACTGATGTCTTAATAGTAAATGATCGGTTCGATAAGGTCAAAATGGCAGCTGATCTCAAAAAATGATTTACAATCTGTTGTTAACCAGAGCAAGAGACAGTTTGTTAAGTTTAACGCCTCCAAAACGAAATTGCTTTATTTTAATTGTCTATGAAAAGTATGGCTGATGCTAACCTTCAGAAAAGTGACTAAACGCACTTTCTCGGCCTAGTGTTTTCCGCTGATATGAAGTAGAAAGATAATATTGAATCAATTGCTAGGTCTGCTGCTAGGACAGGTGGTTTACAGTGTCGTGGTAGATTTTTCTCGCCAGAACCTATCTTACACATTTAAAAGTCTCCCATTTGTCCATGCATTAAATATTGATGTTACGTCTGGTCTGGTCTGGTCTGGTCTGGTCTGGTTCTGTCTGGTCTGGTCTGGTCTGGTCTGGTCTGGTCTGTTCTGGCTTGGCTTGGCTTGGCCTGGCCTGGCCTGGTTTCTTCTAGTACCTCTACGTATTTAGAGATACTTTATAAAATCCAATGAAGAATCCTGACCTCACATTCCGGTTTCAGACACTTTCCCATCGACGTTGCGTTACTTACTATAATTTTCTATTTTCTATAAATGTTTATGGTGTGGAGTTACCCCACTTAACTTCCTAAAATCCGCCACTAGAGGACGCTTTCTGAACCATTACACTGTAATTTTATCATTCTTTTTTCCTATTTTCCATGGATACGCTAAGATGTAGGTCTGTCGTGAAAACGATTTACTCATTGAGAAACGCACACACCCACGTACGTACGCAATTACATTTTACTTCATTTTCTCTATGACTTCTGCATAAATTTTACATGCACCAACTACAAGTTGCACTAGTCTTTAAATGTATTCACGCATTTCATTGTATTGTTAGATACATACAATATCAATGTCTTTGTCGCTCGCAACAACGTAACTGTCTTGTTAATAATACATTATCGTTCGTTTGTATATGTATATATATATATTGGTGTTAGTTGTTTCTTGAATTTTATTACCTGTACTCACATACCGAGTCCGCCATTTTTGTTGTGGGATAACCATTCCATTAGACACGTGTTTCCCAGTCCAATGACCAACTTAAATACCGCGTGCAACAATGGTAATTGTTCTGATGAGCTTTCTTCTTTGTCACCGAGATTTTACGAACGTAAGCGCAGTGCTAGATTGGCAGCTTGGTCTCATTATTTTAAAGTTGGAATTACTAGTTGCAACCGTAAGTATTATGCTAACAGTTTCTTCTCTTGAATTTCTCATTTGTGGAACTCTCTTTCAGATTCTTGCTTCCCAGTCAACTTTGTTTGTAAAAAAAATTAAATGCAATGTCAATTGGTATTTCTGTCTTCTTAATTTCTATTCTCTTATTTTTCTCGCTTGTTAATCTTTTTTTCTTGCATTCTTTCACGCTCAATAATCCCCTACGTGTTAGTGGTTTGGTTGCCTAGCCTGGGGTGAAATGATTAAAATAAAATTGTTCTTTTTGTTTTTATTATCCTTAATATGTCACCGTTGCTTACATGAATCATGTATAGTATTCTCAGTATCCTTATGTAGAAGCACGTTACCTGAAGTCTTCTCTTCATCTGTGAAGAAACTGTCTTGCATTCAGTGCCAGAAAGAATATATTAATATTACAGAGAAGTTCAACATCGTTTCCTTGTTTTAGTTTTGATGTTACAACGCATCTTCGGGTTTCGGTTTCACGATTTCATCTGTTAAAACTCTTTCCAGATATTTAAACAGCTGTACATTTGAAATCTCCAATCTGTCGTCCACATCGTCTGCTAAAAATTTCTTCTCTCCTACTTCTCACTTGTAGAAGTCGCTTCCGGCTTCTTGTTTCCAATTAACTTTGATTTTTAAAAATGTAAATGCAATGTCAATCATTATCTTCTGTCTTCTTAATTCCTGTTCTTTTATTGTTCACGCTCCTTAATAATATCTTTTTTTTTTCTTTTACCCATATTCTTTCACACTAAGTAACCCCTTTGAGTCTTAGTGGTTTTATTGTCTTGCATGGAGTGAAAGGATTTTTTTTTTTTTTAAAAGTCTTGAAAATGAATAATTCTTAACTTGGAAATTCTGACAACAAAGCTTTCGTGGCAACAATTATTGCCCGCCCACAACTAATAAGAATTCTTACTGTTGTGTCCTTCAACTGATAAATCTCCTGATTAGATTATATTTTCTTGATTAGTTCATTCGCTGATCGATCAAAACTCTTGATTAAATAGCTGTTATTCAGTAGTGATGGCGAAGTTGAAGATTTAAAAAGGCTTTTATCAACAAAGATCGAATCAACTCATTTCGAACGATGTAAGAACCACGAATCGTTTCTGTGTCGAATAATGCGTTTCACAGTACGTAAGTAAAATGCGTTGAATTTTCATTAATTCAATATTTCTAAAAATAATTTTTATATTTCCAATTAAAGCTGAATATTGCACAACTGACACCAGCATCAAACCTCAAGAACTTTAAAATAGTACCTAAATAATTTCCATGTTGCTTGTATTTCAGAAGAATTTAACTCGGATACTTCTTTTATGTGTCCTGCCTTTTCAGGATGATTATGGAGCTCCACAACTTTCTATTCTTGGTAGCTAGTTCTTCCCGGTCCTTGGAAAATGAGGAGTGGGTCATTCATCAGTATCTGTTTATATTCCTGAGATGAGGTATTATGTACACTATTTACATTATTCGGACTATTGTCCTCATCTTTGTCGCCATATTTATTACAACGTTTTGGCCGCTGTACGCCCCGGCCTTCTTCCTCTGCACTCTACTCAAGGACACATGACACAGTGGATAAAGGCGTTAGTTAGATCCGGTGACAGGACCCAAAGAGTATGAGTTCAATAGCCGGTTAAGGCAGTGGAGAATTTGCAGAGGGGAATTAACAGGAGATAACTGATAACTGACATCCATTAAATATGGCACGTGGAACTAGAACAGTCTACCCCAGTGAGCGAAATAATGGGTTCAGTTCGACATTCTAACCACCTGAAGAAGGCCAGAGCGTACAACGACCGAAACGTTATAATAAATATGGCGACAAAGATGAGGACAATAGTCCGAATAATGTAAATAGGTTTATTCATCGTCTTCCGTTTAGGATTGGGTTTCCGGTTCCTCCTGAATTCTAATTCAACTCTATACTTTTAACTTTACCGGCTGGACTCTAAAATTTCATTTATTAAATATATATATATATATATATATATATATATATATATATATATATATATATATATATATAACATGAATTGCAAAATTGTCCAATTGTTAAATTAATCTTTGAACGGTTGTATCTTAGAAATGATTAAAAGATATCTTACTGGAGTTTTCCGAGGTTTTATAACACTATTGGACTCTACTTTGAACAATAAGAACGTATGCTTACTTTCCATGCTTAATAGAAGAATCGTGATGAAATCGATCATAAGAGAAAATGACATGTTCATCATTAATTAATCATAGCTAAGGATCGGAAACTCATGAAGGATTGAAATAAAGTTGAAGTATATGTATATTATTCCAAGATCATTTTCAAACTGATTCACAATGATCTTCGCCCTCTCTAACCTTCTAATTTTCTGTCCTGGAGTAACCAGATGCCTCACCCGCTTCATGTACGATTTTATTTTAAAATCTTTTTTCACTTCTCTTTGCAATATCCTATTTGAAACTCCTATCTTACGTCCCAAATGTCTTATGGATTGAGTTGGATCTTTACTCGAAGTTGAAATGATGATCCCTCTTCGTGTTGTGACCACCTGATCCAGTTTTCCTCTCTACTGTTTTCTTTTTTTTATCTTACTTACCGTTCTATTGATGGTTCTTCTAATGAACTTTGAAGATGGAAGCCAGAGTATGAATCTTGCTGCCATTACCGAAGATCTGA
Source organism: Acanthosepion pharaonis (assembly GCA_903632075.3). Taxonomy (NCBI): domain Eukaryota; kingdom Metazoa; phylum Mollusca; class Cephalopoda; order Sepiida; family Sepiidae; genus Acanthosepion; species Acanthosepion pharaonis. Next base: position 1,387,717 of record CAHIKZ030000026.1, read on the forward strand.
TCTTTTTTCCTGTTACCATTTCTCAGTCGACGAAAACAGTGGGTTTTAGCATAAAACAATTTGTTCTCTTTCTTTGTAGCTGAATAACTCAAATGGTTTTTCAGTTATTCTTACGACAAATAGTGTCAAGGTGACTAAACGTCTTCTCTGAAAAGCTAGAGAAAAGAAACTCGGTTTGTTTAGTGTTTTTTTTTTTTTAGATATTAAACTTCTTTTGGATCGACAATTATGGTGTAACATGATCTGGAGAATTTTGCTGTTACACTCACTATAATTTTCTTCTTTTGCCCTTACTCCTGGAAGGAGTCATTGCAGAATTGTCCACCATCCTCCTCCGTTTGTCGCGGTTGTGTACCAGAGCCTGGCTCTCTGCGAATGGATTCTAGGTGTGCTCATCATGTGGCGTGTCTTGGACGTTTTAACGTGGGGATACTCATCCTCTAGACTTTCTATCTCTCTCTCTCTCTCTATATATATATATATATATATATATATATATATATATATATATATATAATGGACTCTCCCGTCGGTTTCGACTTATGAGAATTTGACGGCTTATTGATTCAGTTATGAAAATTTTGTGCGATAATCTTAAGTGGCATTTAAGGCCCGCTAGTGATTTACAAAGGAGGCCACATATGGAGCCAGTGTGAGGATTGTGAGATGTGGCCACTGTTAGATTGGCTGACCTTTTAGATCTTGCTCTCGTTTCTTGAAGATGATTCAGACAAGCAGATTGAAAATTGGTGAGTTCACTAAAACACGTTGATCTCCATTCTACCCGCTGCAAGGTTAAGCGCTCAAGGGTGTTATGTGGTATATTGACTACTGTCAAGTTACTTTTCAGCTTGTCTTTGTATCTTAGCCATGGGCGTCCTACATTCCTGTAGCCCCGGTCTAACTGGCTGTACATTAGGATCTTGGGTATCCTGTCATTAGACATTCTCAAGACACACACACACACACACACACACACACACACACACACACACACACATATATATATATATATATATATATATATATATATATATATATATATATATATATATATGGTGGGGAATTGGATACAATAATGAAAACAGTTTGTTAAATGAAAGTTTTATTATCTAATATGGATTTTTTTTCCACCTTTAACATAAACTGCAGCTTTAATACGTCGAGAAATTGTCTCCAGCAAGTTAAGAACGTTTATTAAGTGAATTTTAAGCCATTATTCAGATAAGACCTGTTTTACCGCTTTCAGTGACTATGGAAGTGGGGAGCGGTTCCTCATTGAATGCTCTACTATAAACCTTCGATTATATTAGCATCCGATGATTGTAGAGGTCAATCCAAGCACTCGTCTTAACTATTTTGTAAAAGGGTGTTTCATTAAGACGGATTATATATAAAGGTGTTTCATTAAGACGGATCAAAATCAGCAGTAAATAAATCAGTGTTATTGGTGAAAAATTATTTATTTCTCTATTGGATTATGTTAATTAAGTTGTGGCAATTATGTATAAAAAATAATATCGCCTAAATGTCCGCCAAATCTGAAAGAAAAAGAAAAAAATCATTAGATGCTTAAACTTAATTCACATTTAAAATCGGTCCAAGTTATTGGAATGCCCTTTATTAACACCGTCTCTACATAGGCACGAAAGAATATCCGTTATTGAAACAGCCTTTATAACATTAACCGTGTGAATCGGTGCATTATTTTCCTGAATGACTGCTTTAACATCACCGAACAATATTTGTATCATAGGATGCACAAGATAATAGAAAATAGCCAGATAATACTCAGCGTTAACTCTGACATGTAAAACTACTAAAGGATCGGGAGAATTCCGTGATGTGGCTGCATAACCCATCACAGAGTCACCATCCACGCTTCACGGTTAGGGGCCAAATAGTCAGGGTGGATGGCTTATGTGATCTCTTGCCAAAAACAATGGTGAATGATGATTCTGCTTATGGCTAATGCAGTTTTTAGCTGCCTGTAAAATCCAGGTAGAACTTGGATTGATATTGGGATCCTCTGTCAGTAGTAATCACAGATGTCATTCTATATGTACTGACCCAGTTGGCCAGTACAATTTTTCCGATAGTCTTGGTGGAAATATTTAGAATAAGCGAAGCAGTAAGCCATCTATTAAAACGACCCACTATGGGGAGCATAAAGGGAAAACCATGAGCTTTATACAGGGGCCCAACATTGCAAATGAATGAATCTACCATCAGATATTGGGAATTTACCAACGAGCGATTTTGTATGTTTCTGGATTTTGTGTTTTTGACACTGAATATATAGATGCATATGGGCACGTGGCCGAGTGGTTAGAACATTCGCATTCTGACAATGACACCCGGGTTCGAATCTCACCATAGACGATTTGTCAGGAAGAAGACTTCCTGATGGAGGGGCGTCTTTGGAAAGTGCCTGAAAAACATATCACTATAAGTCTTGTGAGTGAAATTGGGTAGACGGATCCCTTGGGGGCCGTCGATAGCTGTGCTAGCACGAAGTCACAAGTCATCGTGGCCGAGGGCTTGAGCGTGCTGGCTTTGTTCAAATTGTTGCTCACGCTAAATGATACGCTCTTTCCCGGAAACTGTAACTATGGTCTGCTCAGCATAGTTGCAGTATAAACCACAGGTTGGCTGTGGGTGTTGAACAAACACAAATGTACCTGAGCGAGCGTCAGCAGTAAGGATTGGCTAGCCGCCTTAGTAGATGGGTATCCTCGAATACGACTGGCCAGTTATACACACTACACATATTGATGTATCGAAGTTTTTTTGTTTTTTTTCATTTTGGTGGACATATTCGGCCATACAAAACAGTCTGTTATCAGTTTTGTGGTTGCCCGTGACAATCTGCGATGGCGGATATAAATAAATTAATTAATTTAAATAAATTTACTGACGAAACGATAGAGGTATATAAGATTAAGGGTAACTTTTTTTTACTATGGATAAACTTGCAAGTTGTAGTGAGGTATATATGTTCCTTAACTAGAGTCTTTCTTTTGTTTCTCGGCGATCTTCTCGTATCTTAAGCATTCCGTATTTATTGAGGATATAGAAGTACTGGAATTTTTGTTCGCTACAATATTTTCTTCACCTTTTATATATTGTATGCCCGAAGTTAAATTTTGAAATGTAGTCCAGGTGTTTTGTTTTACGTGGCGAATATTTGTTGAGCTTGCTGCAGACTGGCACGTCCTTCTAAAATATAACGGAAATGTCGGATAGTAGATGGCGAGAAGTTATCTCCAAAATGTGCTGCATTTGATATGTGAAGGATCCAACTTGAGAAAGGAGAAGGATATGGGGTTTTTCTTCGTTCATATTTTGCTGTATGTATGTATAGATGGTCACTCGTATTCGAGGATACCCGTCTACTAGGGTGGCTAGCCAATCCCTATTGCAGACGCTTGCTCAGGCGTATTTGTGTTTATTCAACACCTACAGAGCCCAACTGTGGTTTATACTGCAACTATGCTAAGCAGCCTTTAGTTACAGTTTCTGGGAGCGTGTTATATATCGTGATCAACAATTTGAACAAGGCCAGCACACTCAACTCCTCGACCACGATGACTTGTTACTTGGAGCTATCAACGGCACCCAAGGGTTCTGTCCACCCAATTTCACTCAGAAGGCTTGGGTCAACCCGTGATATGGTTTTCAGGCACTTTCTAAAAGTGCTGCACGCTGGAATCGACCCCTCCAGTCCGATAACAGCAGGAAGTCTTCTTCCTGACAAATTGACCATGGTGTGATTCGAACCTGGGTCTCTGCGTTGTCGTCATCACTGAGATAGTCTGTTCTTCCGAAATTTACCAAGGATTACTTTGCTCCGTGAAAAACGTCTGAAGCAAGACATTGAAGTAAAATGGTTGGATTCTTTTTCTGAACGCTTTTTAGTATGTCTGGTTATGAGGCTAATAATGGTGAACAACGTGTCAAAAAAACTTCAATAGTAATTTATCATGCCATTAAAACATCGAACTTTGTCGAGTTGATTCTGGTTATGAGAAATTTAGTATAGCGGTTATCGTCTCGGGGAGAGGCCATCTTCCTGTTTCATTGATTTCGTGTCATAAAACTGAAAGCTTCTTCACACCAAATGTGCACTTGTTGAAGTTAGTTTTAATCCAAAATGCTGCAGGCGTTGAAAAACAAGTTGGAGATGTTCCAGGTGTTCATCCATACTCTTGCTTGCTATTAACATAGATTCAACTCCATGAAATCGCTAAAAAAATTAGTATACCGTCATGAAAACATGCTCCAAATATAATAAAAAACATGGTTTTATCGTCAAAATCTTTATGTTATTAAGTGGAAAGATCAAAGTATTTTTTTAATATTTATTGAAAATTTTAAATCCTTTTTAAAACATTCGAAATTTTGTTTAAAAAATTGTTTTTCTTGTGTCAGGGAATGTACTTTTAACAGAAAATGTTTGCCTCTTTCTTGCGGTGACAGACGCATTATTTTGGAAATTCTTGCAAAAATCAAATAATTGTCGGATTTTAATGAAATTTGCAGGACTTATTAAAACATGAATGAAATTAATTTTTTTATTTTTTTTTTAGAAAATCTTGGTAAAAATATTTTTTTTTACATGTGTTTCATCTACTTACTTAATTTTATGAAAACTTGAGAAATTACCCTGTGATAATTTTTAGTGACTATATTAGTTAAAATTAGAATTCTTTGAAGAATTTAAATCGCCAAAGGATTACTTGACATATAACCCTGGTAGATTTGTCTTTGATCTCTACTGAAGAATTCTCTTTAGATCTACAACTACAGGAAGTTTCGATACCAAAATTGTTGTTTATCCCAGAGAAATTTCTTAATATATATGCAAAATAATTGAAACAAAATGAATAATTCTGTTATTATTTACTATTTTCATATTTCTCCAATGAAACATGTCCATTTCACGAAGTTGTTCCTTGCAGATTGACCACATATTCTCGATTGGATTGAAATCGGGGGTGTTTTTTTGAGCCAGTCGATAGTACTTTGATTTGCTCACTGGTAAGGCTTGCGATTGTGTTTGTGAAGCGTTACAATTTCCGTACGCTTCTTTGGAGCAACGTCTGTCGCAAACAATGGCCGTAGGACAACTAATCGACAGTCGAGACAATAGTGTCTGGGCTTGATGAAGATCTGATGCAATCACGGATGACACGATATTTTTCAAGGCCAAACAAACTTCATCATACATCCCGAAAATAGATTCGTATTACCACTGTAAATGACCTAATCTGGGGAAAAAATAGAAATTGATTACACCCTGTCACTCCAGTGAGTCTAAAACTGACCGTACGGTGAAAGAAAGGAAACTAAAGCGGTTGTTTCGATTAATTTGCACAAGATTGTACTAAAGAAAAACCAACGATGTTGCTGTGACCAACAGTCAACTTGCCAGACGACCTAACACCATAGACAAGAAAAAAATCACGAACAGGGAAAGAAAGAAAGAAAAAAAGACCGAAAGGCAAACACCTACCTACGCACTAAAGTTCTCAACACCCAGACAGACCAAAAAGCGCTTCACAACGTCAGCACTTAACAAAGGAGAGCTTGTGTGTGTGTGTGTGTGTCTGTGTGTGTGTGTAAATAAAGTAGGCACATAGTAGGTGAAAGGTTATGGTGATGTTCTAAGCGTAGCTTTGATGTGGTACAAGGCCTAAATTATGGAACACCCAGTGGGGATCGAACTCACTATTCAGTCGTAGCTGATCGGCCAAGTCAAGCCTGCTATCCCTTACATCACGTCGAGGTGCCCATGGTGGCTTTCTAAGCGTATCTTAGAAGTGGTACAAGGCCGAAAGTATGGACCAACCGGTGAGGATCGAACTCACAATTCAGTCATAACTGATCGGTCTAGTCAAGCTTGTTAACCATTACCCGACGTGGAGGTGCCCATGGTGGCTTTCTAAGTGTAGCTTAGATGTGGCACAAGGCCAAAAGTATGGGGTACACAGTGAGGAGCGAACTCATTATTCAATTGTATATTATCTAGCGGGATAAGTTTGCTAACCATTACAGCACGTCGAGGTTTTTTAGGTGAGAGGTTAGAAGCGCCAAAAATAAAATCGTCGACCTGATTTTGAATGTCGTTCCCTTCAGCTAACTATGGATTGAGTGACGAGAGTTAGCACATTTCAAATCAATCTAACACTGATTAATTAAAAAATACTTTACACGTCAGCATTAAAATAGAAATTCCCAGAATGAAAAACGCAGTAACTATATAAAGAGGTTTATCGTTCTGGCCATAAAAGTAATTAGAACCGAGTGCCAAGATTTTATATATATATATATATATATATATATATATATATATATATATATATATATATATATATATATATATATAATTGGTGTATACGGAATGAATTCCAATAACCAACAATTACTATTGTTAAAAGAGTGCTCAAAACAAAGTAGAGCAGATATAATTAATTTAAAAAAAAAATTATAACCTAAATATGTTATAAAATCACTACAAAAATAGCCATTTTGTATAGCTTTTGAATCTTCCTATACTTTTGAATCTTTCTATTTTTGGGTTTTGATTGATCATTCTAGATTTTGTAACAACGTTTTCCCTTGCGAAGGATCGTTTATTAATTTGAAACTTTTAGAACCATTTATTTTACATTCAACATCATCACTTGATAAGACACCGAGGGTGTTGAAACAAAATAGCTATTTTGTAGTGATTTTTATAACATATTTATGTTATAAATTTTTTAAAAGAAATAATTTATATATATATATATATATATATATATATATAATAATTATTTATTCGAAAATTCTAACATAAATATGTTTTAAAATCACTACAAAAATAGCCATTTTGTTTCAACATTTCTGGTGTCTTATCAAGTGATGATGTTGAATGTAGAATAAAGGGTTTTAAAAAGGTTCAAATCAATCAAACACCCCTCCCTAAGGGAAAACGATATTACATAAGCTGGAATGACCAATCAAAACACAAGTATATGAGAATTCAAAAAAAACTTTAATGATTTACGGTTAGGGTTAGACAAAAATAGAATTCATTCTAACTTATAAATATTAAATTATACTATGAAATGAAAAATGACCAATTTTATATTTTAAATTTAATATATAAGTTTAAAATTATAAACTATATATATTACTATATTAATTATAATTTATAAATTTTCCCCTACATTAATACCTTCCAACTCTCTTTCCATTAATCCATTTCATCCTTTTTATCTATATATTTTAATATGTAACGTTTATTCCAACTTAATTTCAATAAAAACAAAATAAATAGAAAAACATATGTATTTTTTCCTCAGTTTCTTCTTTAAATAATTTTATAATTTTAAACTTAATATAGATTAAATTTAAAGAATAGTATTTGTTGGTTATTGGAATTTATTCCGTATACACCAATCCTATACTTGGGTATATATATATTAAGAAATGGACAAGGTCCGACAATTTATTTATTAAAGACATTTTTATGTTTAACGTTGTTATTTATAGATACAAGTATTTAAGCAAATGCTCTGTTTATGATAAACAGTATTAAATAACATTTACCGGCCTGAATGTCCGAGAAATTTTCATAGAAAATATTCGTTCTTTGACAGGATTCGAACCTGCATCCTATACGGAACCGTCACTTACGCTGACGTGCCTAACCTCTGGGCCACAACGTTAAACATAAAAAATGTCTTTAATAAATAAATTGTCGGACCTTGTCCATTTCTTAATATATGACGTCATTTGTTTACATTTGATACGCCAGAGCAGTTATGAATGTACGAGATTCATGGAAGATTGAAGTTTATAAGCAGTAAATTCGACCTTGTCTACCGAAAGGTTCTTTGTGGCCCAGAGGTTAGGCACGTCTGCGTAAATGATGGTTTCGTATAGGATGCAGGTTCGAATCCTGTCAAAGAACTAATATTTTCTATGAAAATTTCTCGGACATTCAGGCCGGTAAATGTTATTTAATACTGTTTATCATAAACAGAGCATTTGCTTAAATACTTGTATCTATAAATAACAACGTTAAACATAAAAATGTCTTTAATAAATATATATATTGTGTATATTTAGGCAGCATATTTTCATTCAGGTAGATCTGGTTAAATAATTTACACATATCATGTCGATTAGTTTTCGTTGTGATCCTTTCAAGTTCAAGGATTCATTTCTTGATAGCCTTAGAAAATTGATTAAGAAAAATACCAAATGTTTCTTTCAAATCCTTTTTCTTATCACAAGTACTTTTAATCTTATCTCAGACTATATTCAGGGGGTTAAGCTGTCTGTGTATATATATATATGTGTGTTTCTGTAAATTCAAAACATTTCAACTGTTAGTTTTTAGTGCTTATACAGCGTTCTAGATTTCAAAGTTCAAAGTTCACGTGTTTCTTGTCTTTTCTTTAAGATTGAAAGGGAGATATTTGTCATAGACTTGATGTGAACTACTCTAAAAATATTACTATCATGTCTAGCTGGAAATTGCAGCTTGCAGAAAAGGTCATGTATTTTCTACTGTAAATATAATAGATAGTGTAGATGATGAAATATCCCTTCCAGTCAAGAAGGCCAATAATTCTTCCGGAAACTTAGATAGACAGATGTCGATATTGGATACTCGCATTTGAAATAGACGTCCTAATTTTATAGGGAAGATTGGCCTCGGTGTTGACCTCAATGTCCTCTTTTATATTTAGATAGCCTGTATACCTGATATCGAGCACTTTAACCCATTAATATAGCATATCTTAAGACTATATTTTTATCATCAAGAAAATGAAATTAATTATCTACGACAAAAAAAGTAAAATAGCTAAACTTATAAAAAAAATAACACACCAGCAAAATCAAAACTACAAAGAATCAAAATTATTTACGAGTTCAAATGTCCCTTAAAGAACTATGTTTCTGATCAAACCAAACTCATAAATAATTACATTGGTCACACTACTACATGCTTATCCACACAACTTACGAAACAACTATCTTATCATAGCTCTATTAGGACTTATTTAAACACACTCAAAAACCTAACAGGCACCATCCGAAACATACTACACATTCTAGTAGCAAATACAAGCATTGCTTCATCCACATGTATAAAAGATTAAAAATAATGGAAGCCCTAATAATAAAAATAAAAAAGCCAACACTCAGTAACATTAACTATGAACATGGCCACAATGTGCTGGCCGTGGTTGAAAAATAAAACATCCCTATAACTCCAGATGCACATATAATACATTCATTTAAAAGTAAAATAAAATCAGCCTTGATAATGACTAAAAGTATAGCAAAAATGCAGAACATTTGAACAGTTTTTACTTTGTGCCAAGAAAAGAAAATACTTGTACGAACGCAAGAAAAATTAAATAAAAAGCTTAATTACAGTACCTTGTCAGTCGTCTTTAACTAGGCATATATATATATATATATATATATATATATATATATATATATATATATATATATATATATATGTGTGTGTGTGTGCAAATATATTGATATAATAAGAAAGAACTGTTAGATTGATGATCCGAAGTACTTTAGTATATTTGTTTTTATTTTTTAAAAACAGTTCTCGATGCAAAATTATTTTTTTTAAATATGATTTCCATATTTGTGTGTGTTTAAATTCAATATTAAACCCTAACTACCGGGCGGCAGTCCCATCCTCAGACGATGTTTAGAATAATTGTGCTACGGAATATTTTACTCATTTATAGTTCTGAAATGGGGGTGGGGGTGTTCTAGGGTTTGTTTTTAATTATCAAGGGGTCACTACTTTGATTGAAGCAGGGGTGCTTGTTATATGCCAAGTTTTTGGAGTTGTTTAACGTTGAGTTGTTTTTTGCTTTTTTGTTGTTTATTTTTGTTTTGTTTTTTTTTTTGTCTGGCTACAGTGGCTAATCTTTTCCGACTCCCTGCTGACATTCTAACTGATTGATGTTGTAGATGTGGTTTTTTTTTTTTGGTTTTTTTTTAATGTCTGCTAAATGCTTGATGTTGTAGTTCTGGTAGTTTTCGGTGTTTATTTTTTCGTTTTTTTGTTTTTTGTTGATGATTTCTTAAAGGGGCTTTACGATTATGATTGGGTTGTCTTTTTAAACCTATTGTTTTAATATCAAACTGTATCAAACTTAAGGATTTTTATTTTCTCTTGTTTTAGGATATTTAGATCTTTTGGCACACTGTCCGTTGATTTCACCAACGGCAGTGTTTTTTTCTTTCATACACACACACACATGTATATATATATATATATATATATATATATATATATATATATTTGTTTGTGTGTGTGTGTATGTGTGTGTGTGTGGAAACCTATTGTCAAAGTGAAAATCAATTTATCTTCATAAAAAATTATATTCTGTCATGGGTCCTTACCTATAACTACAGAATGAACTCGAATCAAGTCTAGCCGATAGTAGTTCACTCTAAACCAGACTGACAGTCATGCTAACACCTTCCACATCTTGTATTATTATTTCGTGTAATATACCTTCGTTATTTCTACTCTTGTGTTCGTGTTGTTCTTCCTTGGTCCTAACCTGAACCATAACATTTTCTAAAATTCGGTTTTAAAATATCATCAATGAAACAAACACCGCAATCATATGAAAAATAATTACTCCATTTTACTTTCTTTTCGACTCTTCTGCATCTCCCCGCAAAATTTACCAGTTTTCTGCATTTATTGAACTGTCTTCTTTTACGAAGATTCCAAACAAAGTCTACCTCAACCTGTTTGGCGTCCTGAAGATTACGTTCCCCACCCTGTACGTTGTACTTGCAAGAATCACTTCCCTCGGCAATTAGAGGTTCGCTTTGCTTATGATGCAAACAAAATACAAGGGAAAAATATCTTTGCGCTAGAAATCGCAAGTTTTCTTTTTTTTTTTTTTTTTTTTACAAGGAAACGAGCGTTATTGCTCTCAACGGCATCTAAAATCGATAATCTATCGAAAGCTGAAAATAACTGAACGATAAGTAAGGAGAAATCCTCAACGATAATCATTTATTTATATGCATGTCTCCAAAATTTAATATCTACTTAGATTGTAAATAAATGCAACATTTCTTGAAATTTACTGCTGGCAACATACACGCACGCAAGCAAAACACGCGCAAATACCTTCCCTATATATATATATATATATATATATATATATACAGTGTAACCCGGATATAAGAGAGTTGTCGGGACCGGAGAAGAAGTCTCTTATATCAGGGTTTCTCTTATATGCGGGTTTGGTCTATTTTGTTTAGGTAAGTATGGGCTCTAATTTGGGACCAGAGAAAATCTCTCTTATATCCGGGTTTCTCTTATATCCAGGTCTCTTATATCCGGGTTACACTGTACATATATATATATATATATATATATATATATATATGTTTGTGTGTGTATGTGACTTGAAGATTGCGTTTAAGCACGAAATAGACTGTTGGCGCTGGGTGTTAATCTCAATGCTCACTTTTATATGTACATATGCTCTATCCCTTATACCAAGCAATGTAACACGGAAATATAACATACCTTAAAATATCCCTATTATATATATATATATATATATATATATATATATATATATATATAGGCATGGGCATAATAAAAAATATACATATAAGCACATATACTTGCATGTACATATAAATATATTTCTTCCAAGGGTGTTATAAATACAGTGCTCAATGTTATGTAACAAATACTAAGTACATATTAGTGACTATACATAATGTGTGTATATATATATATATATATATATATATATATATATATATATATATATATATATATATGATAATATATTCAGCACTTGAAGATTGCAAGATCGAATGAAACTACGAGTCGTACTATTGATGTTGGATATTATGTATATTCACTAATACATATGTGTGTGCGTGTTTTGTTTGAGCGTACGTACGTGTGCATGCGCGCGCGTGTGTGTGTGTGTGTGTGTGTGAAAATATATTTTGAAGGTATGCTATATTTATGGGTAAATGTGCTCAATATCCGGGTGGTGACTTTCTGTTTCGTGCTTGAATCCCACTTTGAATATATATCTTATCTTGATATATATATATATATATATATATATATATATATATATATATATATTGTCAGCTACAGACAATCTGTTTCGCTGCATCACAGCTCTTCAGTGTCGCTAGACGCCCGATTGCTTTAAGCCGAGATCAAAAAACGACCGATTTGACATCAGTCAGAGATCCTACCCCTAGGCCATTGTCGCACGGCAGTGACAGAGGGAAATTTTAACGTCTTCTATGCGAAATACGCCAGTGGCACGGAGAGCTCAATTCAGTTGAAGAGCAATGCGTTCATAGCAGTAGGATCCCCTGTTTTTAAAATTACATTTTCTCAAGAGATCTCAACCCGATTTCGATATATATATATATATATATATATATATATATATATATATATATATATATATATATATTGGAGTGAATATATATACAATACGCACCTCAAAAACCCATTTATTTTTTATCTACCTTCAAATACTTCACTTGATTTTCACAAAGATAAATATTATCAAAATACATTTATTGATTGAGTGATTCGTTTATTACTGTTTGCAGATTATTTAAAGCCAGAATATATATTTAGATAATAAATTTTTTTTATATAATAATGGTTTAGTAATGCAAATCTTACTAAGTATCTCATACCTGTGGAGAGAAACTGATTCATACCTTACCTAAGGTATGAATGACCATCAGAGCCATCAGTAATCACCTCCTCACTTATACAAGCAATTTGATTATGATTTAATTTGTTTGTTTATCGGCATATCAACTCTTTATGGGTCATTTAATATCGAAATTTAATTTTCTTGGCAGCTTTGAAGTAATAAAAATATGTGTTATTCTGCTTTCACAATTGCATACATGGTAGATGATACACAGCATTTGTGCATATACATCTTTGTGTGGACATAATTCCTAGAGGCGGTGATATGTGTGATTTATGTTGTAATTTTGCTGAAGTTATATTTTGGAATACAGTTTGATTTCTTTAAGAAATTATCGGATATTATATGGATTAATGTCATGAACGAATTCTTTCATGTTGGTTTTTTGAGTCAACTTGTAGTAAAGTTTTCAGGCATTTCCCAACGGTGCCGCACACTGGGATCATCTCCCCAGGACAATATTATCAAGAAGTCACTTCCTTGACAAATCGACTAATGTGACAGTGAAACATGGACCTCATGATCAGAAGTCCCATGCTCTAACCATTTGGCCACATGACCACCAGAGCCGTCACTAATGACCCCCAACTTTATACAAGGACTATGATTTTGATTTGAATTGTTTGTTTAAAGGTATATCAACTCTTTATGGGTTATTTAATTCCAAAATTTAATTTTCTTGGCAGCTTTGAAGTAATAAAAATATATGTTATTCTGCTTTCACAATAGCATACATGGTAGATAAAAGTCAGTTTTTGTGCATGTACATGTTTGTGTGGACATAATTACTATAGACAGTTTTTATAGGTATTTCACTCACTTTGTCAGCCGGATTTGCTATTGAGACAGGAGTAAATGATAGTGTCGTCTGCGTAGATGCCTACTTGAGAACTGATGACATTGTGAAGATCGTTGATGAAGAAACAGTGTAGGACCCACGATAGAACCTGTATCCGTATAAAAGGAACTGGAAAGAACCCGTTCATTTGACGGTTTGATTGTCGGATTAAATCAAATAATTGTCCAGTAATACCATATTCCTGAAACTTACGTAGAAGGCCGGTATGCTAAACCCTATCAAACGCCTTGGAGATATCTAGAGCCATAGCCCGAGCTTCGCCGTTATTATCAAAAGCTTGGTATACAAATTAAAGTTATGGCCGTAAGCACGTCAGCAGTAGACCGGGCAATGCAGAAGCCATGTTGTTTATCAGGGAGTAGATCATGGGATGTAAGCTGCTTAAAAACTTCGGCATTGATTAAAGCCTCGAAGACTTTGCAGAAAAGGAGAGAGATAGGACGGTAGTTAGATGAGTCAGAAGGGTATCCAGGGTTATTAAAACAGGGAAAACAGAGGAGGAATTTGAACAGGATGGAAAGCAAGAATGGGCAAGGCAATAGTTGTATAGTTTGGAGAGAACTGGAACCAACTCAGAAGCACATTTCTTTAGGACTACGGCTGGTATCCCGTCACCACTTGTTCCATGAGTCTAATTTAGAGATGATGTTCATTACCATAGACGGACTTATGCTCATCTCACTCAGTAGAGCCTCAGTTCTAGGAGGAAAATCAGGTGTGGCTACTCCGAACGATGATGTTCATTACCATAGACGGACTTATGCTCATCTCACTCAGTAGAGCCTCAGTTCTAGGAGGAAAATTAGGTGTGGCTACTCCGAACGATGATGTTCATTACCATAGACGGACTTATGCTCATCTCACTCAGTAGAGCCTCAGTTCTAGGAGGAAAATCAGATGTGGCTACTCCGAACGATGATGTTCATTACCATAGACGGACTTATGCTCATCTCACTCAGTAGAGCCTCAGTTCTAGGAGGAAAATCAGGTGTGGCTACTCCGAACGAAGCGAGTATTGAGTTAGATGAGAATTTTTGAGCGAAAGCATTTAGCCTTACGTGTGGTTTATGTTGTAGTCTTGTTGAAGTTATATCTTGGAATACAGTTTGATTTCTTTAAGAAATGGTAGAATATTATATGTATTAATGTCATGAAAGATTTCTTTCATGTTGGTTGTTTAGTAGTATTTTAAACAGATTTGGGTGAACTCTTATTCTGTTTTCACAGTTGCATACATGGTAGATGATACACAGCTTTTGTGCATATGTTTCATGTTGGTTATTTAGTAGTATTTTAAACAGATTTGGGTGAACTCCTTGCAGTGCATATTTTGATAATTTTACTATAAATATGTATTGTCGGTAATTTTTTTATATAAAAAGATATTGCTGGTAATTTTACTATAAAAATATATTTTTAAACATTCATAGTGTTTTATTGCTGTTTGGAGGGTTCTCTATTTTTCGATAGCTGGGACCCTAACAGATGCTACCACCCCAAGGTGGGAGATGGAAACAGCAGCAATTAAGCGGTCGTTCCACATTCTTTAGAAACCTTCAATCTCCCAAAGGTCTTGCTACCGGATGCATTCAACTCCAGATAAATTCATATTTTGGAATACAGTTTGATTTCTTTAAGAAATTGTAGAATATTATTTTGGATTAATGTCATGAAAGAGTTATTTCGGGTTGTTTGTTTGATTGATAGATTTGGTTTAGGGGTGTATCAACCTTTATGGGTTATTTAATGTTGGAATCTAAATGTTTGAACTACATGCCTTCAGCTACAGATAAAATGTATTGTTAGTCATTTTGCTATGAAATTTATTGTTGGTAATTCTAGTATATATATGTATCGTGGCTAATTTTTATATATATATATACAGTGGAACCTCAGTTCAGGAATTTAATTCGTTCCTGAAGGCCGTTCTTAAGCCGAAATGTTCGTAAACTATTTTTCTAATAGGACTCAATGTAGAGAATAAAAGTCACAGTACAATAAAATTGGAAAGTAAAAGTATGCCGCAACGCACGAATGTATACAACATGGCGGTCGACTCAGAAATCATTCCGTTCGGGTTAACTCGGTTCGGCAATGTTGTTCGATAACCGAAATTTTTGTTCGATAACCGAGGCATAGTTATCTCGAATTTTCTGTTCGTAAACTGATTTGTTCGGCAATGTTGTTCGAGATCCGAAATTTTGTTCGATAACCGAGGCATTTTTTATCACGAATTTTCTGTTCGTAAACTGATTTGTTCGGCTATGTTGTTCGAGAACCGAAATTTTTGTTCGATAACCGAGGCATAGTTATCTCGAATTTTCTGTTCGTAAACTGATTTGTTCGGCAATGTTGTTCGAGATCCGAAATTTTGTTCGATAACCGAAGCATTTTTTATCTCGAATGTTCTGTTCGTAAACTGATTTGTTCGGCTATGTTGTTCGAGAACCGAAATTTTGTTCGATAACCGAGGCATAGTTATCTCGAATTTTCTGTTCGTAAACTGATTTGTTCGGCAATGTTGTTCGAGATCCGAAATTTTGTTCGATAACCGAGGCATTTTTTATCACGAATTTTCTGTTCGTAAACTGATTTGTTCGGCTATGTTGTTCGAGAACCGAAATTTTTGTTCGATAACCGAGGCATAGTTATCTCGAATTTTCTGTTCGTAAACTGATTTGTTCGGAAAATTTTGTTCGATAACCGAGGCATAGTTATCTCGAATTTTCTGTTCGTAAACTGATTTGTTCGGCTATGTTGTTCGAGAACCGAAATTTTGTTCCATAACCGAGGTATTTCATCTCGAATGTTCTGTTCGAAAACCGATTTGTTCGACATGTGAGACGTTCAAAAACCGAGGTTGCACTGTATATAAAAATGCATTAATAGTATTTTTACTATAACAATATATTTTTATACTTTCATAATGGTTGGGGTTTATTAGTTGCCTATAGCTGGGTCCCTAACAGGTGCTACCACACTAGCTAAGTATGAACCTGGAAACAACAGCAATTAAGAGGTGATTCCACGTTCCTTAAAACCTCCAATCTCCCTATCAAAAGTCGCTGGATGTAGTCATACCCAGGAATACCACCCCTTGGAACAGTTCGATTACAGAAAACTCACGGAAAATAGTTATGTGCTGCAAGGCAGCAGACAGATACAAATTTACTGTGTTATATCTTGTCATTTTCTGATTTTATAAATCTAGGGTCGGTGACTGATAAATGGCTCAGAATTGTTTGTTAAATCGAAATCTATCCTCTTGAAATCTGATGATTTGACCTAGGGTCTCAGCTGAGCTGGACTTAAAAGCATGGAAGTTGAATAATTTCATGCGACAAAAAAGAGAGTCAATTACCTCCAACTTGCGCATTTTTAGGTCCACTTTGTGGCAGGCGCGTAACAACTGGCAATTTCCATGAGTAATTGCTGCATTTGAAGTAAAAACACTTCTAGATTTAATGACACGGCTTCGTATTGACACATCAAACTCAGTGATATACATACGTACATGCATACATATATACATATATATATATCGTTTAAAATTTGCAATATTTTGGGTAAAGATTACACAATCTCAGGAATATCTCATTTATAGATATAGTGTGGACATCGAAAGCAAAAACTGCATTTTCGCGCGCAGTCTCATACCTTAAGAAGCCACTAGACAGTTTCAGATAGATAGATAGATAGATAGATAGATAGATAGATAGATAGATAGATAGATAATGAGTTGGCTGATATAGATATAAACAGGAGAGAGAGAGAGTGATAGAGAGAGACAGAATGATTTTGTTGAGATAGATATAAACAGGTTGATATATATATATATATATATATATATATATATATATATATATATATATAAAGAGAGAGAGAGAGAATGAGTTGGCTGAGATATATATAAACAGGTTGAGAGAGAGTGATAGAGAAAGAGAGCGAATGATTTTTTGTTGAGATAATTATGAACAGGTTGAACATATATATATATATATATATATATATATATATATATATATGAGAGAGAGAGAGAGAGAGAGTAAGAAAGGGAGAGGAAATGAGTTAGCTGAGATATAAACAAGTTGAGCTAGATAGATAGATAGATAGATAACTGACTAATCATCAGCCTAGAGACTTGTGTGTGTTTATGCATGTTAATAATAGTGTGTTCTTGTGTATAGATAGATGTTTTATCTTTTTCTTGTAACGTCCATTTTTCTATACCCTCTTTCTTCTTTCGTTTACTCCCCCCTATATCTGCCTCACTTTTCTTTTCCCTATTTAAGTTCAAGGCAATCAGTTCGTTACCACATGTTTATTCAGCTGAATCACGTGTTCCCCCATCGTCGTTCCTTTTCGGTTTGGGTGTGTGTGTGTGTGTGTGTGTGTGTGTGCGTGCGTGTGCGTGTGTTTTGTTGTCCTTTTTTATTCTTTTATTTCTTTTCTCGGGACGCTGACAACAATTTCATGTGCACAAACAAGCAACATGCTTCCACTCATAATGTCCTCACACCTGTTTGCACACCACATACTTAAATGCACACATACGCATTCTGAATCCATCGCGGTTTTCCATCACTCTCTCTCTCTCTCTCTCTCTCTCTCTTTCTCTATCTGTCTGTCACACCCTCTCTAAATCTCTCTTTCTCTCTCCCTCTCACACTCCCTCCATCCCCTCTCCCCTAATCCCACTTTTAAAACTAACACTTATCACTCAAAAAACATTGCAGTTTTCTCTTTTTCTTTCTCTATCAGTCTCTCTCACACTCTCACGCTTCACTCCATTCTCCCTCCTTTTTTTCTCTCTCCTCCCGTCCCTCTCTATCTCTATGTGCCCCTCTATTTCTCTTATCCACATACACACCTAATCCCACTTTTAAAGCTAACACTTATCACTCAAAAACCATAGGAAATATTTGTGGTCATGCAGTGCAGGTATATTTACCTAGCCTCACCACTAAGGTAGGACATGGTACAAGGTCGTTTTAATGTGGGGAGCCCTAAACACATACGTATGCATATGGGCCAGGGACAAAGCTTTTGCACAGTCCCCTCGACAACTGTCAAGCTGGCATGAATATTACACCGACCCTTTCTCTCTTTAGAAATGTGCGTAAAGCTAGATCTTGCTCGTGTCTCTACCTTACATGAGTCGAATAAAACAGCTCAGACCGTAACGCTAAGCGTTATTAACTTGACATCCCCACTGACGGGGGATTTGACACAAAGTCGATTTAATTATATTTTGGGTGTTCGCACACATGGACCAAGGGGGAAAAATGTCCAGTCCCCTCGACAACTGGCTATCACGCTGGCGTATATATACCGACTTCATCCCTCTTAGTCCAACGAGTAGTGCTTGGAATTTACGGGATTGAACAAGTTCTCACATCTAAAATGAGGAGAAACGTTTAATCCACTTTCAGCACTAATTAATCCATAGCTGGAGGAGAAAAGGTGGATTCATACTTTTCCCAAGCGAGCACCCATCTAGGTACTGACGTTGCTCAACTTGCGTTATACTGGAATTGACGTTGCGACGTGATGTGACCGTTAAGAAAAACACACACGCCAATATGAAAGGAGATAATTTTCATCCATGTAGAAATAACAAATGCTTGTAAAATCTCCCATGACCATGACGGAAAATGTTTTCATAATGTTACTTGCCGTATTTGACGGCGTATAAGATGCATATGTGTATAAGACGCACCCCAGTCTCAGCAGGGCAAATCAAGAAAAACAGTAGTAATTAGTAAAATTATTAGTAAATGGTACAACCTAGGCTATATTTATGAGGTATTATTTTGGTTAAAGAAATCAGGATTACAAGTAAACGAAAAATAATCGGAAATAAAGAACACGAGCCTATAAAAACTTTATTATATCCAAAGGTAAAAAAAAAATCATGCAATTATTACAACTGAGCAAAACAGTACAGTTTTATTTTATTCATCTTCAAATCCATAAAATCCGTCGTCTTCCTTATCAAAACCGATACTTATTTTTAATACTATTATCATCGTCGTTAAATAATGCGTCATCTTCCGTTCCATTGAGAACATTGCTAATGCCACACTTTTTAAAAGATTTCATAACAATTTCTGGTCTGATATTATCCCAAGCTTTGCTTCACCCATTCGCAGACTTGTGCAATGCTGAGTCTTTTTATTCTTCCTGTAAGTGAAAGGTCATGATCAGGCATTGCCATTCACGTCTTCATGTTTAAGTCTAAGTTAACAGGAGTTGCCAGGTTGCTAATTTCGGTCGACTGTCGCGAATTTTAAACCTACATATGGCATATAAGACGCAGGGGAATTGTAAAAGATATTTTAAAGTGCGCTTTATATGGCGTCAAATACGGTAATTCATTAATCATTTTATCCATTATTGTTTTGCTCACCGAATCTAGACTTTCATATGGATGGCATACATGACACCCAACCCATTCGGAAATGTCTAAACTGTCAACTGCGTACATTCTCAGATCAATAATTAAAAATGATTACAAGCGAATGATGCCTGTAGATGTTAGCGAGGACCAACCTTCTTCGCTACACATTCACAAAAAAGAACCGTATCAAATAGCAGAAACCACATCACTTGAGGACTACAAAAATCCGCAACAACTAAAATGGATAGCCCAAGTAACTCGAACGTAAAATAATGACTTAATGTTATGTTGACGTTCCACGCAATCTCGAACAACAAGTTGGGAAAGAAGCTTTAATCCCTACAATGAAGGGATATAACAGTTACTGAACATGAGAGACCAATTTCCCTGAAAAAAATATCTTAATAGAAAGATTGTTTAAATTTCAATCGCCTGCAGCACTGGGTGTTCCGCTAATGAATGCCGAATGTTTCCTTATAAAGGAACGACTGATGCAACAAAGCTCAATAAAATGTTTATTGTTTCATTCGTTTTCTATTGCTTGTCAACACTTTGCAGGTAATTTCAAACTAGAAAATATTTTTTAGAGTGTAAAAATTTGGGGTGGGGGAGATAATAATAGTTTAGCAATAGCAAGTCTTAATAATTAATCCATAGCTGGGGGAGAAGATATGGATTGATACCTTTCCCAAGACCATTTCCGCGTAAAGTGAAAATAACGAAACGAACTGAAATTCGAAGCCATTATCTATGACAGGGATCGGCCACCTACGGCACGCGTGTCACACATAGTACGCGTGTCACACATGGCACGCTAAGTAATTTCAAATGGCACGCAACCGCAAATGACATCACGAAGTCCTAACCAATAACTACTACAACGCAAAGAAGATATTTAGCTGTTTCAATTTTAATATATACTAAAGCATATATATACCTTTCCCAAGACCATTTCCGCGTAAGGGAAAATAACGAAACGAACTGAAATTCCAAGCCATTATCTATGACAGGGATCGGCTACCTACGGCACGCGTGTCACACATAGCACGCTAAGTAATTTCAAATGGCACTCAACCGCAAATGACATCGCGAAGTCCTAACCAATAACTAATACAACGCAAAGAAGATATTTAGCTGTTTCAATTTTTTATATACTAATATATATATATATATATATATATATATATATATATATATATATATATATATATATATATATATATATATATATATATATATATATATATTACTATATAAAATATATTTTAGAACAGGTATATTGACCTTGACTTGTATAAATATACGTATGCTGTTGGTACACTGGGTGATTTTAAAACCCTAAGTCGGCATGTAGTTAACAAAAGGTTGCCGACGCCTGATCGATTATACTACCCACACATCCAAGCTTACAACACAGGGTATTCCCAAGCGGTCACCCATATAGATATTGACGTTGCTTAACTTCAATGATCGTACGGGAAACGGTGTTTCAACGTGATGTGACGTAAACCCTGAATAAAGAAAAGAACATGCCAATATTAAAGAAGATAATTTTCATCCATGGTGAAATAACTAATGCTTGTAAAATCTCTGATGTGCATGGTGGAAAATCTTTTCATAATGCCACTTAATTCATTATCCATTTTGCTCATTATTGTTTGGGATTTTTTTTCACAACGTTTCGAGTGTTACATTCTTCAGATTTGGTCTCTGTCACATTGGCTAATGTCTGAAAGTGTCCCAGTATTTATTATTCGTTGATAACTGCTTCAATACAAATTCCATTGCTTAACACACGGGTCTGTATATTTGTTATCATAGTTCTTGGCCATTGGACGCAGCAAAAAAAATAAAAATAAAATGGACGAATATCAAAGAACGTACCAGCCGAGATGTAAAAGTGAAAATCATTTTTAATGACGATCATTTCAGATTGAGATTTAAATCTTAAACGACGGGTATCACCAATTAAAGTTTCAGTGGAGGACAGCAGATATTATCAATGACGATATTCAGTCACCCCCACCACGAGGGCGTCATGTGGCACAAGGCCTTTTTAACGTGGGCGTTCCGACCCCGTGGGCTCGGCCAAAAATATGCCCATTGAACCCGTATAAACGGGTTCAGGGCCGGTTTTACCTTACCTTCGACGTAGCCTCCTTCGGGTTCATCCCGTCCGTAGGAAGAGAGTACAACCGAACAGTCGCTCAGAAAGTACTGGGTCGACTGATATTATCAATGACACGAGCAACATTTATACATGCTTCAAATTATAATGCAATCAGAAAGTCTAGCCTTAACGTGGTTACATCACTTCCCATAATGCTTGCAATTCAATAATACACCTTTGAATATTAAATAGCGGGCATTATCCATTGAAGTTCCATTAGAGATTAGCAGATATCATCAATTAACCCTTTGAGCCTTGACCACCGCTTTAGAGAAAAATGACGTAATGCCCAGTCACCGGCTGAACAGTGGTAGAGAACAAATGATTTAATTCTCAGCTGCCAGTTGAACGATGGGTAAACACTCGTGAAATATTACATATTAGTTATTTGCGAATTTTGACTCAGGAGCTCAGGCAGAAGGGTTGAAATTGTCCAGGAACGCTGGGATCAAAGAGTTAAGGATTTGATCTTTTTCCAATAATACTGTCATCATTCATGTGTGTAAACGAGAAATTGGCAACTCTAAGATTCATGAACTTACTGTTTGCTTAAACTGAGTTTACATCACTTCCATAGATGGTGAGGATTTAAAATTTTATCCTGTTTTATGAACATTATCCATGCATGACTGGAATCTAAAAAAAACGGACAAAAGGCCATTGGACGAAGTAAAACATGGACGAATATCCAAAGAACGTACCAGCCGAGATATAAAAAGTGAAAATTATTTCCAACAACGATCATCTCAGATTAAGATTAAAACCTTAAACGGCGGGCATCATCAATTAAAGTTTCACTGAAAGACAGCAGATATTACATGATCATCATTCATACATGATTTAAATGGAAATGCAATTGGCAATTCTAGGCATTACGTTGTTACATAATTTCCTATTGTATTTGCTTTCATTTCAATAATACAGCTTTGAGTCTTAAACAACAGACATTATCAATTGATGTTTCAGTGGTGATCATCGGACATCGTCAACTTATGATTTAAAATTTTATCCTACTATACGGGTATTATCTAAATGCAATCGGCAACTCTAAGCTTCATGTAGTTACATCATTTCCTATTGTATTTTACTTCAAATCATTAGTACAGCTCTGAGCCCTACAAAAGGGCATTTTTAATTGATGATTCATTGGTGAACAGCAGATGTCATCAATTGATGATTTAAAATTTTATCTAACTATAAGTATATTACTCAGGCATGATACGAATACAAATTCAATCTTCAATCGAGGCTTCACAAGGTTACATCATTTCCTGGTGTATTTCGCCTTCAATTCAGTAATAAACACCTCAGACTTAAAAAGTGGTCATTATTAATTGAAGTTTCATTGGAGATTAGCAAACGTCATCAGTTGATGATTTAAACTTTTTATCAAAAGATACGGCCATTATTCAAGCATTATCCGAATCTCAATTCAATCGGCAACTCTAGGCTTCACGGGGTTAAACAACGGGCCTTATCGGTTGATGTTTCATTAGTGATTAGCGGTTATAATCAATTGATGATTTAAACTTGTTATCCAAATATACGGGCATCGTTCATGCATGGTTTGAATATGAATGCAGTCGACATCTTTAGCCTTCAAGAGGTTACACCATTTGCTGTAATATTTGTCTTAAATTCAATAATACAGATCTGAATCTTAAACAATGGGCATTATCAATTGATGTTTCCTTTGTGGTCAGCGAATATCATCAGTTAATGATTTAAACATTTTATCCAAAGATGCGGTATAATTTATGCATGATCCGAATCTAAATACACTTGGCAACTGTAAGCTTCAAGAGGATTCACATCATTTTCTGCTGTATTTGCCTTCAATTCAATGATACAGATCTGAATTTTAAACAACGGCCATATTCAATTGACGTTTCATTAGTGATCAGCGGATATTATCAATTGATTATTTAAACATTTTAACCAATGATACATCATCGTTTATGCACTATTCGAATCTACATGCAATCGGCATCTCCAGGCTTACAAGTTTACAGCATGTTCTGTAGTATTTCTATTCCATACAATAATACAGCTATGTGTCTTAAACAACATGGCGTTACCAATCGATGTATCATTGATTTCAGCGGATAACGTCAATTGATAATTTGAACTTTTTATCGACGAAACGCGTATTATACATGCATGATTCAATTCTAAAAGCAATTAGGAAATCTATGCTTCACGAGGTTGCATACTTATTTTGCCGTCAATTCAATAATACAACTCTGAGTTTTAAACAACGGACATTATCAATTGATGTTTCAATTGTTGTCAGCGGATATTATCAATTGATAATTTAATTTTTTTTTTTTTTATATAACGATACGGTTATCATTCGTATCATGATTCGAATTTAAATGCAGTCATCAACTCTAGCCTTAACGTGGTTACATCATTTCCTATAATACTTGCTTGCAATTCAATAATACAACTCTGAATATTAAACAGTGGCCATTATTCATTGATGTTTCATTGGAGATTAGCAGATATCATCAATTAATCCTTTGAGACCTGACCACCGCTTTACCGGTGCTAGAGAAAAAATGACTTAATGGCCAGCCACCGGTCGAACGGTGGTAGAGAAAAATGACATAATGCCCAGCCACCGGTCGAACGGTGGTAAAGAAAAATGACATAATGACAGCGGTCGAATGCCCAGCCACCGGTCGAACGGTGGTAGAGAAAATGACATAATGGGTCGCCCAGCCACCGGTCGAACGGTGGTAGAGAAAAATGACATAATGCCCAGCCACCGGTCGAACGGTGGTAAAGAAAAATGACATAATGCCCAGCTAGCGGTCGAACGGTGGTAGAGAAAAATGACATAATGCCCAGCCACCGGTCGAACGGTGGTAGAGAAAAATGACATAATGCCCAGCCACCGGTCGAACGGTGGTAAAGAAAAATGACATAATGCCCAGCTAGCGGTCGAACGGTGGTAGAGAAAAATGACATAATGCCCAGCTACCTGTTGAACGGTGGGTAAACACTTGTAACTATTTTTATATCTACCGCGAAACATTACATCCCAATTATTTGGAAATTTTGACTCAGGAGCACAGGGGGGGAAGGGTTAAAATTGTTCAGGAACGCAGGACTCAAAGGGTTAAGAGCTTTGTACTTCATTTTATCTTTACCTCTGTGTACATTCTTTCTTTCTTTCTTTTTCTGAATTCTATTTTAACCTTCAGTCCTTTCTTTCTTTCTTTCTTTCTGTCTTTCTTTCTTTCTTTCTTAACGGCTTTTTATTTCATCCTTTCTTTCTTTTTCTGAATTCTATTTTAACCTTCAGTCCTTTCTTTCTTTCTGTCTTTCTTTCTTTCTTTCTTTCTTTCTTTCTTAATGGCTTTTTATTTCATCATTTCTTTCTTTCTTTTTCTGAATTCTATTTTAACCTTCAGTCCTTTCTTTCTTTCTTTTTTTCTTTCTTCCTTTCTTTCTTTCTTTCTTAACAGCTTTTAACTTCATTCTATCCTTACTCCTATGGACATTCTTTCTTTCTTTCTTTCTTTCTTTCTTTATTTCTTTCTTTCTTTCTTTCCAATTCTGAATTCTGTTTTAACCTTCATTCCTTTCTTTCTTTCTTTCTTTCTTTCTTAATGGCTTTTTATTTCATCCTTTCTTTCTTTCTTTCCAATTCTGAATTCTATTTTAACCTTCAGTCCTTTCTTTCTTTCTTTCTTTCTTTCTTTCTTTCTTTCTTTCATAATGGCTTTTAACTTCATTCTATCTTTACTCCTATGATCATTCATTCTTTCTTTCTTTCTTTCTTAATGACGTACTTCATTCTACCTTTACTCCTTTGTACATTCTTTCTTTTTCTATTTTCTATTTTACCCGCTCTGTACTTTCTTACCCATTTGAGCCCTGACTACCGTATTACCGGTGATAGAGAAAAATAACTTAATGTTCAGCTACCGGTTGAACGATGGGTAAACACTTATAACTATTTTTATATCTACCGTAAAACATTATATACTAATTATTTGCGAAATTTGACCCAGGAGCTCAGGCAAAAGGGACAAAATTGTTTAGGAACACAGGGCTCAAAGGTTTAAGGATTTGGTCTTTTTTCAACAATACTGGCATCATTCATTCAGGATATTTGCGAAATTTGACTCATGAGCTCACGAAGAATGCTTAAAATTGTTCAGGAACACTGCGCTCAAAGTGTTAAGGATTTGATCTTTTTCCAACAATACTGACATCATTCATTCAGGATATTTGCGAAATTTGACTCATGAGCTCACGAAGAATGCTTAAAATTGTTCAGGAACACTGCGCTCAAAGTGTTAAGGATTTGATCTTTTTCCAACAATACTGGCATCATTCATTCAGGATATTTGCGAAATTTGACTCATGAGCTCAGGCAGAAGGGTTAAATTTTTTCAGAAACACAGGGCTCAAAGGGTTAAGGATTTGACCTTTTTCCAACAACAATGGCATCATTCATTCATATGTGTCTAAACTAGAAATTAACTCTAAAACTCCTGCGTTTACATAACTTCCATAGAGTAGTTGCAAATAAAGATTGGAAGTGTAAGACAAAAATAGTACTAAAATGTTTCCCTTCTTCAGCCTTCGTCCTGCGTAATCTCTTAAGAACAAGGAAAGATTTTTTAGCCCCTGTAGACTACCGAAAGAAACCGTAAAAAGAAACGGCAACCTACTGCGGGAAATACTTCTGCCTAGTCAGCCATAAATCGAAAGAGACATGGTCGCTCAAGCGTTTATTACGTATGGCACTTGACTGACGGAGCCTCCTGATGAGAGAAATTGTTCATTAACAATTAATTGGAAGTCATCAATTGATATTTCATTGGAGATCAGTGAATATCCTCCGTTTTATGCTTGACATTTTCTCCAATCATACAATCCTCCCTAGCTATTGTGATGATGGCCAAACCAAGAGTCCTCCACGGGAGCTAGTTTAATCGCCGCCCGTTAGGACGGCTTTTAAGCTAGTTTCTATATATATAAAAAAAGAATATTATTACAGAGTTATAAACCAACTTTGAAATTGAGATCTGCAACCAGAATTTCCTATTTCCTAATCGACGGGCGCGG
>CAHIKZ030000026.1:1420000-1452500 GCA_903632075.3 Acanthosepion pharaonis
ACTACTGTATTCCCAATCTATGTCCTCATGTGATTAAACCTTTCTTCACTCAACCTTTGGTTTCCAGTGTTTTTATTTACAGTCTTACTAACCAGCAACTCTGGACGTTATACGAACTTTATATCAGGAAATTATTTTTAAGAACCTTGTTACGTAAAATTGTCATTAACTTCAATAAGTTTAATCTGATGTTTTAAATATCGTAAATGAGCTGTACGAAACATTAATTCCCTCCGGCTCAAACATTTTTATGAGTCAATCTTTTTTTAGGTACATCTATAGTTGCAAAAAGTATATTTCTGACAAATTAAGTCTTCTTCTTCTTCGTCTGCTTCTTCTTCTTCTCCTCATTGAATACTGTTGCCACATATGGTCTGTTGCCCCCTTTGTTTATCTCAAAGACAGATATGCAATGTGATCGGTCCTACATTCTCAGTTCATGCCCTCATGTGATTAAACCTTTCTTCACTCAACCTTTGGTTTTCAGTGTTTTTACTTACAGTCTTACTAACCAGCAGCTCTGTTTGTTATATAAACTTTATATCAGGAAATTATTTTTAAGAACCTTGTTACGTAAAATTGTCATTAACTTCAATTATTTTAATCCGATGCTTTATATATCGTAAATGAGTCAATGTCTGTTTTTAGATACGTTTATAGTAGAAAAAAAGTATATTAAAGTCTTCTTCTTCTTCTTCTTCTTCTTCTTCTTCTTCTTCTTATTCTTATTCTCTTATTGTACTTATTCTTCTTCTTCTTCTTGTTCTTCTTCTTTTTCTTCTTCTTCTTCTTCTTATTCTTATTCTTATTCTCATATTCTTCTTATTCTTATTCTTATTATTCTTATTATTCTTATTCTTATTCTTATTCTCTTATTCTTCTTATTCTTCTTATTATTATTCTTCTTATTATTATTATTCTCTTATTCTTCTTATTCTTATTCTTCTTCTTCTTCTTCTTATTCTTATTCTCTTATTCTTCTTATTCTTCTTCTTCTTATTCTTATTCTTATTCTCTTATTCTTCTTCTTCTTCTTCTTCTTCTTCTTATTCTTATTCTTATTCTCTTCTTCTTCTTCTTCTTATTCTTATTCTTATTCTCTTATTCTTCTTATTCTTATTCTTATTCTTCTTATTATTTTATTCTTCTTTTCCTCCTCATCACGATCATCATCATCAAATACTGTTGCCACATATGGTCTGTTGCCTCCGTTGTTCATCTTAAAGAGGAATATGCAATACGATCAATCCTATATTCTCAGTTCATGTCCTCATGTGATTAAACCCTTCTTCACTCAACCTTTGGTTTCCAGTATTTTCCTTAATCTTACTAACCAGCAACTCTGGGAATTATACGAACTTTATAACAATCAACCTTTATTTTCTTTTTTTGTTTCTTCTTTTCTTTTTTTTTCTTTTTTTTGCCGTTTGTGTCCTGAATGGATTGATCTGGGTATATTAGAATCATCACTTGCTATTTTTTGCGATGGTTTACGAGCAAACAAAAGCTTGAAGCGTCTTGACCTCAGAAACAATCAGATTACACACTGCGACATCAAAGAACTTGCAGAAGCTCTTTATTGTAACAAAACTCTCAAGGCAATTGGTACGTCGTTTCAAAAAGTAAACATTTATTGATTTTTCTATAGGACGTTATACGAACTTTATATCAGAAAATTATTTTTCATAACCTCGTTACGTAAAATTGTCATAATTAACTTCAATAAGTTTAATCCGATGTTGTAAATAGCGTAAATGAGCTTTACAAAACATTAAACCAATCCCAATCTCTCCAGCTCAAACATTTTTACGAGTCAATGTTTTTTACGTACGTCTATAGTCATAAAATGTATATATCTGACAAATTAAGTCGCCGCCGCCGCCTTCTTCTTCTTCTTCTTCTTCTTCTCGAATACTCTGTTGGCCCCGTTGTTCATCTCAAAGACGGATATGTAATGCGATCAGTCCTATATTCTCAGTTCATGTTCTCATGTGATTAAATCTTTCTTCACTCAACCTTTTGTTTCCAGTGTTTTTACTTACAGTCTTACTAACCAGCAACTTTGGGCGTTATAAGAACTTTATATCAGGAAATTATTTTAAAGAAGCTTGTTACGTAAAATTGTCATAATTAAGTTTAATCTGATGTTTTAAATATCGTAAATGAGCTGTACAAAACATTAAACTAATACCTCCGGCTCAAACAATTTTTACGAGTCAATGTTTTATAGGTACGTCTATAGTCATAAAAAGTATATTTCTGGCATATTAAGTCTTCTTCTTCTTCTTCTTATCATCATCATCATTATTATTATTATTATCATTTTCTTTGATTTCTGGCGTTTATACATTTCTTTCCGGGTCCCGCCCAGGGACCTAATGGCGTCATGACACTTTCCACTGACAAAAAAAAAAAAAAAAAAATTACATAGATAAAGCCCTTCGTAAGGTGTGGGCTGTACTTGTCAGAACAATTTTTGTATCTCCTTGAGACATGGACTTCCAGGAATCCCTTCAATTAGTCTACTGCAATCTTTTCCAACCAGTCCTAGGGCTCCAACTACAACAGGGATCTTGATGTTCCCCATATGCCACATTTTCGAGATTTCTATTTCAAGGTCCTTGTATTTTGACAACTTTTTGAATATCTTCAAAGATACATTGCAGTCAGCAGGGACTGCCATGTCAATAAGGAGGCACCGTTTTTGTTTGTGGTCTTTAATAACAATATCTGGTCGGTTGGCCTTGATCAGTGTGTATTGTGTAATCCCATAGAATTGTAACAGGTCCTATCTCCGTAACCGAGTCTGGGTGGTGTTCATACCAGTTTCTTTCAGTTTTCTTCCCGTAGAAGTTGCAGATTTTCCAGTGCAGATATTGGCCCACTCTGTCATGTCGGGTTTTATATTCAGTGGGTGCTAACACCGTACAACCTGATACAAGATGATCAATCGTTTCTGGATATTTATCACAGAATCTGCATTTTGGGCTGACACAATATTTTAGTATATGTGCTTGATAATTCCTAGTTAGCAGGCATTGGTCCTGCGCAGCAAGGATAAAACCTTCAGTTTCCGCTTTCAAC
The DNA here is from genome assembly GCA_903632075.3 of Acanthosepion pharaonis. Classification (NCBI taxonomy): domain Eukaryota; kingdom Metazoa; phylum Mollusca; class Cephalopoda; order Sepiida; family Sepiidae; genus Acanthosepion; species Acanthosepion pharaonis. The sequence goes on from CAHIKZ030000026.1 coordinate 1,423,085, forward strand.
CCTGCACTACATAGCCACTGATGGGTACGGGTTTTGTCTACGTCAGCTTGTTTGGTACGGGCAGAGTATTGGCCATGAAGCGGTTTATCTTGCCATCGCTTCTGTAACTGGTCGGTTGCATTCGTCTTTGCTGTCTTTTTTAGGTATTTTGCAGTTTCAGCCGGTGTATTGTGCTGTAGTTGCATCTCTACGCCCATTTGAAACTCCATTTTGAATTTGTTGGCTTCTTTCATTACGGAGTAGAGACGCTTACTACTTTCATGTTCCTTGACGCATACCATCATCCAGTCTTCTGTAGTTTCTAAATATCTTTGGAGGCCACATACATCTTCGGATCTGGGCACATACAGACGATCAACATCAGCTTTGGGATGATGCATGCGATAGCAAGTGAAAAGCTTTCTCGTTTTGGCGTCCATTCGCTTAATTTCAGCTATGGTCCAGTTAAGGACATTAAAGCTGTATTGCACCATAGGGACAGCCAATGTGTTTATGGCTGATATCCTGTTTTTTGAGTTTAGCTCAGTATTTAGTACCAGACGTACACGTCTGTAGTATTCTTTTCTTATTTTTTCCTTCATTTGGGGGTGTTGTATGCCATCTCCTTCGCTAATTCCTAGGTACTTATAAGCTTCACCATGCTCCAGTTCCCTAATATTTGTGACAAAATCTAAATCTAGTAAGGATGTTTCTGTAATTCTACCTTTCTTGAAAGTTACTTTTGCACATTTATCTAATCCGAAGTCCATACCTATGTCGTCACTGAAGTGTTTTACAATATTGAGGAGGCCTTTCAACTCATTGTCGTCTTTGGCAAAGAGTTTGAGATCATCCATGTAGAGTAGGTGATTGAATATTTTCTTATTTATTTTGTAACCATAGCTACTGTTGTTCAGTTCATGTGTAAGAGGGATTAAGGATAAACAAAACAGAAGGGGTGACAGAGAATCTCCTTGAAAGATTCCACGTCGGATATTCAGACGGTTGGATATGGCAGTGCTCCCGGTGTGACTAAGGTATAGTTTGGTGTTCCACATTCCCATGCTGTGCTTAAGGAAATTTAATACCACAGGGGAGACTTTGTACATCTCCAAAGTCTTAAGGATCCAAGAATGTGGAACACTATCAAAGGCTTTACGATAATCAATCCACGCTACACTTCGATTCCTGCGTCGTCTCCTGCAATTTTCCAGGATCATTTTATTTATCAGAAGTTGATCTTTGCAGCCATATGAACCTCTTCTGCGTCCCTTCTGTTCCAGCGGGAGAATGCTGTTTGTTTCGAGAAAGGAATAAGTACGGTTCGTCAGTACAGACGTGATCAACTTATTATTATTATTATTATTATTATTATTATTATTATTATGTTAGGCTGTTCCTTTTGTTAACAACCATACGTTCTTTCTTCTCGCCTTTCCTTCTGTAAGAGTTCTTGTATAGGGTGGCCACTGAAATGAAAAACTGAAGGGTTTTAAAAAGTCATAACGTGTTCGTTTTTAATCTTTTTTATTTTCTTTTTTTGCAAGTAGTAGAGAATCCCTTGGAGATTAAAATGGCTAGGTACGATGTCCAGGAACGAGTAAAATTCATTGAGTTTTTCTATTCCAATGAAAGATCAATTATTCAAACTCAGAAAAAATACCGGACAAAATTTTAACGTTAGAGTATCTGCTAGTGATAGCATGATTCGGAACCTAATCTCCCGTTCTGAAAAAACTGGATCAGTGGGCGATCTTCTAACGCAGCCAGTGGAAGCTGTACAGCAGAGTGCCCTTGAGAATCCATCAGCTTCTACCCGTCGTCACTCTTCTCAATTACGCATCGCTTGAACATCGTTACACTGTTTTTGATCTTCATCAATGATCTTCCCGATGTCATCAGTTCTTAAGTAGGCATCTACACAGACGACACTACCATTTACTACCATTTACCATTTACAAATAGTAAGTCAAGCATTGCTGACAAAGTTAACATGGCCGTTGGTCTCGAAAATGACCTCCAATCTGTGGGTGACTGGCGCAGGAAATCGTTTGTAAATTCATAATGAAATATTAATAAAATTCAAGATAATATTAATACTAATAATACTTGTATAAATAAAATGAATTAAATTAAAACAAAAGAAATACGAGTCAAAAATTAATAGCAGTTCAAATGCTTCATCTAATCATATTAAAAGTGAAGTTAATATTACTACTAATACTACTAGTGAAAACAAAACAAGTGAAGACATGTCGGGTAAAAATGAGAAAATTCATTATTAAATGGCAGTTTTATGCTCAACTCTTTTAGTTCAACTCATATACAATACGTATTAATTGTAATATTATCTTGATGAACGAAAGATTAATAAAACATAAATACTGTTTGACAATTTTATTATAGAATTCAAGATAATACTGCAATTAATGCTACTACCACTGATAGAAAGACTAATCAATAATTAATAAGGGTTGACAATGCATTGTCAGATAATATTAAAATCTAAGATAATATTATAAGTAATTCTACTAATGGCAAAATGACTAATAAAAATTAAGAATTGCTGACAATGCATTTTCTCATAATAATATTAAAATTCAAAATAATAAGTAATTCTGCTAATGACAGAAAAACTAATAAAAATTAATAATGGTTGATAATGTTTTATCGAATAGTAATTTTAAAATTTAAGATAATATTGCAATTTCACTAATGAAAGAATGACTAATAAAAATTAGTAATTGCTGACAATGCATTTTTATTTATAATATTAAAATCCAAGATAATATTACTAATTATACACCGAGTGTAAATAAAACAGGGGAAATTAATATGAAAAAAAGATAGTTAAAACTTAATAATAGCGAACCAATTTTTCATTTAATATTAAAATTGGAGATAATATTAACAGAAATACAGGATGACCCAAAAAAACGGGGAATTTTTTAAGTGCATATTGCCAGACATGAGCAATGGCAATACTGCGAAACAGTGACATTGAGCAAGTAAACGTTTCGCCATTTAGAATTCAAGATAAAATTTATTGTATCCCAGCTGAGATGTTGCAGCAATCAATGAGGAATCTCAACAGCAGATTTCAAGAATGCATTCGTAGAGGAGGACGCCATCTACAGGACGTAATTTTAAAAAAATGAAAATTCCATCATTGTTTCTTAAATGGCATGTTTTAAGGTTTCAATTACTATGAATAAAATATTTTTCTTCCATCACTCTTGATTTTATTGGATTGTTAAAAAGTTCCCGTTTTTTTGGGTCACCCTGTATAAAAAGCAATTTAAATAGAAGTCAAGAAATTAAAAAAATATATATTAAAAAGATAAATTTTCATTTTTCATTCAACGTCTTTTTTGCCTTCCATTAATTCAAACGGTAATTTCTCTCCCACTGAATACTTTTTTCTTTCTTTCATCCTTTACTTTTTCTCCTTCTCTTTTTGAACGAAGGTCTTGCGTTTGTCATCCTTTCTCTTATTCTGTTATTGCCCATTGTCGCCTAGTTTATTATCATCACTTACCTTTTTACTCTCCCATTCACTTGACCCTTGACCCGAGAGCATGTTTAATCAACGAAAACATTTCTCCTTACTGGACCAATACAAAAAAAAAGAAAAGAAAACACAAATAAAATAAAGACATTAAGGAAATAACAGCCAAGAACACGAATGTGATACGTGATCAACCCTTAAAAGCATTGATTAGGAACACGGCCACAATATACTGGCCGTCTTCTGAAATTAAGAATATATATACTTTCAGCAACTTTTATTCCATCGACAACACAACTTTCATCCGGTTGAGCTCGCTCAGACATTCCTGCGTCTATAACGCCAACCATCACGGTCCTGCATCAAGCTAGGAAGGTTATATATTTCTGTGTCACAACATAGCTGGTCAATGTCGATGGTTGCTGGGCGACCAGCCCGTCTTGCGCCAGGCTTAGGTATCCAGCGCAGTAGATCACTCGCGACTTATTGTTTTTCTCGCCAGGGCCCTGCAAAGTATATTCTGCGTTCGAGTAAGATTATAAAAATAACAGTGAAGGGCCATAGAGCTATGATTTATTTGGAGGGTGTATGTCTCTCAGAATTCCAGTATAGGTTCCAACAAGCTTAGATTCTAGGGGTTTATTTAAGGTCCAAGCAATTGCATCATACATTAACACCGCCTCTACATCTTACTTATTATAAAATGCAGATTGTGTGTGTGTGTGTGTGTGTGTGTGTGTGTGTGTGTGTGTGTGTGTGTGTGTCTGTACGTTTATATACGGGATCGGATTTCCTACATTTTTCAACCGATTTCAACAAAACGTCACAGGACGACGTAAAATTACCTGGCGGTGGTTCTGACAGTGCCAAAAATTGGAAAAACACAATTGTTTTTGTGTAAAATCAATTTGAAAACACGATTAAGAGGCATTAATGAAAGGGGGACAACTCATATCGAGTTATACTTATTATAAAACCCAGGTTGTGTGTGTGTGTGTGTGTGTGTGTGTGTGTGTGTGTGTGTGTGTGTGTGTGTGTGTGTGTGTGTGTTCGTTTATATATGGGATCGGATTTCCTACATTTTTCAACCGATTTCAACAAAACTTCAGGCAGGTAGTGTTTCTTATATTCTTTTTTTTATTTTTACATTCAGAATGCGTTAAAAATTCCATTTACAAGAAAATTGTTTATAATAAAATTCTATTCAAGTATTCTAGTAGGCGCTAAATAATATCCGTTTGAAGTTGTTTACAGATTACATCCATTTTATTCAAGACAAACATGAGTTTCACATATTCATGAGTATGACAAATTCCAACAGCACTTACACACCTTTTATTATAGTAGTATAGCAAAAAAGCTCGAATTCCAGTCGAATCCATTACATTTACTTACGTGCTAATACCCTTGGGAAAGGTATGAATCATATTCTTCTACCTCCCAGCTATGAGTAAATAGCAGGACGGCTCGGGTTCTATAACCTTGGATGGCAACTGGTCTACAGCAGAAAGACATAGCAACCTACTGCAGGAAAAAACCTGCCTCGTCAGTCATGTATCGAAAGATAGATGATCGCCTAAGCGTATCACGCATGGCACATAACTGATAGCAAAAACAAATCCTTGAAAATGGCTGACAGTTTAACCGAAAGCGCGAGTTGGAACCAAAAACTTTTGAATTTTTTTTTTACATTCATTAAACTAACAAAAGAAGACACTTGTAAGTATACAAGAAAAACATAATAAAAAACTACACAAAAGCATTTTGTCAGGCTCGTTCAATGAAAAATGCATTAAAGAGGGATTCCACTCTAAATACGCAATAATTAATTTACATGAACTGCCAATCACAACATCACAATATTAAGGAACAAATAGTTTTAAAACAAATTGCAGCTGCTAAATATGATATATAATATTTAAACAGTGAAATCGAAAATGCAACAAAATATATTTTAAAAAACACTCTGTCAACATTATAGTAATATAACAAAAAAAATAATCATTGAAAATGGCTAACAGTTTAGGCGAAAGCGCTCGTCACCAACAAACTTTTGGACAATTTTTACATTCATTTAAGTCAGAAAACAAGAGACTTCTACATATACAAGAAAAACATCGTATAGAAACTAAACTAAAATACCTTGCCAGTCTGTTTATTGCTCAAAATTAGATTACTTCGTCCAGCAACCAACATGGAAACCAACATCACAATATTCAGGAAAAATAGTTTTAAGACAAATAGCAGCTGCTAAATATGATATATATCATTTAAACAGTGAAATCGAAAATGCAACGAAATATTTAAAAAAAAAAAAACATTTTGTCAACCTTATAGAATATACTTGGAAATGGCGAAGGCGCTCAGCACCAACAAACTGTTGTACATTTTTACATTCATTAAGTCCAGAAGAGAAAACACTTATACGTATAAAAGAAAAATACTAAAAAAAAATAAAATAAAATAAAATAGCATGCCAGTCTTGTTCAAGTCATAATGTAATGGCCGTATTTGGAAAATAGGTATATGTCTACTTTCATCCATTCTTATATCATCTACAATAGGACGTACACATCATTTATTATATAGTACAAATAATAATCATTGAAAAGGGCTAACAGTTTAGGCAAAAGCGCTCGGCACCAACAAACTTTGGGACAATTTTTACATTCATTTAAGTCAGAAAACAAGAGACTTCTATGTATAAAAGAAAAGCATAGTACAGAAACTAAACTATTCAGTCTTGTTCAAGACTGACTAGTTTGGCCAGTCTTGTTCAATGAAATATGCTTTAAAGAGGGTTTACTGCTCAAAATTAGATTACTTGATCCGGCAACAAATATCACGATATTCGGGGGAAAAAAATAAGAAATAGCAGCTGCTAAATATGATTTATAACATTTAAAATGTTGAAATCGAAAATACAACGAAATATATACAGTGTAACCCGGGTATAAGAGACCCGGATATAAGAGAAATCCGGATATAAGAGAGATTTTCTCTGGTCCCAAATTAGAGCCTGTGTTAATGTATATATAATAGACAAAACCCGGATATAAGAGAAACCCGGATATAAGAGACTTCTTCTCCGGTCCCGACAACTCTCGTATATCCGGGTTACACTGTATTAAAAAAATGTCAACACTATAGTAGTATGTATAGCTGGCCACTCTTATTCGAGGATACCGGTCTACTAGGGTGGCTAGCCAATTCCTATAACAGATTCTTGCTCAGGCGCATTTGTGTTTATTCAACATCCACAGAGCTCACCTGTGACTTATACTGAAACTATGCTGAGCAGACCTTAGTTACAGTTTCTGGGAGAGAATCTAGCGTAATCAACAAGGCCAGCACATTCAAAATCACGTTCACGATGACTTGAGAATTAGTGTTAGCACCGCTTCGACGTCCTCCAATATCACTCACAAGGAATGAGTCAAGGTATGGTTTTCAGACACTTTCTGAAGGTGCCGCACGTTGGGATCGACACCTCCAGTTCGATAACATCAGGGAGTCTCTATCCTGACAAATCGACCATGCTGAGATTCAAACCTGGGTTCCATCGTCAAAATGCAACCGTTCTAACCGCTCGGCCAAGTTGTCGAATATTTTTTTACATCCATTAAGTCCAGAAAAGAAAACACTTGTACGTATAAAAGATAAAATACTAAAAAAAAAAACTGAAGTATTAAAAAGCGATTACCGCTCAAATACACAACGATTTATTTATTGGTATAACGATTATGAATTTTAAAAATATGTGGAAAAGTGTTTTAGAACTTGGTCTTAAATGTTGCTTTTGAATTAATTAAGTGATTTTATATACTCTACCGGATATAGTTTTTGCAAACGAATGCAGCATATGGCATTTAAATTGTGAAACGCTTAGTCACCATTATACTAGTACAGTATAACCCGGATATAAGAGAGTTGTCGGGACCGGAGGAAAAGTCTCTTATATCCGGGGTTCTCTTATATCCGGGTTGGGTCTATTTTATATACATTAACACAGGCTCTAATTTGAGAAAATCTCTTATATCCGGGTTACATTATATCCGGGACTGTATATACATTAACACAGGCTCTAATTTGGGACCAGAGAAAATCTCTCTTATATCCGGGTTTCTCTTATATCCGAGTCTCTTATATCCGGGTTACACTGTATATACATTAACACAGGCTCTAATTTGGGACCAGAGAAAATCTCTTATATCCGGGTTTCTCTTATATCCGAGTCTCTTATAACACTGTATATACATTAACACAGGCTCTAATTTGGGACCAGAGAAAATCAAATCTCTTATATCCGGGTTTCTCTTATATCTGGGTTTGGTCTATTTTATATACATTAACACAGGCTCTAATTTGGGACCAGAGAAAAAAGCCTTATATCCGGGTTTTCTTATATCCGGTCTTTTATATCCGGGGACTGTATAACAAAAACTAATCCTGTCTAACAGTTTAACCGAAAGCGCTCGGAACAAAAGCCATGAGAATATTGTTTTTTTTGCAACAGTTTTCGTTTGTTTTTTTTTTGCTTTTTTTTTTTTTGTTTTTTTTTGTTTTTTTTTCAAAAAAAAAAAAAAGGTCGTTAATAATTATAGTCATTTGTTTTCTTTCTTTTACTTCTATTCCCATCATATTTATCTTTCCTTTCCTTTTCTTTTCTTTTTTTTTTTTTTCAGCTGATTGAGTCTCCATCATTCTACAGTTCAAGCGAACTCAAATAAGATTAAGCGTATGCCTGGCTTTCCCAAACAAGACTGTACGTAACTTCGACGTTACATTTTATGATGGCAAGTTAGCGCACATTATGAGTTTGTTATATTCGTTACAATATGGCTTCGTAATCGGGTTCATTACATTCACTTACGCGCGAATACCTTTGTGAAAGCTATGAATCCATCTTTTATATAGATTAAATAGCAGAGAAGACCGGCTTCTATAGTGGTGCTATAGTTAGCAACCAGTCTAGAAGATCGAAAACACTCACTTCAAAACTTGGAAGCGATATTTGGAATTCATGGCATCCTGTGCAACATTAATCTGTTAGCAGTTCTTCTCAAATTTATGTTTGGTTTTATATAATCACACGGATATGCCAGCATTCTGGTAAATAAGCTGTAAATAACTGCATATATATATATATATATATATATATATATATATATATATATATATATTACATTATGAAATGGACAAAGTCCGACAATTATTTAAAGATATTTTTATGTTTATAGATACAAATATTTAAGTAAATGCTCTGTTTATAATAAACAGTATTAAACAACATTTACCGGCCTGAATGTCCGAGAAATTTTCACAGAAAATATTCGTCCTCCGACAGGATTGGAACCTGCATCCTATACGGAACCGTCATTTAGCTTGACGGGCCTTTAAATTCGACTTCGTTAACCCAGCGCTCTGTGGCCAAATCGGCTGGAGGCAAGTCAAGCTAAATGGCGGTTCCGTATAGGATATGTGTACTTTTCAAGGCAAAAACGAAATCAGTTTAGTGAAAACATGTTTTTGATTCTCATGTCGACAAATATGAAAAATTTCTCAGTGTTAACCTGTCGAAAAAGACAATGTATATATATATATATATAATTTTTCCGATTGTCTTTTACCTATATATATATATTGTCTTTTTATACAGGTTAACTCTGAGAAAATATATATATATATATATATATATATATATATATATATATATATATGGACTCTCCAGTCGTTTTCGACGTATGAGGGCTAAGCAGTTCAGTTCTTAGAGCCAAAAGCCAGACTACCCGAACATATCATTTGATTATAGTGGTGAAGGCTTGTGCAAAATCATCGGCACTTTTTGGAAAAGCCAAATGCAGAGAACTAGTGCCCAGTATGCCACAAGTTCCCCAACCGACCCTCCGCAGGTTTTGAATTCAGTGTTGTTGTTCTTCTAGGCTGTTCTCCACCCAGGAGAGCAACACACTACGTCTTCTTGGCCTCTCGTTTTCCACTGAAGTGAAGCAACTATATCGAATCAATAGCTTCATCTATTGCAAGGAAATTTGGGTCACTGTGTCGTGCCAGAAAATGCTATTTTCTCCTCCTTGGTACACACTGCTAGCGGAGCGGCCATGTTTACACTGTAGCAGCAGCAAGAAAACTGGCACGATCACGCCCAAATTTCGATTACGTGACCAAAGTAGTACTAACTATAAGCACGCATGAGTATAATGCAGGGTGACAAATCTAAAGATATATTATGGCAAATAAAGATATATTATGTCACATTTTCTATCATCTGTTATAACAGGTCTTAGATCGTTAAATGTCTGTAGTTGCTTGGTTTTGACGTCTCACCTTTTTAGTTACAAAACGTTTTCCGACTCTGTTGTAACAAATCAATGACTGCAGACACGGTCTTTCGAAGTAAGAGCTGACCAACCAGAATTATCGTTTTATTTTACGCTGCGTAATACTGTGAATATCTAGACAAAAAGAAAAAAAAGAGGAGTTTAATAACCTAGAATAACGGACAACAGCCTACAACAAACAATTGAATCCAGACAAAATGTCTGTCGGCAGTTAGCAGAGGAGCTTGTTATTTTCGATCGACAAGCGAGGAAAAATGGCGACAAGAGAAGAACTAGAAAAAATGGCTGAGAACACATCTTGGCGATGAGAAGACAACGGGGCGTACGTGCCAAGGACAGAGGAACTGAAATGCAGAAAGGTTGGGGAAAATGGTGTGTTGTTCGCTTCAAAAGACGGTGTACGCAGAAGGTCACGGTGACAAAGGAATGGAATAGCTAGAAACGATAAAAGCTGGTCAAGTCATTTGGAGATAAACCAGCAGTTGACATTTAATAAGGGGAGGCAGGTTTTTCTTTTTAGGATAAATAATGCAGATGTTTGAAGAACCAGTGGAAAACAAAGAAAGTTGAAAGAGAAATAGGATTTAATCGATACCGATTAATCAATACATAAATGAAAGTCGATAAAGAGAGGCAATTATCAACACGTTGGGATATATATATATATATATATATATATATATATATATATATATATATATATATAATTCACGCAAGCGCTAATAAAAATATGTGGTTGGCAAATTGGATAAAAAAACGTTAAAAAAAAAACGACAAAGATTCAAAGTTTCCTGATTCATACGAATTGAGCAACTCGACATGGCGTAATGGCTAGCAATTGCAAGTGAATAGTGAGATCGATCCTCACTGGGTGCTCAACACTTTCGTCCTTGTGCCACATTTAAGCTACGCTTAGAAAATCATTACAGTACTTCAACGTGGTGTAATGCTTATCAAGCTTGTCTCGCTAGATCAGTTACAACTGTATAGTGAGTTCGATCCACACTTTCGGCCTTGTGCCACATCTAAGCTACACTTAGGAAATCAACCATATATTGCTTACGGAAGTAGACAAATTTGACTTAAATGTTTTCTTTTTCTCATATTCTCCCACACTCAGCAACCCCTTGCGTCTTAGTGGCTTTATTGTCCTCCTTCGCTGAAATGATTTTAAAAAAGTGAGACAGATATTCGTCGGGTGTTCAAGAGTATGTGCATGTATAGGGCTAAGTGATCGTATATGTGTGCGCATATGTGCTAGGAATAACGTGGTATTTAATCAAAGAGAAAATGTCTGTATGTACGTTTACACGTGGCCGAATGGTTAGAATGTTCGCGTTCTTACCATGAGACCCGGGTTCGATATCTCACCATGGTCGATTTGTCGGGAAGGAGACTTTCTGATGTTATCGGAGGGGGTGTGCGGTACTTTTGGAAAGTGCCTGAAAACCATACTACGGGTTGACCCAAGCCTCGTTAGTGAAATTGGGTAGGCAGAACACTTGGGGGTCCGTCGATAGCTGTGCTACCGGGAAGTCACAAGTCATCGGTTTGTTCACATTGTTGATCACGCTAGATAACACGGTCTGATCAGCATAGTTGCAGTATAAACCACAGGTTTGTTCTGTAAGTGTTGAAGAAATACAAATATGCCTGAACGAGCGTCCGCAATAGGGATTGGCTAATAGACCGGTATCCTAGAATATGATGTTGTACCCAAACATTATAACCCTATTGGCGTATAGGGACACAGCTTCACGATGTTAGATGCTGCTACGGTTGCAGTTTTGGTAGATTTTATGAGGGGTGAGTTGACAGCCCCATATGCAACAGGTTTTTGAATTTAAAGTTGCCTTTCCTCTAGGCTGATTACTGATCAAAGCTAATCGAAAACACTATTAAGCTATATCTTGACTGATTTATTGATTGACGGACTGATTTGATTTAACGATTTATCAATTTAATGCGAGTAATTTATAGCCAGAAAATACTTTTTGCAAGAATTTTTGAGATAATAATGATTTTTACTGGTACATGTCTGTGGTGAAATAGGAGTAACGAATTCTAACCAATCTGTGGCTAAGAATCAACGATGTCCCGCCTACCTGGTCGAAGCCGCCATTTGCAATACAGGTAAAGCGCATGCGTGGTTCTAGTGCTTTTAAAACTATCACTAATTTGCATGCTGAATAAATAGTGACGCACACAGACGAGCAGAGGGAAGGATTGACAGAACTTGATATGTGCCGGATCGGGTGCGGTGGTACGATCAACTACGAAGTTTTACTAATTAACCCACAGCTGATGGGGATAAGAGGTGGATTCATACGTTTCCCAAGGGTATATGCGCGTAAGTGAGTACAAAGAAACCAACTGGAATTGAAACTCGGCTCTCCGATTTCCAATTTTGAACCGTTATTCCTTACACCACCCGCATATTCAAGCGCACAGCACTTGGTATTCCCAAGCAGTCACCCAAATAGGTACAGACCAAGCTTGACGTTGCTTAACTTCGGTGATTGTATGAGAAACAACGTGATATGGCTGTAAGCCCACATAGCTGGAAGGAGAAGAAATGGATACATACCTTTTCCTAATGGTATCTGGGTGAAAGCAAGCGTCGACTATGAATAGTTTTCCTCTTGTCTTTATATATATATATATATATATATATATATATATATATATATATTTACTCAACCCCCACGAGGTTAGGTTGTGACATAAGTCACCTTAATGTGGGGATCCCGAACGCGTACACACGAGCTAGGAACAAAAAATTGCCCGAGCCTTCGCAACCGTCGGTTGCGCTGGCCTCTGTGCGAGCACCGATCCCTCTCTCTAGTGCAATGAGAGGGCGCGTCCTCGGGCAAGTGTTCCCCAGGCTAGGCACCTCTCATTATAATTTTCCTCAGTTGCGACTGTGTCCATCGACTGAGCCGCCTTGAACGCATTCTGCCCAAAGACAGAGACGCAACTGAGAGATGATAAATAATGCGTTACGAACTACTCGAGAGGGTAATTTACACACACACACACACACACACGCACACACACACACACACATATATATATATATATATATATATATATATATATAATGAATACAGAATCCTTAAAAATCCATTCAGGTGATAATTTATTTCGTGGACTCAGATGTTCATCTCTTAAGACCAAATTTTACAAATAAAAAATGGAGTTCAATTTATTCAGACACAAGAAAAGAAAAAAAAAGGAAAAGGGAGAGAAAAAAGAAAAGGGAAAAAGTTTTAATAAAAAAAAGAGGAAGAAAAAAGAGGGAGAAAAATTTCACTATATGATTTATTAGGAGGGAGAGAAAGAAAGATAGACATGGGGAGGGGAAACAGAAAGAGAGTGAGAGAGGGTAAGAAAGGAGTTAAGCCAGTTACCATGGTGACCCAGTAATTTCTATTCCCCGGACTTGACATGTTAAAATATAGGGTAAGGGAAAGAAGTTATATTTTAAATAAGATACATTGAAATCGTCTTGTCATTTCAAGCAGCGAAACCATCCCCATCGTATTATAACCGTCACAATAGTAAAGTAGTAGTAGTAGTAATAATAATAATATTATTAAAATATTGACATCAATATAAAGAAATAACATCAATTTTAAAACAATGAAATTCATTAAAAACATTTTTAAATTTAAAAAATTGATTAAATTAATAAAGATATAAGTGTGTGTGTGTGTGTGTGTGTGTGTGTGTGTGTGTGTGTGTGTGTGTGTGTGTGTGTGTGTGTGTGTGTGCGTGCTTGTGATAAGATAAAGAAAAAAAGGAAACGTTTATCAATCTATTTCTCTTTTATAAAAGCTTCCCCAGAGGATAAAAAATGAGGAAAAGGAATTCTGAATAAATTCTTTTAGTTTTTCTTTGGCGTTGTTCGATTTTCATTGGTTACTCGTGTTTCACCAACATTATTATTACTTGTGGCGTTTCGAATTCAAGGAACGACGACGCGTCCATCCAAAGTTTCAAGAAATTATAAACATAAAATAATATGCAATATTTACGGTTTTTCAGCTCGGCTTAGAATCCGTTAATTTCTTAAAACCTCGGATAGATTTCGGAAGCATTAATTAGATACAATGACAGATGTTCGTTCCAGGTAAGGGACTGCCTTGAGGTTACCTGGATGAGGTTTCTTACCAAAAATCTGCCTTCTCGGATTACAGTCCTTTCAAGACTTAGACAAAACCTGCAAAATTAAAAAATGTGAAGAACCACACTCTTCGCAGAAAATTAGTCACGGGCCGTAAAAGTAAATTGTTGGAGTAAATTAGTGAATGAAAAATATATGTTGCAAAAGAAGATGGTTCTGGTTTGCTTTGTTTTACGGCATATCAACATCAGTGGGTTATTTAATACCGACAAAATTTTTATTGTTGGTAATATATATTTTCTTTTTTCAAAAATGTATTTCTGGTAATATTTTTTTCCCCAAAAAATCTATTGCTGTTAATATATATATATATTTTTCGAAAAATGTATTGCTGCTAATAAGTTTTGTTTTTTTTATTATTAAACCCGATTTTTACACTTTCATAGTGCTTTGACCCCCGTTTTGGGGGTTAACTATTTGCCCATAGCTGGGACCCTAACAGAAGCTACCACTCCAGGTCAGGGTGGACCTGGGAACACCAGTAATTAAGAGGTGGTTCCACGCTCCTCAAAACCTCCTGATCAGAGGCCTTGCTGTTGGACATAGTTTATCGTTTTAGCCAGGACGGGCAAAAGAAGAAATACATCCGAAAGGGCATATGTCTGAATAAAAGAAAATTATCTGAATACAGTCATGCTACCACACATCTGGATTTTTCGTACATGGTCAGCCGTAGAATTTATTGTGCTGATTTTTTTTTCTTGAAAATCCATCGTGGGGCCTGCTGTAGAATCTTGAGGGCCGTATTTTGTGCGGGCAGAATTATGGTAAGAGAATATTCATACAAAACAAGACAAAACAAAAAAAATGAGAAAAACAATTTAAAAAAAGCTAAAAACTGTAAATATCCATAAATTTTTACATCATGGCGTTTTAGTAGGTTTCTCTGTCAGTTTCGGATTGAGGAATCGGAGAGCCGAGTTCGAATTCCAGTCGAATCCATTACATTCACTTACGTGGTAATACCCTTTGGAAAGGTATCAATCCGCTTCTTCTCCGCCCAGGTATGGGTAAATAACAGGACAGACCGTGTTCTATAGACTTGGATGACAACTGGTCTACTGCAGAAAGAAATGGCAACCCACTGCGGAAAAAAATCTGCTTCGTCAGTCATATATCGAAAGATAATTGATCGCCTAAGCGTGTATCCTGCATGGCACATAACTGACTGGTGTGGTATTTTGGTAAATGTAGAATTGGGTGAAGAGGAATGTGTTCCTGTGGTTAATGAGTAAATTTTAACGAATTAATGGGTTGCGAATCAGTTTAGCTAAGTTTAGGATATTCAGTAACGACCAGCCTCACCCTAATTCTCCTTCAACCTTGTGCCAAAATTGTATGTAAAAGTATAATAAATATGCACGTTTATGCAAAATAAGGCACCATCACACTCTCTAACGATGGCAATTAGCCGCCTTATTAAAGAAAGACTTTGAAGACACCAAATTATTGGAATGATCCCAAGGTTCTCCAATATATATTCAAACAAAGAGCTATTCCAGCAAAGATCTCTGGGGAGCAACAAAGACTACTGCAAATAATGTAAAGGTCAAAAGAGTAGAATTGTTAACACACCCCAACGAAGTTTGGTGGTACCAGAATTACAAGATTCATATATTAGCATATAAACTAATAAAAAAAAAATTATTTATTTTTGTACGATTTTAGAATTTTACCTTGCATGCGATGGATAAATTGTCGTCTATATTAAGCAAAAATGAAAATAACACTCACATCTCCTTTTCACATATATTTACCAAAATTATGCAAAAAAATATCTTGAAATACTAAAGACGAAATTTATTCAATAAAATCGCCATTGGCTTCAGTCACGGACTTCAGACGACTTCTGAATTTCCAGCAACTCTTACGGACAGTCACCATGTTAAAGTTGGTGAATGCTGGCATAAACCTTGCCTTCAGTTCATCTTTGCTGTTACAAGGAGTTTTGTTGGTCTCTCACTCAATTGCGCCCCACACATAATTGTTGAAGCTTGGATAAGCATGGAATAATAATAATACAACACAAAATGTACGTAAACAAAATGTATTGAAACAAGGAAAAGGTACACAATATTTACAGTTAGTTTTGGTATATTCTTGGGAAGGTTGTTCCTGTAGAATGGGTTGACTTAGTCGCAGTCGGGCAGAGTCTCTGGATTGGATCTCTTGTTACTTCCCCGTCTTCCCGGCACCAACCCATATTTATATGGTCGGTACTCCACTTATGTAAATTAGGTGTATCGTACCACAACAATAATAATCAAGAGGGTTGCAGTCTAGGGAGTTAGGTGTCCAGATGTAAGGAATGGTGTCCTCGCAGACAACTATTAATTTAATATAAAGAGCTTGTAGGTCATATTTACATAACTACAATATTCTACACATACACACATGCACACGCACACACAAGCACATGTGCACACGAGTACACGCACGCACACGCACGCACAAACACACAAACAAACACAAAATGTAAACCGAGCACCTGTAAATAGCGCATCAATTATTTTTTTTAACTGAGTATAAAAATAGAAAGTGAGAGTGAGAAAATTCGTAGCCATTTGTTGAAATCTTCCGACGAGTGGACCGAGCGAACACAAAACGTCTCTTCTATAAAATCTGTTGTAGTGCCTAATATAGCATCAAAGAGATCAGCAACAAATTTTATATATGTATTAATCCTATACACACGTCCTAGGTAAGACATTAAACTACATCCGCGTCCTAGGTAAGACGATAAACTATGTCCAGCAGCAAGACCTCTGATCAGGAGGTTTTGAGGAGCGTGGAACCACCTCTTAATTGCTGGTGTTCCCAGGTCCACCCTGACCCGGAGTGGTAGCACCTGTTAGGGTCCCAGCTATGGGCAAATAGTTAACTATTACCAGCAATACTTTTTGAAAAAAATTATAACCAGCAATACAATTTTGAAGGAAAAATATTACCAGAAACAAATTTTTGACAAAACAAAATATTGCCAGCAATAAAAAAAATTTTGTCGACATTACATAACCCATTGAGGTTGATATGCCGTAAAAAAAAAATAAACCAAACCAAATGATCCTATACACACGCGCAAACACATACACAGACACACACACATATATATATATATATATATATATATATATATATATATATATATATATATATACACAAACACACACATATATATATATATATATATATATATAATTAAAAAGAAAAAAACAGACCACTTTAAGGCTCCATTGTAATAGTTTATTTCACAGAAACCTTTTAAAGGACGCTGGATCACCCGTGTCCTTTAAAAGGTTTCTGGTGAAATAAACTATTACAATGGAGCCTTAAAGTGGTCTGTTTTTTCTTTAAATTATTAGCTCTGAATTTACATTGAGCTCTCAGGATTTCATCTTCCTTGGGACTACCCATAGGGATTATTAAGTTTTTCGTAGCTTAAATATATATATATATATATATATATATATATGGGAGGGTTAATTTTTAAAATATGTATATTCTGAGGGCTTTCACACATTTTCGACATGGAAAACATAAACACATACTTAGTCACAAAAACTCCCCACCAAAAAAAAACAAAAATGTTAATAATATCTAAAAACAGGCTTACACAGGAGCGTCTTTTAAAATTTTGAATTTCGTGTAACTATACAACATTTTGGTTTTTGTTTATCATCACTTGTCAATTAAGTCGAATGACGAAACGCGTAGGCCAAGAAAAGATACTATTTTCCGATTGTCTTTTTATTCATATACTTTATATATATATATATATATATATATATATATATATATATATATATATATATATATATATATAATCTGTAGAGATATATGGCAAATCAGTCGGGTTTTGATCCCGGTTTGAGGCAATCGGATGTCTAGTCATAATGATGGGCTGTAATACAGCGAAAAAATTTTGTCTTTGGATGACACGATATATATATATATATATATATATATATATATATATATATATATATATATATATAATAAATTTACTTATTTAAAAATATGGTTCCATCGCTACACGGGAATTACCATGTTTCAAAAACAGAAGCTAAAAACTTCAAATTCAGTTATATAATTAAATTAAATTAAAATCCCTAGTTCTGTTTCATTTTCAAGCGAATTTTGAAAAATTTCTGTTTTTGAAACATGGTAATTCCTGTGTAGCGATCGAACCATATTTTTAAATAAGTAAATTTATAATATTTATGCTCTCTAGATTTGCATTGAGCACTGTTTTGTCAAAATAAAAATATTAATTGCAACACCGGATTATATATCTTACTATTCTTTCTATTTATTATATATATATATATATATATATATATATATATATATATGGACATTAAGGTTAACACCCAGCAGCGATTGTCTGTTTCATAGCCAGAAGATTATTTATTTATAATCGCTTATGAAAGCTATAAATCGCTCAGAAAATATTTGGCAATTCATGATTAAATTTTCTCCGTAAACCATAAAAAGTACCAGCAGTAGAAAAATTAAATAATGCTTGTCTGCCATAACACTTCACATTTAATTAAATTTCTCTACTTGCTTGATATTGACGTCTCCAATTCACAGCCCGTGTCTTGAGTTGCTCCACTTGCTAACGATCCTCCATTTTGCCTTCACACTATTTATTGTTAGTGATTTTCTTCTCGCTTTATTTTATTAATTTGTCTCGGTGTATCTTCAGTTCTTTCTGTGTCTGCCATCCAAAAATAGTCTCACCTGCATTGTTATTAAGGTCATATCCACCTACCAGAAACTCTTCTAGGATTTCTAGATATCTTATGATCGTCTCGCTGTTCCTGGAGGCTAGTAGAAGGTTTCTGGCTGACTTTTCTGTTAAATACTCTTCTCTTTCTTTACAGGTAAATTTCGTTATTTTTTAATAGAGGTGGTGTCTCAATAAATCACCATGGAGAAGTCAACGGGAAACCACTCCACTATCACTCCCAAATTATATTATAACTAACAAAAAAAAAATGCCCTTTGAACGCCTTTTACGCTATTCTATTCTTCAGTGTCACATTTTCTGTATGCGATATTGCGATCAAGGAATTGTTACGAGAATATCTTTCTTATTTTCGAGAATTTTTCGGTTAATACCAATCCATAGAATATTCGGCAATATTTAATCTTCGTGACCACCTCCAAAAAAACGTTGTGTCAAAATGGCGATTTATTCAGCTATTATTTTAACTACCTTCACTCTTTATTGTTTTAAAAAATGATGATTAGAATTGTACTAAAACCGAAACATGCGAAAGTGAATTTATATATTTTCTTTGTGAATGCGAATCGACAACAATAATAAAAACTATTTATTTACTAGATTGTTTATTTACACTATTTATTTATTATATTATTTATTAGAATGGTTGGCAAAACATCGGCAAATTGCCAATTGATTCGAACTTTATAAAATGGTAAATAACAAGGATTTCCTCATAGCTGGTTGGCATATTTCATAATGTTTATAAATAAAAAAATGTTTTCAGATTTATTTCTTCAGATATTGTTAAATAATAAATAATGTTGTTTCTTAATATTTTGTTTAAACTTTCAAATGCCTTTTACCCTATTCTATTCGAAGTTCAGCGTCACATTTTCTGTATGCGAATATATATATATATATATATATATATATATATATATATATATATACACACACACAAACACACATATATATATATATATATAAATTAGTACATATATATACAGATTTTTATTTAATTTTTCGACTATGTATACACACACACACACACACACACACACACACACACACACACACACACATATATATATATATATATATATATATATATATATATATATATATATATATATATATATATTATTAGAATTCTTATAAGTATAAGAAACTATACTCGTTCGTAAAACCTTCGGTGTCTTGATTTGCAAATAATCAAACCAATACCAAAGGGGAAAAAAGGTATAAAAAAGAAAGAACCAAGAACATGTACCTTAGCCGAAAATAATCGCCGAGCATTCAAGTCCAAAGCCCAAGGAAAAAAAAACCGATACAAGTTAAGCAAAATAACTAAATAAAGTGCTCACTACAATAAGTAGAGCAGACCTAGTTAAACGTAGAGAGCCAGACAAACCTATTAAGGTTTCACCTAAGCGGATCGTCAGGAAACAGCCAGCCTTCCCTGACGATCCGCTTAGTAGGTGTGTCTGGCTCACTAGGTTTAACTAACTAACTATATATATATATATATATATATATTTATTAAATATACAAGTATTTAAGTAAATGCTCTGTTTATAATAAACAGTATTAAATAACATTTACCAGCATAAATGTCCGAGAAATTTTCTTTGACAGGATTCGAACGTGTATCCTATACGGAACCGTCATTTACGCTGACGTGCCTGTTCGCTCGGCCACAAAGGAGCGTTCGGTTGGCAAGGTTGAATTTACTGCTTATAAATTTACTTAAATTTATTTACTTAAATACTTGTATCTATAAAAAGAACGTTAAACATTAAAAGGTATTTAATAAATAAATTGTCGGACTTTGTCCATTTCTTAATATATATATATGTTAAATAAAAACAGACCACTTTAAGGTTCCATGTAATAAATTATTTCACCACAGCCCTTTTAAAGGACTGCGGATCATCAGACTTTACTTCCAAACAAAAAATGAAAAGAAAATTTACACATTTTTGACGGGCCGTATTAAACATATGTAAATTAACGAAGTGAGGAAGTGAGGGGGGAGAGGTAGAAGACATGAGTGAGTTAGAAGATATTGACACATTTAAACGGTTAACTTAACGGAAGTTATATATTGATATTGAAGGGGTAGAGAAGATATATATATATATATATATATGCAGATTTTTATTTAATTTTTAAATTGTTGCTATTTTTATGGTTTACGGAAAAAATTTGATCATGAATTACCAAATATTTTCTGAGCTATTTCAGCTTTCATAAGAGATTATAAATATTTGTTTGTTTGTTTTGGGTTTTTTTTTTAAGGTTCGTATAATGCTCTGGTTGCTGATTAGTAAGACTAAGGAAAACACTGGAAATAAAAATGTTCAGTGAAGAAGAGTTTAATCACTGTGGAACTTAGATTGAGTATACAGTAGTTCAGTGCGACAAGCGTAGGATTGGAAAGTGACTGAAGCCGAGAGGCCAGATCAGGACCAATAATATTGCTGTTTTTGCGAAAATGATGCCTGAGTGAAAATTTCTTCTTACATTGGAAACACAGATGAAATGACGGTTATTTGAATCCGTAGATGTGCTATGGAGTGTCCTAGCTGTGAATGTTTGAACTGGTAGAACTAAGATATGAAATTAATTTCAACATTTACTATGGAAATGATGATTAAGTAGGGACAAGCATGCAACGCACGTGAGAAGACATTGTAGAACGGAGAAATAGGTTTTCCCAAACGATTGCGTAAATGATTCTGAACTCTATCAAGGCTGGACAGTGATGGTTGTACAACTCCAGTCCAGATAAGGGTGCAATAGTCCATTTTATGTACATTCTACAAAATGAGCATCTTCAGCCCAGAATTGGCAACGATACTCCATTTTTAGTCTAATATGACTCTTGTAAAGAGAACGAATTTAAGAAGGATTTATGTACATTCTATAAAATGAGCATCTTCGGCCCGGAATTGACAACGATACTCCATTTTTAGTCTAATATGACTCTTGTAAAGAGAACGAATTTAAGAAGGATTTATGTCCATTCTATAAAATGAGCATCTTCGGCCCGGAATTGACAACAATACTCCATTTTTGGTCTAATATGACTCTTGTAAAGAGAACGAATTTAAGATGGATTTATGTACATTCTATAAAATGAGCATCTTCAGCCCAGAATTGACAACAATACTCCATTTTTGGTCTAATATGACTCTTGTAAAGAGAACGAATTTAAGAAGGATTTATGTACATTCTATAAAATGAGCATCTTCGGCCCAGAATTGACAACAATACTCTATTTTTGGTCTAATATGACTCTTGTAAAGAGAACGAATTTAAGATGGATTTATGTACATTCTATAAAATGAGCATCTTCGGCCCAGAATTGACAACAATACTCCATTTTTGGTCTAATATGACTCTTGTAAAGAGAACGAATTTAAGAAGGATTTATGTCCATTCTATAAAATGAGCATCTTCAGCCCGGAATTGGCAACGATACTCTATTTTTGGTCTAATATGACTCTTGTAAAGAGAACGAATTTAAGGATGTACATTCTATAAAATGAGCATCTTCGGCCCAGAATTGGCAACGATATCTATTTTGGTCTAATATGACTCTTAAAGAGAAAATTTAAGAAGGAGCATTCTTAAAATGAGCATCTTCGGCCCAGAATTGACAACAATACTCCATTTTTGGTCTAATATGACTCTTGTAAAGAGAACGAATTTAAGAAGGATTTATGTACATTCTATAAAATGAGCATCTTCGGCCCGGAATTGGCAACGATACTCTATTTTTGGTCTAATATGACTCTTGTAAAGAGAACGAATTTAAGAAGGATTTATGTCCATTCTATAAAATGAGCATCTTCGGCCCAGAATTGACAACAATACTCCATTTTTGGTCTAATATGACTCTTGTAAAGAGAACGAATTTAAGAAGGATTTATGTACATTCTATAAAATGAGCATCTTCAGCCCAGAATTGACAACAATACTCCATTTTTGGTCTAATATGACTCTTGTAAAGAGAACGAATTTAAGAAGGATTTATGTACATTCTATAAAATGAGCATCTTCGGCCCAGAATTGACAACAATACTCCATTTTTGGTCTAATATGACTCTTGTAAAGAGAACGAATTTAAGAAGGATTTATGTACATTCTATAAAATGAGCATCTTCGGCCCGGAATTGGCAACGATACTCTATTTTTGGTCTAATATGACTCTTGTAAAGAGAACGAATTTAAGATGGATTTATGTACATTCTATAAAATGAGCATCTTCGGCCCAGAATTGACAACAATACTCCATTTTTGGTCTAATATGACTCTTGTAAAGAGAACGAATTTAAGAAGGATTTATGTCCATTCTATAAAATGAGCATCTTCGGCCCAGAATTGACAACAATACTCATTTTTGGTCTAATATGACTCTTTTAAAGAGAACGAATTTAAGAAGGATTTATGTACATTCTATAAAATGAGCATCTTCGGCCCAGAATTGGCAACGATACTCTATTTTTGGTCTAATATGACTCTTGTAAAGAGAACGAATTTAAGAAGGATTTATGTCCATTCTATAAAATGAGCATATATTTTTGGCCCGGAATTAAACAACAATACTCCATTTTTGGTAATATTCTCTAAAATGAGCATCTTCGGCCCGGAATTGGCAACGACTATTTTGGTCTAATATGACTCTTGTAAAGAGAACGAATTTAAGAATGGATTTATGTACATTCTATAAAATGAGCATCTTCGGCCCGGAATTGGCAACAATACTCTATTTTTGGTCTAATATGACTCTTGTAAAGAGAACGAATTTAAGAAGGATTTATGTACATTCTATAAAATGAGCATCTTCGGCCCAGAATTGACAACAATACTCCATTTTGGTCTAATATGACTCTTGTAAAGAGAACGAAAAGAAGGAATTCTATAAAATGAGCATTTCGGCCCGGAAGACTCTATTTTTGGTCTAATATGATTTAAAGAGAACGAATTTAAGAAGGATTTATGTACATTCTATAAAATGAGCATCTTCGGCCCGGAATTGGCAACGATACTCTATTTTTGGTCTAATATGACTCTTGTAAAGAGAACGAATTTAAGAAGGATTTATGTCCATTCTATAAAATGAGCATCTTCGGCCCGGAATTGACAACAATACTCCATTTTTGGTCTAATATGACTCTTGTAAAGAGAACGAATTTAAGAAGGATTTATGTACATTCTATAAAATGAGCATCTTCGGCCCAGAATTGACAACGATACTCTATTTTTGGTCTAATATGACTCTTGTAAAGAGAACGAATTTAAGATGGATTTATGTACATTCTATAAAATGAGCATCTTCGGCCCAGAATTGGTAACGATACTCTATTTTTGGTCTAATATGACTCTTGTAAAGAGAACGAATTTAAGAAGGATTTATGTACATTCTATAAAATGAGCATCTTCGGCCCGGAATTGGCAACGATACTCTATTTTTGGTCGAATATGACTCTTGTAAAGAGAACGAATTTAAGAAGGATTTATGTACATTCTATAAAATGAGCATCTTCGGCCCGGAATTGGCAACGATACTCTATTTTTGGTCTAATATGACTCTTGTAAAGAGAACGAATTTAAGAAGGATTTATGTCCATTCTATAAAATGAGCATCTTCGGCCCAGAATTGACAACGATACTCTATTTTTGGTCTAATATGACTCTTGTAAAGAGAACGAATTTAAGATGGATTTATGTACATTCTATAAAATGAGCATCTTCGGCCCGGAATTGACAACGATACTCTATTTTTGGTCTAATATGACTCTTGTAAAGAGAACGAATTTAAGAAGGATTTATGTACATTCTATAAAATGAGCATCTTCGGCCCGGAATTGGCAACGATACTCTATTTTTGGTCTAATATGACTCTTGTAAAGAGAACGAATTTAAGAAGGATTTATGTACATTCTATAAAATGAGCATCTTCAGCCCGGAATTGGCAACGATACTCTATTTTTGGTCTAATATGACTCTTGTAAAGAGAACGAATTTAAGAAGGATTTATGTACATTCTATAAAATGAGCATCTTCGGCCCGGAATTGGCAACGATACTCTATTTTTGGTCTAATATGACTCTTGTAAAGAGAACGAATTTAAGAAGGATTTATGTACATTCTATAAAATGAGCATCTTCGGCCCGGAATTGGCAACGATACTCTATTTTTGGTCTAAAAATATGACTCTTGTAAAGAGAACGAATTTAAGAAGGATTTATGTACATTCTATAAAATGAGCATCTTCGGCCCGGAATTGGTAACGATACTCTATTTTTGGTCTAATATGACTCTTGTAAAGAGAACGAATTTAAGAAGGATTTATGTACATTCTATAAAATGAGCATCTTCGGCCCGGAATTGGCAACGATACTCTCTATTTTTGGTCTAATATGACTCTTGTAAAGAGAACGAATTTAAGAAGTACATTCTATAAAATGAGCATTTATTGGCAACGATACATATTTTTGGTCTATACTCTTTGTAAAGAGAAAATTTAAGAAGGATTTAGTACATTCTATAAAATGAGCATCTTCGGCCCGGAATTGGTAACGATACTCTATTTTTTGGTCTAATATGACTCTTGTAAAGAGAACGAATTTAAGAATGGATTTTAAAATGAGCATCTTCGGCCCGGAATTACATTCTATTTTTTGGTCTAAAACTCTTGTAAAGAGAACGAATTTAAGAAGGATTTATGTACATTCTATAAAATGAGCATCTTCGGCCCGGAATTGGCAACGATACTCCTATTTTTGGTCTAATATGACTCTTGTAAAGAGAACGAATTTAAGAAGGATTTATGTACATTCTATAAAATGAGCATCTTCGGCCCGGAATTGGCAACGATACTCTATTTTTGGTCTAATATGACTCTTGTAAAGAGAACGAATTTAAGAAGGATTTATGTACATTCTATAAAATGAGCATCTTCGGCCCGGAATTGGTAACGATACTCTATTTTGGTCTAATATGACTCTTGGAAAGAGAACGAATTTAAGAAGGATTTATGTACATTCTATAAAATGAGCATCTTCGGCCCGGAATTGGCAACGATACTCTATTTTTGGTCTAATATGACTCTTGTAAAGAGAACGAATTTAAGATGGATTTATGTACATTCT
Source organism: Acanthosepion pharaonis (assembly GCA_903632075.3). NCBI lineage: Eukaryota > Metazoa > Mollusca > Cephalopoda > Sepiida > Sepiidae > Acanthosepion > Acanthosepion pharaonis. The sequence continues at coordinate 1,449,009 of CAHIKZ030000026.1, forward strand.
ATAAAATGAGCATCTTCGGCCCAGAATTGACAACAATACTCCATTTTTGGTCTAATATGACTCTTGTAAAGAGAACGAATTTAAGAAGGATTTATGTACATTCTATAAAATGAGCATCTTCGGCCCGGAATTGGCAACGATACTCTATTTTTGGTCTAATATGACTCTTGTAAAGAGAACGAATTTAAGAAGGATTTATGTCCATTCTATAAAATGAGCATCTTCGGCCCGGAATTGGCAACGATACTCTATTTTTGGTCTAATATGACTCTTATAAAGATAAATCATAACAGATGTCACATACTTCTTGATGCTATAGAATGAGCATCTCCAATCCAGACATGGAGATAGTACTCCATTTTTGGTCCATTCTGAGTCTTGTCTAGATAAACATGACAGAAGTAATCACGTACTTCCTGGGGTTATAGAATGTACATATCCATCCCAGACATAGTAGTAGTAATCTATTTTTGGTATAATCTGAGTCTTGTATACGTTAGGAATATCGATGGTGTGAGGTACTCCTTGTGGTTATAGAATGAGCATCTCCAACCCAGACATAGCAGTAGTACAACATTTTTGGTTTAATCTGGGTCTTGGATAGGTAAAGAATCTCAGAAAGTGTCAAGTACTCCCTGGGGCTATAGAATGAATATCTCCAGTCCAGACATGGGGAGAGTACTCCATTTTTGGCCCATTTTGAGTCTTGTCTGGATAAAATATAACAGAAGTCGTCAAGTACTTCTTGGTGCTATAGAATGAGCCTATACATCCCAAACATGACAGTAGTACTCCATTTTTGGTATAATCTGAGTTTTGTATAGACAAAACTTATCAAAAAGTTGTGACAGAAGGAGGTACTTTCTGGGGCTATAGAATGAGAATCTCAAGATGTGACAGCAATACTTCATTTTGGTAGGACATCTCCAGCTCAGATGTGGCAACAATACACCATTTTTCTTATAATATGAGTCTTTTAAACATAAAGCATGACAGAAGGAGCCAGTTACTTTCTGGGGCTATAGAATGAGAATCTCCAACCAAGATGTGACAGCAATACTTCATTTTTGGTATAATATGAGTCTTTTAAACATAAAGCATGACAGAAGGAGCCATTTTGGTATAATATGAGTCTTTTCATGACAGAAGGGGCTATAGAATGAGAATGACTCCATTTTTGGTATAAGATGTGACTTTTAAACATAAAGCATGACAGAAGGAGCCTTGGGGCTATAGAATGAGAATTTTTGACCCATTTTGTATAAGGATAAAGAATGGCAGATATGCATAGCCTGGTAATAACTCGCTTGAACCTGAGTATTATACACTAATACTCTCAAATACACTACATCTCTACTTGTGTATGAATCTTCGTTATTACAGAATACCGAATTGACGCACCCTCAAATGAAAAAAATTACCGGCGATTAGCGTCTCCCGTTTCAATGTAATACGTCTGAAGGCCGCATTCTAAAATGAACTCCCCTTCCTTTCCTAAGCGAAATGAGAAAAACGGTAAGAAATATGCGTATCCCGTGATGTAAAAAAAAAGAAATAAGGAAAACAGATGAGAGAATAAGAAAAAGAAGTATATGTGCACTGTGGCTTTGATGGTAATGAGGTTTTGCTAATCTTTAACTTTTGTGACCGCAATAAAACGCAATATAAACCGATGACCAGAATCGTGATAAAACCGAAATATACGAAAGTGAACAGAATATTCGGCAATGTTTAATCTTCGCGCCCATCTTTAAAACCAAAAACGTTGTGGCAAAAGGGCGGTTTATTCCGCTATTATTTTAACTACCTTCACTCCACGGCCACCTTTATTGTTTTAAAAATGATGATTAGAATTATACTAAAATCTAAACATACGAAAGTGAATTTATATTTTCTTTGTGTATTTGAATTGACAACAATAATTATAAACACTATTTATTTACTAGATTGTTAATTTATACTATTTATTTATTATATTATTTATTACAATGGCTGGCAAAACATCGGCTGATTGTCAATTGATCCAAACTTTATAAAATGGGAAATAATAAAGATATTTTAGTAATTAATAAGCATTTATAAATTTATTAATAAAGAATTGTTTTCCTATTTATTTCGTTATAATTTGATAAATGATAAATATTGCATTGCATTAGTTTTAATAAAATTGTATTGGTTTTTAATATGTCGTAAATATAAAATTATTCTTGTAAATAAACACTCTAATAAATAGTGTTTAATATTTAAATATTATTAATATTTAAAAAATGTACAAAAGTGAATTTATATATTTTCTTTGTGAATGCCAATTGACAACAAAAATAATAAACACTATTTACTAGATTATTTACACTATTTATTTATTGGAATGGGTGGCAAAATTCGTCAGTCGATTCAAACTATAAATAGTAAATAACAAGAATTTCTTGATACTTATTTCACATATTTCATAATTTATTAAATATTTGTAAATAAAAAATTATTTTCACATTTATTTCTTCAGAAATTTGGAAATGATAAATAATGTAGTTTCTTTATATTTTCTTTAGCTTTCTGAATGTCTTTTACTCTATTCTATTTTCTACATGTGATATATATATATATATATATATATATATATATATATATATATATACAGGGTGTTTCAAAAAGAATACGCCAAAATCATCACGTGATATGTCAAAAACGAAAAAAATTACAAACCTCTAGCATGAACACATGTGTTGTATATACATTCAAGTTTCATTTCATGTTTTATAAGTGCTCAATATGGCCACCACCGGCAGCGCGGACAACATGAAGCCGATATGAGAATTCCTCCCAAACGCGCCTCAGCATGTCACGGTCCACAGTGTTGATTGCAGCTGTTATTCGATCTTTCAAGTCATCGATACTTGCTGGAAGTGATGGAACATAAACTTGGTCTTTAACATACCCCCACAAGAAAAAGTCACACACAGTGAGATCCGGAGATCTAGCAGGCCAAGCACAGAGAGCAAGGCCTTTAGCACCTCTCCTCCCAATCTATCGCTAAGGCACGTTTTCATTCAGATAAGCTCTAACCCCGAGATGCCAATGGGGTAGTGCTCCATCTTGCTAAAAAATGAAGTCATTCGAATCTGCTTGCAGTAAAGTGAATAGCCAGTTTTGGAGCATTTCGAGATAGGTTTGTCCTGTAACGATGTTTCCTTCAAAGAAAAAGGGACCATAGACCTTGTCTTGAGACACAGCACAGAAGACGTTCACTTTAGAGGAATCTCTTTCATGCTCAGCAGTTTCATGTGGGTGCTCTGTTCCCCAAATGCGCACATTGTGACGATTGACTGTGCCTCTCAAATGGAAATTCACTTCATCACTAAAAACTAAACGTGAAAAGAGGGTTTCATCACCTTCCTCCATCTCCAGCATTGACTCACAGAATGTCCTCCGCATCACCTTGTCATCATCAGTAAGTGCTTGGACGAGGCTTAGTCTGTATGGTTTCATGTGTAA
>CAHIKZ030000026.1:1462500-1516042 GCA_903632075.3 Acanthosepion pharaonis
TATTTTCGTCTGCCGGCCTGAATGTTTGAGAAATCTTATTAAAGAAAAATATGCGCTCGCCGACTGGAATCGAATCTGCGCGCCGGTAAGGCGTGCCGGGCTAAACGGTAACTCTCACTGCCCTGGGTCGATTCCTGCCGGGTAGCGCGAGTTTCTCTGAGATAAGCGCCAGTGGGTCCGGTAAATATCTTCCCAACGGTATTAACACGTATGTGAATGTAATGGAATCGACTGGATTTCTCAATCCGAGCTGCTATCCACTACTCTATCTCAGTGGATTTGATAAGATAATTTAATTTATGGCCCCTCTTCTTCTAAAAAATATCAACGCATTTTTCTTACACGCAGTTTCATATTTCTTTCTGACCTGTAGAAGTCGAAATCAACAGACATCGACGAAACGCGTCGTTTATAGATTTTCTACTTTGTTGCATCCACTTTTGTTTCCGATGCTACTACACATCGTCCACACACACACACACACACACATATATATATATATATATATATATATATATATGGAAACGATTATAATTGTTTTTACGAGATAAAAATGTTTATTTAAAAAAAATGAAACCGAAAACGTTTTTTGTTTATAATGTGGATTTGTTTTAGTGTATATATTATATTTTATTCTTGATATTTTTGCTACACGGGTTTCCGGTCTCGTGACTTTCTTCAGGCAAACTAATGGAATCAATTTTTAAAGGAATAAAATTTACTTATGTTCTTTTAATAATTCATCGTTAATTTTCTGTATTTGTAGTAAGCCTTGATCTCATTTATTTCGACTGTTGGCAAAAGTGACTTTCTGCCTAAGTGCTAATAAAATCATTAGGTTTGGTGTTAGTGGTTGTGACGACAGATGTTTTGATGATAGACACCACCTTATCCACACATCACAAATGAGACTGCCAAATCTATTTCCATTTCTGTGTATCGTGTGTGCGTATATGCGTGCGTGTCCTCGCTACATATATATATATATATATATATATATATATATATATGTATATGGGTGGGGATGTGTACGAATTATAGTAGTCTCGCAAGTATATGTAATTTTGCTTTTGTTTTTCACTTTCGAAGATATATGCAGTCAGGCTAACAACGTTAGTAGCATCAAAAGCAGAACATGTTTTATCGGCAACACGCGCTCTCCCTCCACATTATCAGAAACATGATGGAATAAATCGGCTATCAGAGATAAATAACACAGGAAGTGAAATATAACAGAAGGTGAAGAAAACATCATGTAACTCTTTTTTTATCAAATAAAGTAGATCTTGTACAAGTTCGACTCCATAGATGCTTTACTGTGCCTTTTTAAGCGCTCAAAATCGTTCATACAGCCTTGTGGGTGTTGAACTATTTTCCACCCGACAACCCTTTTTTCACAGACAAAAGCATCGAAAGCCATTCGCTACTGTAATGCTATTTCCATATAAAAAAAGTTCTGACGAACTACCATCATTACAGATCTTTACATCTCGGAAACGCCCTGCCACGTACACAGGGTCGAATCATCCACATTCCCTTCGTATCCCATTGGTAAGAAGCACGTTCCACCCACACAGATCCTTCCTAGGAACGGCTACTTTATGGAACAAACTCCTGTGTGGATGCTTCCCTGATCACTACGATAATCTCTTCAAACCTAGGGCCAACCGTTATCTTTCCTGCATAACCTCACAAATTGCATTTCTTGGCTTCTCTTATACTCATTCTATCTGGACATGACGTTAAATCACACCCGGCTGCAAGGCCTTTGGTCGGGAGATTGGGAGCGTGGAACCGCCTCTTAATCGCCGTTGTTTCCAGGTAGACCATGAACAGGAGTGGTAGCACCTGTTAGGGTTCCAGCTATGGGCAAATAGTGAACCCCAAGCAAAAGACTATGAAAGTATAAAAATACGAGCATTTTAGTAGAATTACCAACAATTCATTTTATAGCAAAATGACCATTAATATATTTTATAGCAAAATGACCAACAATATATTTTATAGCAAAATGACCAACAATATATTTTATAGCAAAATGACCAACAATACATTTTATAGCAAAATGACCAACAATATATTTTATAACAAAATGACCAACAATATATTTTATAGCAAAATGACCAACAATTCATTTTTATAGCAAAATGACCAACAATATATTTTATAGCAAAATGACCAACAATTCATTTTTATAGCAAAATGACCAACAATACATTTTATAGCAAAATGACCAACAATACATTTTATAGCAAAATGACCAACAATATCTATTATCTCTAGTTGAAGGTACACAATTGCGTAGAAAAATATTTAGATTTCGAAATTAAATAACCCATATATATATTGATATGCCGTTAAAGCAATTGGTCTGGTGCGTCCGCTACATATTTAGAGATTCTTGATAAAATTCAAAGAATCTGAAATCCTATTCATCCTGACCTGACATTTCGGCTTCAGTTATTTCCCCACCGCCCTAACGTAGCTTCCCTATGACTGTTCTATAAATACTTTCATGGTAATTGCTCTGACGAACTTTCCTCACTTTATGATTTTAAGCGCAAGGTCTCATCACTTTACAGTTGAATTAGCTAAATGTAACCATGAGTTCTATGCTAATAGTTTCTTCCTACACGCTTCCTGCTTGTGAGGCTCTCTTCTGGCTTCTTGCTTCTCAGTTAAATCTGATCTTCAAAAATTTAAATGTAATGTCAATCGTTACTTTTGTCTTCTTAATACCTTTATTGTCCTCTTTCCTCAAAAGAGTTTTTTCATATTCTCTCACACTCAGTAGCCCCGTGCGTCTTAGTGGCTTTATTGCCTAGCTTGGTGTTAAATGATTAAAAAATATAGGAGATTAATCAGTAATAACGTTCAAGCTGACTAGCTCGTTAACTAGTACCGAAACAATATGGGGTAGGTCGTCGTCGACTCCCGCACTCATAAAATTATAGTTAGACCAAACTCTGAACTTTCACTTATCATGATGGATGGATTCTCTCTCATGTAGGCTCCTTGTATGGAAGATCTACTGGGACTCAAGCTCACCTCAGACATCAAGTAATATATAAATAATCTATTGCGAAAGATGCTAGAAAAATAGTCGTTTCATTGTACCTCTCCAGATAGAATCTGACGTCCCCTGCTATACTGTCTTTACAAGAGCCAAATCATATCGAAAATGGAGTATTACCGCCCAGTTAGCAGTTGTCTGTATGGATAGAATTCAAACGCGTTGACGCGGCCTTGTTGGGTATTAATTATTTTCCACTCTACAACCACTTCACCACGGACGAAACGGCGCAAGCCTCTTAAACTATCGCCATTTCCACGACATGCGTTATGACGAGCTACACTCGTTGGTCTCACGAGCTCTGAATTTTACAGCTAGGAGCCGCCATGACACATACCTCATCCCCATTCCTTTTGTATTCCATTAGTAAGGAGTATATTCTATTCCGTCAGCTTCTTCCCAAGAACTGCTGCTTCGTGGAACAGACTCCGGGTAAAGATATTTTCCCGATCACAACAATCTTCGAGGTTAGGGTAAACCGTTATCTTTCCTACATAAGCTCATGAACATCACTTCTTGCCTTTACTTACGCTCATCCAATGCTAGGCAGTAGACCTCATATAGCTCATTCGGTAAAAACCCGTCATGACGGTTTCGTATAGGATACAGGTTCGATTGCTGTCGGAGGACGCATATTTTCTATGAAAATTTCTCGGACATTCAGGCCGGTAAATGACGTTAATACAGTTTGTTATAAATAGAGCCTTTACTTAAATATCTGTATCTATAAAAAGAATGTATAAACATAAAATGTCTTTATATATATATATATATATATATATATATATATATATATATATATATATATATAATAGAAAATATGCGTATTTTCTATGAAATTTCTCGGACATTTAGGCCGGTAAATGTCGTTAACACTGTTTATCATAAACAGAGCATTGAACTGAATATTTGTATCTATAAAAAGAACCTATAAACATAAAAATGTCTTAAAATAATTGTCGGACTTCGTCATTTTCATAATGTGTGACGTCATATATATATATATATATATATATATATATATATATATATATATATATATATATATTAATTTAGTTTATTGGGACAGCAGATCATTATTTAAAAATAATGACAAAATTGTCCAACATTTTTATTAACCAGTTCCTTGATCTAAGCTTCCGGCTCACGTGAGCCATCTTCAGTGGTTATATGTACATTTAAACAAAGATATTCACCATCAAAGATTCTGTTATGTTGACATAAAAGATTGTTATACAACGATAACGGTCGCAGAATAGCAGACGCAGTTCGTAAATTCATGATGAGGTTCTATGACGTCGTATCACGTAAGAGACCGAAATATTAACAACAGAACTATATGTTTAGATGCAATGTAATCTGTTGTGTCTAGTTTGAAATGTAATTTTGTTGAGTGTGGGTTGCTTTGTTTTAATGTACATGGCCTCCAATAACTGAAGGTTGTTTTTACTGGATGTTTATGTGAGTATTGTTGTGTTAGCAACTAATATCTGTCTAATTTTATGCATGTGGCTATTTCTTTCTAAGAAATGATATTTAATAGAACTAAGATGAGAAATGTGACAGGTTAGTCTACGGGAGAGCGTGGTTGTAGTAAAACTAATATATGTAGTGGGTTTATTGTTATAGTCAGAGATAAAATCTCTGAAAGACATGTAAATTGATACACTATACTGTTTTTTTTTTGTTTTTGTTTTTTTTTTTTGTAGAGGATTTAGTTGTGTGGTTGTAGAGTTATTAGAGACTATGAGATCAATTGCTTTAAATTTTTTATAACATATGATGGGCTTAACTTGTTTATTATTATTAATGGGTTTAACATTTCTGCCTATTATGCATTTTACTATGCATTTGGTTACAATAACATAAGTTAATAGTGTTACGTTTATTTTGACGTACACTATTATTATTAATATTATCAATTTTGTTAGAGGTATTATCAAGTTTATTGGGATACATTTTAATTTATTGATCAATGACGGAATTAGGAAATCCATTATTAACAAGTGTTTTTTTTAAGTTATGTAATACTTTATAGAATATGGTGGTACGATGTGATAGAACCACATCATGAATTTACGACCTGCGTCTGCTATTCCGCGACCGTTATCGTTGCATAGCAATCTTCTGTGTCGACATAACCGAATATCAACTTCATTGATAATGAATATCTTTGTTTAAATGTCGCGTAACCACTCTGAAAATGACTCTTGTGAGCCGAAAGCTACGATCAAGTAATTGCTTAATAAATATCAAATGTTGGACAATCTTTGTCTTTATTTTCACTCGAAATTAAAGCAAACATGCAGCGTTTAGAACGGCTCCTGATCAAACATAATAGACATTCATTGTCTGTTATATTTAACAATCTATGTTTATATATATATATATATATATATATATATATATATATATATATATATATATATATATATATACATATGATAGGATAACAAAGACGTAGGAAACGGATCTCAATCGAACATTCTTCACTTTTATTAAAGCTTCGTCAGAGATCAAGGTAGAAATGATAAAAGGCAAAGTGATATATTGTGTTTGGTTATTTCTTATTGGTTAGTTACGTGTCACGTGTCATGAAGTAACAGATAAGATTCAAATATGTGTGATAGAAATATTCTGGACATTGTAGTGTGTAAAGCTTATTTAACCCTTTCACTGCTACTCATTTGCTTAGTGCTGCCCCCATCCGGCCAGCCATTTTTTTAAAGAAAATGCCAAATTTCAACCTACATATTTTATTACACAGAAAACTGGCACCAGTGTGTTTTACAGCCTTCCATTTTTATGGATATACCTGGGAATGACTTAACAGATCAGTAATGGGTATACACATGATATCTTTTGAAGCATTGTCCTTTGTGATTTGACGATAGATGGCGCAACGAGAAACTCATAACAGCGGTATGCAAAAAAAAACGTTGGTTTCCGTACTTAGCCAGCTGGAGCAAGATAAGAAAAATGAAGATCTCCATAGTTAGCAGCGGAAGTGTTAAAATAAACGTTAACAATGTGAAGCATTTTAGATTGAGATCTTTTTCCAATTTGTTCTTTATCCTATCATTTTGTCGAATTTCTGTCTATATTTAATCTATATTTGATCTTCTATTCACACACACACACACACACACACACACACACACACACACATATATATATATATATATATATATATATATATATATATGTGTGTGTGTGTGTGTGTGCAGGTATGTAGAAAAATAGGAAAGAACACGTTAGGTAAATAATCCGGAGTTCTTTAGTATTTTTGTTTTTATTTTTAAAAAAACAGTGCTCCATAGAGAAGTAGAGCTTAAATTATAGTTATTTTAAAAAAAAATGATTCCTTCGCTACATAGGAGTTCTCATGTTTCAAAAACGAGATCCTAAACCCCCAATATAAGTATTAGAATTAAATTGAATTAACGTATCAAGCCCTGTTTCATCCTCAAGCGAAAATTTAGGAATAAATAATCTTGAAATTTACGCATCTTTATAAGCATATTCGTTCGCAGAATTAGTTACTATGGAAACCGCTGGGGCGCCCATTGTGATAAGGGGTCTAACAGTTAATTCTTATCCACATATCAGTCACCTTCGAAAAGCGGTCAAACCAAGATAGAGTGGGGTAGCTATTTCGGCTGATGGCATTCATATACACACATCGTCTGGTCAGTTACAACTTTTAGCACGATGATATGTCGTCAAGTGTATAGAGAATTTTGTTTTATTCTATTTTGTCTATTTATTTATTTATTTTTTTATCCAAATGGCTGTGTCATATATAAACGCGTCGCATTGAACTACAGTTTGTTTTTTGACGACTTCATAAAGGGTTTTTTCTATTTAATGATTGGGTTAAGCTAATTAAGTAATTCATCGAGTCTAGAAAAACCTCAACAGAATGCAGAAAGCACTGGAGATTTGAAACCCGGGCAGTTACCTTATCAGGTAAACGTCATACCAACTGTCCGGGTTTCAATTCTCGGTAGTGAATGCCCGCTGCTGATGAGTCCCAAATATAGGACGAAACGGCCGTCCAGTGCTTTCTGCATTCTGTTGAGGTTTCTTCTAGACTCGATGAATTACTTAATTAGGATTATCTCAAATCCTCCTAATAATTTCTATCTGTATATCATTGCTTGAACCGGCTTCTAATGCTCTGGACTGAGCAGTTTGGGGATAATAGTCGTAGATCGTGGAGGCACAGTCCTATGGGTAAAGAGAAACTCGGATGAGTTCCACAACAGAATATGTGACCGATCAGCGCTATATCATGTCTAATTCGTTAGCCTTTCCTAACTGAGACCCGTATGAAGTTTGCCTGATAACGTAACTGTCCGGGTTTCAATTCTCGGTAGATGCTGATGAGTCTTAAATATAGAATGAAACGGCCGTCCAGTGCTTTCTTCATTCTGTTGAGGTTTCTTCTAGACTCGATGAATTACTTAATTAGGATTATTTCAAATCCCCCTACCTAATTATTCATATATATATATATATATATATATTAGCTGGTTTCATTTTATTTTAAGTGTTGCATTTTAACTTCATATTTGAATTTGGTGTTTTATATGCCCTAGTGGCATTATCACATTGCTTGGGGAAATTAATGTTATATATATATATATATATATATATATATATATATATATATATTCAGTTAGCGCTTTTTTCGGTCACCTACCCCCTCCATCTTACAAGTATGATTCATGGTGACATTCAAGGCAGAATAATGCAATCGCCTGCCGGTTCCTTTTGCACCAAGGATGTTAAGGCTACCGCGCCCCTCCTCTCAGAATAAGAAGAGGCAAGACCTTCAAGGCTGTGGGTGGTTTAAATTTGAGTTTTCCTTCTCCTAGACTAGCGATGGTATATAGAGGCTGTGCACTGACCAGACTACATGTCCTCCGCCTCTAGTATGGATGGGTTTTATGACTATTTACTCCGCTCCGTAAATACAGGATCTTCATAAAGTTCGTGTGCACTTTAAAAATTCATAACTTTATTTGTATTTGCGATAGAAATAATCTGTAAAAAATGTTATAAGGTTTAATGTACCTAGTTTTAAGCTAAAATACCTATGTGATTTCAGGCATTACTGTAAATCAGTTGGCAAATGTTTTCCGTGAACTGCAAAATCGTATTACCCTTTGTATTGCTAATGATAGAGGACATGCGGAAACTTAAATAAAATTTTAATAAATCCTTAAAAAATATAGATTTACTTCTTTCTAATCCTTTTTACAAATTATTTCTATCGCAAATACAAATAAAGTTACAAATTATTTATAGTTCACACGAACTTTATGCACACCCTGTATATAAAGAAGTTTCACAGATCGTTTATTAAAAACGGAAAGCAAATGATCCATTTCAAATTCTTTGAAAAGTTAACATTGCAAATGTCCCCATGCCGCCAACGGATTGAAGAAGCCGATGAGCCAAGGAAAGAGATAATATCGGTAATCTTATACAATTAATCGTTTATTTGATAATCTCTTTGGACACGAAACTATCAGTACCGAATGATCAGACCATCCTTGGAAACGAGTGACAGAGAAACGTGTGTTCATGACGAAAATAACTGCGTCAATATTGTCATCATCAGTCAGTAAACGATGGCGGGGATGGCGGAAATACATGCAAGGATCCGCTTAGACGCTTCTGTCATCATATACTTAATTTAGTTTAGCTTGGCACAAGGACACTAGCTTGGAGTACCTAGTAGGTATCGAACTGACTACTCAGTAGTAATGATCAACCTGACTAGCACGTTAACCATTAACCCACATCTAAATACATTGTTTGTTTTTTAGTATGCTGAGCTTAATTTGTCACAAGGCCATACATATGGAGCACCCAATAATAATAATAATAGCGAAATTAACTAATTACTGCATAAAGATAACTTTAAAGTTTTAGTTCTTAACGACTCGGATTGAGGACTCTGAGAGCAGATTTCGAATTCCACTCAAATCCATTACATTCACTTACGTGTTAATACCCTTGGGAAAGGTATGAATCCTCTTCTTCTCCCCTCAGCTATGAGTAAATATCAGGATACACTGGATGGCAACTGGTTTACTGCAGAAAGAAATGGCAACCAACTGCGGAAAAAAAAATCTGCCCGTCAGTCATGTATCGAAAGATACATGATCGCCTAAGCGTGTATCACGCATAGCACATAACTGACTGACTGTCTAAATCTACCTTGCTGGCTAAGGATAATCTTGGGACAGACCGATATAAAATTTTAGGTAACCTCCTCTCTAAAATCTCCCAAACAAAAAAAAATATGGATGCCACGAACTATCGCAGTGTTTCTGAACCGGTGTGCCCAGGCGCATTGCTGCACCCTGAAAGGTAGCCAGGTGCACCTCAAATTCACAAAAGAGCAATTTATGATTTATTTTTATATTTAAAAAATCTTTATTTATAAAAAAATATATAAAAAGAAGCTAGAGAAGCTAGAGACACTAATCACATGTTTTCCATGTTTAATTCACGTTTTTATCATTTGATATTTTAAAATGGATGTTAAATTCCTTAATCTTACTTATTATAAAACGCAGATTATGTGTGTGTGTGTGTGTGTGTGTGTGTGTGTGTGTGTGTGTGTGTGTGTGTGTGTGTGTGTGTGTGTGTGTGTATGTGTTATATATTGGATATTGGATTTACTACATTTTTCAACCGATTTCAACAAAACTTCACAGGACTACGGTGGTTCTAACAGCGCCAAAAATTGGAAAAACACAATTGTTTTTGCACGAAATCAATTTGAAAACACGATTAAGAAGTATCACAAGAATGAAAGTGGGACAACTCATATCGAGTTATACTTATTATAAAACCCAGGTTGTTTGTATGTGTTCGTTTATATATGGTATCGGATTTCCTACATTTTTCAACAAAACTTCATTTTTTTTTTTGGCAGGTCGTGTTTCTTATTGTCTTGCACACTTTTTTCTTTATTTCTACATTCAGAATGCTTTAAAAATTCCATTTAAAAGACAATTGTTTATAATAAAATTCTATTCAATCGATAGACACATAACGATTGAAAACAATGTTTTTGTTTGAGTTTGGGTTTGACCAATTCATAAAAAAAAAAAACAAAAAAAAAATAATTAAGACATGTGTGTCCGTCAACCTTAAACAATAATCTTTGTCAATTTTATTTTTCAATCTTTATGATGGTCGATACTTGATCTATCTCTTACTGTTATATCCCCGGGCAACGCCGGGCTCTACTGCTAGTTTTTAATAAAGAGGGGATAAACCTTTCCTCTTTACTTTTTTTAAGCTGTAACATATAAGGTCAATTATTCAAAAAGTTGAAAAAGAAACGCTAGCTAAAAAAGTAATAACTGCCAATGTTTCAAGTCCTTAGAATAACATTACTACCGCTACAACTACTACTACTGCTACTACTATTAACGACTGTATAACAACGGCTAGAATGTTGCGATAAAAAGCTACTGAAATTAAGATGAAAGAAAATTTAGTAACAATCCGATGATGATTGTCAAAATCTTATTCAAACCAGTGATTCTCAACGTAGGCCCTGATGCCCGCAAGTGGCCCTGACAAATTTTTAAAATGGTCCTGGCGGTATAAAGGGAAAAAAGGAGACCAACGCCTGCAGCTGAACGAAGCTTTGGAAGTTCAGCTTGATAAGCTGGTAGATATAAATCAGGAGCAGTGAAGTCATACGTTAAGATTTATATTTTCTATTATATATTGTATTTGTAAATAAAATGTATTTTCTGCTACATGGAATTTCTATTTGTGCTTATGTGGGTTGATTGACTTGACTCCCCACTAAGTCTGGTTGTGACACAAGGTCAGTTTTTAAAGTGGGGACCCGAATATCTTCACTCGTGCCGCTGATCTAAGCTGGTCTTGGCATGTCATAGCTGTTCCAGGGATGTCAGAGCCGGTCTAAGCTAATCGTAGCCGTGATACCATCAAAACAGGGACCGTTCCTTGTAACCCGTAAGTATCCGACTGTGTATGTCCCTCGAGGGAGGGGTTGATTTACTTGACTCCCTACTAATTCAGGTTGTGACACAAGGTCAGTTTTTAAAGTGGGGACCCGAATATCTTCACTCGTGCCGCTGATCTAAGCTGGTCTTGGCATGTCATAGCTGTTCCAGGGATGTCAGAGCCGGTCTAAGCTTAATCGTAGCCGTGATACCATCAAAACAGGGACCGTTCCTTGTAACCCGTAAGTATCCGACTGTGTATGTCCCTCGAGGGAGGGGTTGATTTACTTGACTCCCTACTAATTCAGGTTGTGACACAAGGTCAGTTTTTAATGTGGGGTCCCGAGTGTCTTCACTCGGGCCGCTGGTCTTAACTGGTCATAGCTTGTCCAAGCAGGTCAAAGCTTGTCCAACCTAGTCAGAGCTGGTCTACGCTAGTCATAGCTGGTCCAAGCGGGTTTATTTACTTGACCCCCCACTGAGTCAGGTTGTGACACAAGGTCAGTTTTTTAACGTGGAAACTCCGAGTGTTTTCACTCGGGCTGCTGGTCTAATCTGATCTTAGCTGGTCATAGCTTGTCCAAGCTGGTCATAGCTGGTCTAAACTAATCATAGCTGGTCTTGGCTTGTCATAGCTGGTCCAGGCTTATCAGAGCCGGTCTAAACTAGTCGTAGCCGTGATACCACCAACACAGGGACCGTTCCTTGTGACCGGTAAGTATCCGACTGTGTATGTTCCTCGAGGGAGCGGTTGATATACTTGACTCCCCACTAAGTCAGGTTGTGAGACAAGGTCAGTTTTTAATGTGGGGACCTGAATGTCTTCACTCAAGCCGCTGGTCTTAGCTGGTTATAGCTTGTCCAAGCTTGTCAAAGCTTACCCAACCTAGTCATAGCTGGTCAAAGCTGGTTAAAGCCGGTCCAAGCTAGTCATAGCCTTGATACTACCAGCGCGGGGATGGATCTCTGTGACCGATAAGTATCATTTTGTGCTTATGTGGGCCTGAAATCTTTTTAACCCAATTAATAGGTCACAAAGAAGAAAAGGTTCAGAAACACTGATTTAAATCATTTAAATAATGATAATATTCAAACTATTGAATACATAATCACAGTCTAACAGCGATATTTATTTCCAGAAAATGTGGCACAAGGCCAAATTAGGGAAAAACACGATCTTCTTCTGTCTTAATATTAAACTTAGCTAGCCACAAACGGAGTAATGGATACCGGCTCGGATTGAGGAATCGGAGAGTTCGAAATCCAGTCGTTATCTATTACATTCACTTACGTGATAATACCCTTGAGAGAGGTATTATTCCTCTTCTCCACACCCCCAGGGGTTTCTATAGACTTGGATGGCAACTGGTCTACCAGAAAGAAATGGCAACCTATTACGGGAAAAGATACATGATCGCCTACACGTGTATCATGTCAATAACTGTTTGAGCCACAAACACTGACCCAAATAAACCACAATGTTCCTAACACCAAAACAACGCATTCTTACTTACCATTCTTAGTACATTCACCATAATACCTCTTGTCTCTATGTAGTCCCTATCTGCAATGCCAATGCGTCAAGTCATTTGGATATGGCTACTAATAAATAATAGTAGCAACAACTATATAATAATGGTTTGAAAGTTACTATGATTACTACTAGTACTTCTACAGCCATATATCGGGTTGGTAACTGAAATAAAGATGAAAATAATACAAGGCGAAAAATTATATACTGCCAGGTAAATTTTATTTGTAACGGTTAAGTAAGACTTATTATATTAAAACAAATCAAAGAACAGAAAAATAAACAATATCCGAATACAAATGAATATATAATCAATGTTTTCTCTCTGTAGAATTGGCAATACCATTTTCAACGTCGGACATTAAATCATTGTCACGCAAAATTTCAACTTATTAAGCTTCTCTTCTGAGTAAGCAATACAGACATGCTCCGTTAAATCACGTGACGAAAAATGACTAAAAAGAAAAAAAAAACAATGGGGTCACGTGATATATTTGCTGTGTGTCGCCGGAATGTAGACGGTCGAGAATCATCTATCACTAATCAGCTTCCGGATGCGTAGATGTGTATTTCCGGTTGACTGAGTGACACTGACCCACGTTCTTCAAGTGCTATCAACGCCTGTTCTGGTTGAGTAGGTGATGAAATACAGATGTCCTACTTTAATCTGGTAACGATGGATTCTGGAAAATACCGGAAACAGAAAAGTACCAGGGAAGATTTATCGATGTTTAACGATTTTTATAATAGTGTGCAAAGTAGTATTTGTATATTTATGCTACGCATGGGTGGGGCACCTCGAGGTGGTGTAATGGTTAGCTTGTCTCGCTAGAAAATTTACGATTGAATAGTGTGTTCGGTTCTCACTGGGTGCCTCAAACTTTCGACATTGTGCCACATCTAAGCTGCCATTAGAAAATAACTAGTTTTGGGGGTACCTCGGCGTGGTGTAGTGGTGAGCAAACTTATCTCGCTAAAACAGTCACGACTGAATAGTGAGTTCGATCCTCACTGGGTACCCAATACATTCGGCCTTCTACCACATCTAAGCTACGCTTGGAAAATTTCTGGTTTTTGGGCGTTTCGGCGTGGTGTAATGGTTAGCAAGCTTGTCTCGCTAAAACATTTACGACTGAATAGTGAGTTCGATCCTCACTGGGTGCCTCATACTTTCGACCTTGTACCACATCTAAGCTACGCTTAGAAAATCAATATAATGGGCACCTAGGCGTGGTGTAGGGGTGAGCAGGCTTGTCTGACTAGATCCGTTACGACAGAAAAGTGAGTTCTGATCCTCACGAGGTGCCCCATACTGTCGGCCTTGTGCCACATGTAAGCTGCGCTTAGAAAATAACTATGCTACACATGAGAGCGTAGGTGAATAGTTAGCGCATTAGCGTCCCGACTATCAACCTCATCATGGTCAGTTTGTGAAGAAAGTGACTTCACAATATCGACCTGGGGACATGGCCCAGCCTGCCGTTTGGAAATGCCTGAAAATCCATATCCCATGCCTCAAGCCTTGTGAGTGAAACTGGTTGAGACAAAACTGTTTAGGACCCTCAATACTTATACAGGGTGCGACAGAAATAGATGCCTTCCAGCAATACCTCCCACATCATGGAAAAACATTAAGGTGCGGCAGAAATACCTCCCACATTTTAAACTATCACCTCCGTGGTGCTAATAAATTTAGTCTAGTGACATTGGTGTCTTCATCTAGCTAATGTCTTACTATTATGTGTGAGGTTTTCAGCCGCATCCTGTAGCCAGTGTCTTAATGTAGGATGTTTTTTCTGGGAGATATGTGGACGGTATGTCTGACGCACCCTCTACTAACACAACGTCACAAGACCTCAATTGTCAGATAGAAGCACTTGTCAGATAGAAGCACTCTCGAGATGGTGTCTGTGAATATCACCCACCAACCTGGCTACTCGTAAGGATATATAGTCCTAAACTCTCAAAAGGACTGAAAAAAAAAAAAAAAAAAAAAAGAGAGAGAGAATTACGTTACTTGAATAGCAGAACATGATTACATAGTATAAGTTATGTTAGGTTAATGACAAAGTGGAAAACATTTTTCGCAGGGCACGTTTTGTCCTTTAAGACTTCATCGGACTGTTGACGTTGATGTGGTTACACATGTGCGTGAAGGAGAGGGGACGATGAAGTTTTAAATTTAAATTATTTTGCTTCGTAAATCTGTTTGGTGTATATATTCTAGACGATTTCAGTTAGATTATTTTTTCTTTTGATAAGATTTTTATCACTTTGTTTATTATTATATTGTGATGTATATTTTGATTGATTTGAAATACCCAGCGACTCGCTTTCGTGTCCATGTGGAGTGACATTAGTGTAAACAAACCTAAGGGCCGAAACGCGTAACACGAAAACATTTTCCAATTTGTCATACATCATATTTGTACATCCTTAATCCATACATGTATGTATATGTGTCTATGTATATAAGAGTGTCACCCCCAAACAAACTCAGAAAAAAATTCCCCACCAACACACACTAATAATCAAACACAAATAAGCATAAATAGATCCACTTTTTAAAAAAAAATAAATCAATTTCGTTGATGATCGCAAAAGCATGAAACACAGCGTTACAAACTAATAGCCATGAATATGTTAGCTCTGTCACAGATATTGAGCACTTTCCACTAAGTACCGCATATCACACACACACACACACACACACACACACACACACACACACACACACACACACACATATATATATATATATATATATATATATATATATATATATATATATATTAAAATAATAAATAATAAGAAAGAACAGTAAAATTTATGTTCTTATATGTTGTAATTCCTGTGTAAGCGATGGGACCATATTCTTAAATTAGACAATTTATAATATATATATATATATATATATATATATATATATATATATATATATATATATAACTGTCCATTTCTTAATATATATATATATATATATATATATATATATATATAGTAGTAAGAAAAGGCGGTACTCAATGTTATATAACAGAGCTATTTAATATGTTAAAGATATTAAAAATACCGTACAATGATCGAACAACTCAGAGTACGAATTTGCATCTGACGATCGCAGGGAATATGAAACTCCAAGTTGTGCAATCAATGTTATATTTTATATATATATATATATATATATATATATATATATATATATATATATATATATACTGGGTGTAATAATATAATTTTTATCACACATTGAGTTTCTTTTTGCCTGGATTTCAAATCATACGTTTCTGCATCTTGACATTATTTTTCGTAAGAATCAAAGAGAACAGGTTAAAATCGTTTTGTGTCAGGCTCACTGTCTTCCCAACTGAGCAATGGTGAGAGGAAAAAATCATTCAGGCCTTCAGTAATGGTACCAGCATTCATACTCTGGCTTCCATCTTCAAAGTTTATTCAAGAACCATCAAGAGAATGGTTAATAGGTTTTAAAAAGAGGGAACAGTAGAGAGAAAAACTGGATCGAAAGATCACAGCAGGAAGAGAGATCATCATCTCAACTCAAGCGCTAAAGAGATCGATTAGAAAAGATCCAACTCAATTCATAAAATGTTTGGCGTGTGAGAGAGGAGTTTTAGCTATGACGGTTCAAAGAACAATGAAAAAAGACTTTAAAATGAAATCGTACGTGAAACCTGTGAGGTACCTTGTTACTTCAGGACAGAAGATTTGAAGCGTACAGGGCGAAGATCATCTTAAATAAGTTGTAAATAATCCTGTAATAATATATATATATATATACATTTGAACTTTATATCAATACTTGATGAGCTTTCGATCCTTAGCTATGATTAATTAATGATAAACATGTCATTTTCATTTATGATCGATTTCATCACAATTCTTCTGTTAAGCATGTCTCCCAAGCCCACTGTTGGTAGGGGCGGAGGATTGGCCGTTGATTCCCCCCGCCACCAGCTCTGCGTTTCGTTGAAACTCGATGCTTGGACTTAAGCCGTACATTCACTGGTTAACACGAGAAAGAAAGCGGACAAACACTTGCTGCCATGTGTGAGTATAATTTCGCTCTCCTGAAAACTTATTTTCTTTTCTTTTTTTTTTTTTTAATTTTTAATTTTTTTTTCTCCCCCTACTAATCAGTCTGTTTGGCTATCGTACCACATTTAATTTTGTCCTAATCATTCTAACCTAACTGATAATCCTATTTGATGGTTTAGTTAGAAATCCTGGTTCGAAAGAAAGGAAAATTTCTTTTTTTTAGAATAGGACAATGGGAGTTATACTAAGTTAAAACTTAGTCTTGTGAAAGGGTAAAATCCAAGAGTCAGCCTGGACACTTTGCCAATTACATCCCCCTCTTATCTTTCTCTTTGTTTTTGTCGTTCTTGTATGTGTTATATGTAATAGGAGTAGGTAGGCTTTCCCACCGCCCGGTCAACACTCCTCCCCCTTCTCTTGGATATGAGTAGAGGCTCACGCCTTGTTTCTTGTTTAGGAAGGGGTTCCCGGTACTCTCTCTCTCTCTCTCTCTCTCTCTCTCTCTGGCCTCTGTACTAGTGGAGCTCTGTTTCTCCCGTGATGTATGCAGTCTGTGGTATTGCCTCTTCATTCTGAGGGTACACGGTTGACAGTTCTCTGGTTGCTGTTTCCAACTGGTAGTTAGGAGCCCTAACTCTTGCGTAGCGTCTTGAGCGGCCGCTCTGGTCAACAGTTGTATAATACCGGGGTGTTTGTAGTGCCATGTCGCGCATGGAAAGTTGTCCCTGCAGTCACCTCCGGTGGGCAACCCTGAGGCCACATTATGATGCAGGCTGTGCCAACTCCTCTCTGCCCACGTCACGGTCGATAACTGTCTGCTTCTTTTACTTCGGGCCTTCTAATCTTCCAACTATAATTCCACATGATGACTTACAAAGACCGAAAAAGTAATCCTAAACCAGCCCCTCAAAAAATCACTTAAACCCCTCAACATTTCGTTCTCCAACATCCGTGGCATTAGAACAAACTTCTGCAGTATGGAATCTTTCCTCACTGCAAACTGCCCGGATATACTGGCTCTCTGTGAAACCAACCTTGTCTCGTCTATCCCTCCTCTGATCTCTCGATCCCAGGCTACCTTCCTCTCCTCAGAAAAGACTCTCTAACCCACATGCACGGCCTTGGTGTCTACGTCAAGGACCATCTCCCTCTGGCCAGAGAGTTGTCTCTCGAATCGCTAGACCAGCCGTACATGTGTCTCCGACTATCTCTTCTCAATGCGGTAAGCTATCTCTTCTTCCTTTACCGCTCTCCATCTTTTAAAGACTGTGGGATACTCGATAGCATTTCTGACAGCATAGACAAGGCTCTCTCCCTCCACCCGTGTGTTCACATATTTGTGTTTGGCGACTTTAACGTCCATCATACCAAGTGACTTAAGGATGCTACTACTGACCACGCAGGCATTCAAACACTTAATTTTTCAGTTTCTCAATCCCTCAGGTAGATAGTTAACTTCCCCACTCGTTTTGCCTTCAACCGGGAAGGTAAAGCCTCTCTTCTCGATCTGTTTTACCTCCATCCCCGAGTCCTGTAGCACCACACAACTCTGCCCTCTTGGTAACTCTGATCATGCGGTAGTATCTGTTAACATCTCCTTCAACTCCACCCACTGTAAAGAAACTCCTACCACTAGAACTTCGTTCTACTATCAACGAGCTAACTGGGACTCATTCCGTGATTTCCTCCGCGATGTCCCCTGGGATGGAGTCTTTACGCTCCCCGTCCAAGAATGTGCTTCTGAGGTCTCATCCTGGGTTAAAGCTGGAATCGACGCTTTCATCCCCTCAAGGAAATATAGGGTCAAGTCACGCTCCTCTCCTTGGTTCTCCACTGCTTGCTCAGCCGCCATTGCCCATAGGAACCACTTCTTTCACCTATTCCGTAGCGCATGGCGGACTGCAATAGACGTCTGTTTGCCTCCGCCCGTAACGAGTGTAAGCGTCTCCTCAACGATGCTAAGTCACTATTTGCTGCTCGGATGAAGGAGCGTATTGCATCTCGCAAATTTGTCTCCAAAGATTATTGGCGTCTCTGCAAGAGCGTATTGAACAATTGCAAACCCTCTATACCTCCTTTGTTCGACCAGTTCGAAGTCCTGACCTCCTCTGCCAACAAGGCTGAATGCTTTGCTCGGAAATTTTCATTCAACTCAACGCTCGACTCTTCCGGTGTACCCATACCCGACTTCCCTCTTAGAACTGAGGCCCTATTGAGCGGGTTACACATAACCCCGTCTTTTGTACTGGGCATTATCTCCAATTTAGACCCCAACAAGGCTAGTGGTGGAGATGGGATACCAGCCATTGTCTTGAAGAAATTGCGCGCCTGAACTGGCGCCCACCCTCTCTAAACTATATAACTGCTGCCTCAAGGAATCTTGTTTTCCTGACTGCTGGAAGTCCTCTTCAGGAACAGTGGTGACTCCTCTGACCCTTCTAACTACCGTCCTATCAGTCTCCTACCCCTCTTCGGCAAAGTCTTCGAAGCACTAATCAATACTGAAGTGGTTAACCAACTTACATCCCATGATCTGCTCTCAGACAAGCAATATGGCTTCCGCTTTGTCCAATCTACAGCTGATGTGCTTACAGCCATCACTGAAAATGTCTACCAAGCTCTTCAAAATAACGGGGAAGCTCGTGCCGTGGCCCTAGACATCTCCAAAGCGTTTGATAGGGTTTGGCATGCCGGCCTTCTTCGCAAGCTCCAGGGTTATGGCATTACGGGTCGATTGTTTGACCTAATACAATCATTCCTGTTAAACCGTGAATTGAAGGTCGTTCTCAACGGATTCTCCTCCAGTTCCTATACCACGAACGCAGCTGTTCCTCAAAGCTCCATCCTAGGCCCCACTCTATTCCTTATCTACATAGTTGGCATCTACGCGGATGACACCACAATTTACTCCTGCCTCAAAAACAAATCTAGTGTCGCTGACAAAACTAACCTGGCCGTGCGTCTCGAAAAGGACCTCCAATCGGTTGTGAACTGGGGCAGGAATTGGCTGGTCAACTTTAATGCCTCAAAACCAAAACTGCTCTCTATTAATCACCAGAGATCCTTCCCTGCCCTCCATTAGAATGTCTGACGCTCAACTTCTCGAGAGCACCTCTCTGCGGCCGCTCGGTCTCACGTTGATTGCTAACCTGAGATGGAACAAATACATTGAGTCAATTGTCTTGTCCACCGCAAGGAAAGTTGGCTCCCTGAGCCGCGCCAGGAAATTTTTCTCCCCGGAATCGATCATCCAGATCTACAAATCAACAATTCGCCCTTGCATGGAGTATTGCTGCCATATATGGTCTGGAGCCCCTTCTGTTTGCCTCGGGGTTCTTGATAAGCTTCAGAGGCGGATATGCAATATAATTGGCCCTGTTCTGGCATCTCGTCTACAGTCGCTCTCTCACAGACGCGCCGTCGCCTCTCTCTGTCTTTTTTACAAATACTTTCATGGTAATTGCTCCGAGGAGCTGCATTCGCTGGTTCCCAGACTTCATGAGTTCAAGCGCCTTACGAGGCTGGCATCCTGTTCTCAGCCTTTCACTGTCGAAACTACTAAATCTAGCCGTCTCTTCTACTCTAATAGCTTCATGTCTCGCACCACTCGCATGTGGAACTTCCTTCCCTATTCCAGTTTCCCTGAGAGCTATAATCCCCAACTATTCAAATGTAATGTCAATCGACATCTCCAGTTGCCTTGATCTATCCACTATCCTTCTCCTCATCCTTTCCTCTATCACTATCTTCTGTAACCACTTGCGTGCTAGTGGCTTCCCGCCTTGCTTAGGGTGAAACTCTTAAAAAAAAAGCTTGGAGTGTAATTATACATTATTATTGCTCAAAGTAGAGTCCAATAGTGTTACTTGGTGAACTCCAGCAAGATAGCATTTCTAAGATACAACAGTTCACAGCTTAATCTAACAATTGGACAAATTTGCTCATACGGTTTGTTACATCCGATATATATATATGTGTGTGTGTGTGTGTGTAATGGACCCTCCCATCGGTTTCGACGTATGAGGATCTGAAAACCAATTGATTCAATTATGAATTTTGTACGATAATCTTAAGTGGCACTTAAGACGCGCTAGTGATTTACAAAGGAGGCTGCATATGGAGCAAGAGAGGAATGTCGGATGAGATCACTGTTAGATTGGCTGACCTTTTAGTTCTTGCTCTCGCTTCTTGTCGACCATTCAGCCTAACAGATTGAAAACTGCTGAATCCACCAAAACACGTTGATCTCTATTCTGCTTTTACACGATTTGAAAAATTTTGCTGTTACATCCGGTATATATATATATATATATATATATATATATATATATATATATATATATGGGTTGGACAAAATAATTGGTTGGAACACTTGTTAAATTCAAAGAAAATTTATTTTATATGGAGTTGGTCCTCCTTTAGTATCACAGACATCTTTAATACTTTTAGGAATGGAATCATATAGCTTCCATTAAAACGTTCTCCCGCACTTTACGACACGACGCTGGAGGATAGCGGCTCCTAACTTGTTGCTCCAAAATGCATCCCAAATGTTCAATAATATTGATATCTTGAGATTGGGGAGGCCACTCCCTGTGTTCTAGCTCACTTTCATGCCCTTCATACCAATTCTTAACCACTCGAGCGGTATGTATTGGAGCATTATCGTCATGGAAGATGCAGTCATCAGCAGGGAATAAAGTCTTGGCCATTGGATGAACACGATCACACAAAACGTTCAGGTAATCTTTGCTGCTGATTCTACCATGCAGGGCAACTATTGGACTTTGACATTTCCATGATATGTCTACCCAAACTATCACTGATCCACCGCCATGTTTCACAGGGTTGTAAGTTTCTTTGGGATGCCTCCACACATAAACTCGCCCTGAAGTTGAGAAAAGAGAAAAACTGGACTTGTTTGAGAATATGACTTGCTTCCATTGGTCTGCAGACCAGGCATTGTGATCTCTGCACCACTTCAACCTCTTTTGAATGTTGCGAGTGGAGAGAAGAGGTTTCCTCACAGCGGCTCTTCCATGATATGCAGCCTTATGGGGCTCATGGTGTAGTTTTAGTAGAAACTGAACTATTCAGATGGTTATTCAACTCAGCAGTCACTTTCACTGCATTTGTCCGATGATTTTTTGCCACATTGCGTTTCAATGCACGTCAGTCCCTGTCAGTAAGTTTGCAAGTCCGGCCCGAATTGCCACAGTTGCTAGAGGTCTTGCCCTGTTTCTTGAATTGCATCAGTGTTCTTGATATGGTAGCTCTTGAAAAACCAAACAGTTCAGCAACCTTAGTGATCGAGACTCCTGCAATGCGAGCTCCAACAATTTGCTCTTTTTCGAACTCGGAGAGGTCACGCATTTAGCTTAAATTTTACTAAATTCTAAAAATAAATAAGACAAAGACAGTAAATAGATAAATAAACGTATTTACAATAGATATAACCTGAAATTACAAAGTTTTAGTTAAAGTTCTTAATATAATAGGTCTTTGAAATATAGGAGTGGATTTTGCAACTGTTCCAATTATTTTGTCCAACCCCTGTATATATATATATATATAATGTTTTTGTGTGCGTGTGTGTTCCTGTCTGAATTTCTGGCATGAGAAGGTATCATTATTTACACTATTTACATTCGAACTATTGTCCTCATCTTTATTGTCGCTATTGCAACGTGCCGGCCGTCGTGCTCTCTGGCCTTCGTCAGGTGTATGTCGATCTGGATAACCTACAGTGGAATCTGAACTGAACCCTTTATATAATCTACGGTTGTAGATTGTTCTCGTTCCACTGCCCATACCTAGTTCTAATTTTTATTGAGTACTGTTCAGTTATTCTGTTTGCATGTTTCCACATAGTCCAGATACACACTATCGGACCCAGGGATTGAACTTACAATCAATATATCACCAAATTCACAAACCAGCGCTTTAATCCACTAGGCCATGAGCTCACTTTTTGATTTCGTTTTCAGTTTGAATATTTATAAACATGCATTTAATTTCATTTAATAATAATAATAATAATAATAATAATAATAATAATAGCGGTTCATATCCGTGGATGCCGTTTGCTAAGGCGGCTAGCCAATCCCTGTTGCAGACGCCCGCTCAGGAACATTTTCGTTTGTTCAACATCCACAGATCTCACCTCTAGTTTATACGGCAACTATGCTGAGCTAGTTTCTGGGGGAGAGCACATTATCTGGCGCGATCAGCAATCTTACCAAGGCCAGCACCCTCATACCCTCAGTCACGATGACTTGTGACTTCTTGCTAGTCCAACCATCGACGACTCCCAAATAGTCCCGTCCACCAAATTTCACTCATAAGGCCTGGGTTAACCAGTGATATGATTTTTAGAACAATTATGACTGAGTAGTGAGTTCGAACTTAACTGCGTGCCACATACTTTCGGCCTTGTGCCACATCTAAGCTACGCTTGGAAAATTGCTATGGTTTTCATGCAATTTCTAAAGTTGCAGTGCGCTTGGAAGGCCTCCCCAATGTCGATAACATCAAGAAGTCATCTTCCTAATAAATAGACCACTGTGAGATTCGAATCCGTGTCTTATGGTCAGAAAGCGAACGTTCTAACCGCTTTAAGCCGTTAATCTTCTTTGAAGGTCAATAAGCATTAATATTTTTTTTAAAATTCTAACCATTAATCTAGCGGGACGTAAAGAATATCTTATAAATAGGATCTAAATTAAAAAAAATACGCACAAATATTTAATCATAAATTATTATTAGCGTAATGATAGAGGTAAAAAAAAACAGGTAATTATTTAACTTCTAACAACATAATAAACAAAACCAGAAAAATCTGAGGCAAACGATTCCAACGAGATATTTTAGTACAGTAGAAATCCTCATATCCGAACAGAATTAACGGGACAAAAGACATGCTCAACAACAGGCTGCATAAAGAAGAAATTATTCAGCGCTGGAACGAATATATTGGAGAACACTTCCATGAGAAAAGAGAACAACCGGCAATACACAGAAATGCAGTCGGGCTGGAATTATTAAAAAAAAAACGAATTGGAAATGGCACTGGCCAAATTGACCAGAAACAAAGCGGCAGGGCCAGACGAAATTGTAATAGAGATGCAACAGTTCGTGGGAAGAAGCTGCTCGAGTAGAACTTACATCTCAACAATGGAAGACGAATGAAATGAGAATGATTCGCTACTATGGGCGTGGCATGGCGGGTCTTAGCCGTGAAGGTTAGAATTGGTGGAACTAAATAATGTAGCTCCTCCGAAGACTTTCCATGGAAATAGCGATTGGGCAGTGAGAGCCCTGCGACGTTTCGTCTGCGGAAAAGAGGTTGTAGAGTGGAAAACAATTCGTCGCCTACAAGGACGCGGAGACGCTTTTGGGCTCTATCGTGACTGGAAAGTGAAGACTGGGCAGTTCCTGCCCATATATGGCAACAGATTGTACTACGAACAGATACTCGTTTGCTTTTTAATCGGGCAATATACTTAATAAAATTAGGCCTCGTTGGACAAGCTCAAAACTGTAACAAAACCACGTCAGCTGGATCAATTTAGCTACTGGAGATCCTGGAAGGAAATCAATTGCTAATATCCATCTGCCTCAAGAGCACCTAGAAGTTTTTAAATTTCTTTTTTTAGTCTAATTTATGTTAGCTACAAGAATCTGGTATAAATTTAAGTTGGCTACAGGAGCTCCCACAAGAAATTTTCACTCCTGGTTTAAATTTAATTTAAGTTGGGTACAGGAACTCCCAGGAGGTTTTTCATTCTTGTTTTAAATTTAATTTTCGTTGACTTCAGGAACTCCTGGTGGGTTTTTCAATCTTGTTTTAAATTTAATTTTGGTTGGCTACAAGAACTCCCAGAAGATTTTTCATCCCTGTTTTAAATTTAATTTTCGCTGGCTACAGCAACTCCCAGAGAGGTTTTTCATTCCTGTTTTAAATTTAATTTTCGTTGGCTACAGCAACTCCCAGAAGGTTTTTCATTCCTGTTTGAAATTTAATTTTCGTTGGCTACAGGAACACCCGGAAGGTATTTCATTCCATGCTTAATTCAAATTTGGGTTCATGGGCTCCCGGAAGGAGGTCAGTTGTTAACCGTCTTATTTTGTTAGTGTTGTCCTTCACATATACCAAGGCTAATAATCCCACTATGCTATTCTATTTTATATGTGGCAGCAGGGAGAATAGAAAAGATTAAAAAAAACGGATTGTAGTAGCACATTGTACACAGGATCTGGTACTGTCGCTGTATATTTACTCGGAACATCGTTGGTTGCCATATTGGATAATGGTTGCCGTAGAGAGAAATTACTTTGACACGTGATTGAAGTTAATTGGTTTCGTTATACGCTACACAGAAAGATGAACAGACCATATTACTTCGCTGTCTGTACGGATTTCGAAACGCCCAGAAACTCTTAAAGGCATTGGCTTTTAAATAAGTTTAATGTGTTGAGACATGTCCAAGGCGGATAAGTGTCGTTTAGCTTTTCAAGTCCGACCTTGAACGTCTGTCTTTGGAAACATCAATAATCATAATGTTCGAAGTCGGATCGCTTCCGGTTCTATAATGAACGCCAAGCTATTCTTGCTGGATTGCGTCCTCCAATATTCATTCATTCATTTTTCCTTGCGCCTAATATTTGTTGATATCTGCAGCATTCGGGATAATCGATCTCCGGGGCTTTACATTGCATCCATTACTGTTGAAATATATCGCGTTTTGTTTTCTTTCTTTCTTTCTTTTTTTTTTTTTTTTTTTTTTTACAGACTTTGTATATGCGCACAAAGTCTAACTATTATTGTACAGTTGGCTGCGATTTAAACCCAGATGAATTTTTATTAGACTGGTTTCCAACTATGGCTCTGATATTTAAACCTGAGGTAAGAAGGGAGAGATTCAAACCTTTATCAATGTTATTTGTTCGAATGGGGATGTAAAGAACTCCAACAGAATACGAACTCGGATCGCACAGAAAACAAAAAAAAAACTTTTGATAAAGAATTATGAAAGCTGAAAATACTGGAAAATTGGACAATTTATATTTAAATATGTACAAGGAACCAGAAAAATGGCCTGGAATACAGAAAACGCCTTCACAAATAATTTTCGTTAAACTTTATACAATAATACAAATTTGTATGCTTTTCCTCTCAAACTTTATTTCCCCAGAAAAAAGAATATAAATATATATATATTTTTTTAATTGTTACACCCCAAGCAAGGTGATAATGCCCCTAAGACAAAGCGGGGAGGGGCTGCTGAGGGTGAAAAATAATGAGAATACTTTAGCAGAAACTGGAAACCCAATCCTAAACAGGAAACAAGAGATAAACCTCTACCCCAAATTACTGCGGTGGATTGTGAAACGGATGGTAGACGAACATACATCCGCCTAGTGGCGAAAACTATCAACTACAGTGTAACCCGGATATAAGAGACACGGATATAAGAGAAACCCGGATATAAGAGAGATTTTCTCTGGTCCCAAAGTGTTCCCATACTTACCTAAACAAAATAGGCCAAACCCGGATATAAGAGACTTCTTCCCGACAACTCTCTTATATCCGGGTTACACTATATATATATATATATATATATATATATATATATATATATATATACATGAAAACAATAAACAAAAACTGAATATTCTTGAAGCTATATACATAAGACAGTTGAAAACTGACCTTAACAAAATAAACTATGAAATCTCCACAAATATTCTTAAATGCCTATAATTGATAACAGAAGCCAATAGTTTATACCAATGGCTTTCCATGCATAATATTTCTCGTTTTCATTTTCGCGTGGTCTTGTGTGACATCACGAGCTGCGACAGGATTTTCGCTTCCGCGTCTCGTATACACGTATGTCGTTGCTTTGAAATTTTTCATGCAACAAAAACAGACTATCATTATTGTTTTGCCAGTGTATTGTTTGATATATTGAAATGTAATTGCCATCTTTGATAATGGCTTATGTAAGCCGAAAGCTTAGATAGGCTTAAAACATGAAACAGTATAGTGATTTCCTTTCGTGTTTCAATGATAATGTTATTAAGCTTATCAGACAATATGAAAGGAACTTACTTAAAATAAATAGACTTTAAATTTGTCTATATTATTTAATGAAACATGCATCAGTGATATATATATATATATATATATATATATATAATACACACACACACACACGCACGCACACACACACACACACACATATATATATATATATATATATATATATATATATATCCAGTCTTCTCCAGACTCTACAACTTTTGCTTCTGCTGCTTCCTGCTTTTCTGCTTGTTGTAAGTCCTACTCTGTAATTCCTGTTTTAAGAATGAATACTGGAGAACCTTCTGACCCCTCTAACTATCACTCTATTAGTCTCCTACAGCTTTTCGGCAAAGTTTTTAAGTCTGTAATCGATGCTAATTTGGTTAAGCATCTTACCTCTCACGATCTACTCTCTGATAAACAATATGGCTTACGTTTTTGCCAGATCCATCACTGATGTGCTAACGGCCATCACTGAGTATATTCATGAAGCTCTTGATAAAAACGGTGAAACCCGAGCTGTGGCTCTAGATATTTCGAAGGTGTTTGACAGGGTTTGGCACGCTGGTCTTCTACATAAGCTCCAGGGCTACGGTATTACTGGACAACTGTTTGATTTAATCCAATCGTTCTTATCAAAGAGTGAAATGAAGGTCGTTTTGAACGGGCTTGCTTCCAGATCCCTTCACACGAACACGAGTCTCCC
Organism: Acanthosepion pharaonis; assembly: GCA_903632075.3. Lineage (NCBI taxonomy): Eukaryota > Metazoa > Mollusca > Cephalopoda > Sepiida > Sepiidae > Acanthosepion > Acanthosepion pharaonis. The sequence continues at coordinate 1,489,957 of CAHIKZ030000026.1, forward strand.
AAGGGTCTATCCTGGGCCCTACGCTATTTCTAATCTTCCTCAATGATCTTCCTGATGTCATCAATTCGCAAGCAGGCATTTATACTGATGACACAACCATTTATTACTGTTTCAATAGCAAATCCGTTAGAGCGGAAAAGGTTAATCTGGCCGCTGCTCCTAAAAAGAATCTTCCATCAGTGGTTAAATTTCGTAAATTTTAATGCCTTTAAAACGAAACTGATCTCTATTTCTATTATTTGGACTATTGTCCTCATCTTTGTCGCTATATTTATTACAACGCTTCGGCCGTTGAACGCCCCGGCCTTCTTCAGGTGATTGGAATGTCGAACTGAACCCTTTATTTCGCTCACTGGGGTAGACTGTTCTAGTTCCACGTGCCATGTTTTAATGGATATCAGTTATCAGTTATCTCCTGTTAATCCCCCTCTCCAAGTTATCCACTGCCTTAACCGGGTATTGAACTCACACACTTTGAGTCCTGGCACTGGATCTAACTAACGTTATTGTCCTCTGGCGAGTCGAATTGCTGAAAATTGATATTCTGAAGCAATTATATAGTCTTGCTTCAACAAATAATGGATTCCATCGAAAATGTGTCTTTGAGGAGATAACTGATAACTGACATCCATTAAACATGGCACATGGAACTAGAACAGTGAGCGAAATAAAGGGTTCAGTTCGACATTCCAACCACCTGAAGAAGGCTGGAGCGTACAACGGCCGAAACATTGTAATAAATATGGCGAGAATGATGAAGACAATAGTCCGATTAATGTAAATAGTGTACACAATACCTCATCTCAGAAATATAGACAGATACTGAAAGGCCGGAATGTTGTAATAAATATGGCGACAAAGATGAGGACAATAGTCCGAATAATGTAAATAGTGTACATAATACCTCATCTCAGAAATATAGACAGATACTGAAAGGACGGAATATTGTAATAAATATGGTGATAAAGATGAGGACAATTGTCCGAATAATGTAAATAGTGTACATAATACCTCATCTCAGAAATATAGACAGATACTGAAAGGACGGAATATTGTAATAAATATGGCGGCAAAAATTAGGACAATTGTCCGAATAATGTAAATAGTGTATATAATACCTCCTCTCAGAAATATAGACAGATACTGAAAGGCTGGAACGTTGTAATAAATATGACGACAAAAATTAGGACAATTGTCCGAGTAATGTAAATAAGGTACATAATACCTCATCTCAGAAATATAGACAGATACTGAAAGGCCGGAACGTTGTAATAAATATGGCGACAAAAATTAGGACAATTGTCCGAGTAATGTAAACAGTGTACATAATACCTCATCTCAGAAATATAGACAGATACTGAAACCGCTCTACTTTAACCAATTTTTCCTGCCTGCCAACAGCATGTCTGATGCTAGAGTCATGGGGAGCAACACACGGTGGCTCCTTGGCCTCACGTTTTCAAATGACTTGAAGTGGAATGTGCGACATCGAATCAATAGTTGCTATTACTGCAAAGTAAGTTAGGTCACTATATCAGTCCATCGTCAGAGTCCATCTTGGACATTTACAAATCTACCATTCACCTGTGCATTGAATACTGTTGCCATCTGTGATCTGGTGTTCCTGCTATTCACCTCGAGGTTCTTGAAAAAACCCAAAGAAGGACCTTCCCTGGTGCCCGGACTGCGCGAGTTTAAATGAGCTACTAGATTGGCATCTAGGTCCCAGCTCTTTACTGTTGAAATAGGTAAATGCAACCGTCACTTCTACTCCAACAGTTTCTTTTCTCGTATTTCGCGCCTATGGAACTTGCTTACGTTGACTTGCTTTGCTGGTAAGTAAAAATTTAAATGAAACGTCAATCGCCATCCTCTATTTTCTTGAACCCCGTTCAGCTTTTTTATCCTTTCCTCGATTTCCTTTATACCCAATACTTTCTCCCACCTCACTCTCTGTAGCCCCCTGCGCTCTATATTAAACATTTCACCCCGCCTTGCTTGATGTGAATTGGTTAAAACAACATATACAAGTTTCATTAAAGATGACAGACAAGGTACTGCGATTAAGCTTTTTATTTAATTTTTCTTGTGTCCCTATAAGTGTTTGCTTTTCTGGACAAGTGGGTAAATTTGTCCAAATTTGTTATATATACCCGAGCGCTTTCGGCTATCCTATTAGTCATTATCAAGGATGATTTTTTTTATCTTTAAAATAAGTCTTGACATTCAATGCTGACCCCCCCATACCACGCACATTATAACGAACAATCTTAATTCTCATCGTATTCCATTGGTGAGATGTAAGTTCTACTAGAGTAGCTTCTTCCCACTGCTTTGTGCGACCGACTCCTAGGAATATGCCTTCCAGATCACTACAATCTTAACCTGTTCAAGTCTAGGGTTAGTCATTATCTTTCACACCTATCCACATAAACTGTATTACTCTGTAACCCTCTACTTTTAGTGGCTCTCAAGCTTTGTACAGGTTGAACATCATTGTAAAAAAAATATCGCATGACTTTTGGCACGTCATAGTACCATGAATGTTAATTTTGTTTTGTTTTTACTAAATCTTTCTACGGTCGATTCAAGGTCGGTCATTTTTCATTGTGCAATAGACTGTGCGAGCAAAACGGTATTTATGCAGTCGTATTAGCGCCAAGTCAGGCTTAATACCAAATCTAAGACGGGTAAAATTCGTATTTACCGACTGATTGCCCAATAATAAAAAAAATCGTTAAGAAATAAAACGCTTCAATTTGCAAATATAAAAACAGTGAAACAAATTGGCAAAAATATTGACGATCCGATTGATTCGTTTTCAGTTCGGTAAGCAGGCAAAAAGCAAATCACCTTATTGAAAAATGGACCCCGGTTTGCCCAAAGATGGCAGATAAAGTTATCAAAATGGCTGTCAGTGGCGCCTTGATGTGGAGATTTGCTCATTTGGATCGCTTCGTTTACCGACAAACTAAAAGGGTTAAATATTCCTACACGTCTATAAAAATGGCCGAAAATTCTGACTGCGACTTTGTCTGATCGGCTGCGTAAAGCGATAACCGAAACTGTGGATTGTCAGTGGAAATTCTTCTGACTTTGGTTAGCAGCAGGATATTGTCCTCTGGTGAGTCGAAGTGCTGAAAATTGATATTCTGAAGCAAGTATATAGTCTTGCTTCCACAAATAATGGATTCCATCGAAAAGGATTTTAATATCAATCAGCCAAAGAATTATTTTGAACAGAAGTCATCAAAATTATTTGCAATACATTCTGATAGCAAAATCATTTAGGATCGTACTTATAAAATGATTTACAATTCATTTTTATAGTGAAATCATTTACAGTGTATTCATATATTAAAAGTATTTCCAGTGCATTCTGATATTAAAATAATTTACAATGTATTCCAATTTACAATATATTTCTATAGTAAAAAGCATTTACATTGCATTCTTATAATAAAATAATTTGTATTCTATTCTTATAATAAATTAATTTCCAATGAATTTTTATAATAAAATGCATTCCGATTAAAATATTTTTTGAATGTATTGTTATTTTAAAATGATTTCAATGAATACATATATTGGAATCATTTACAATGCATTCTTATAGTAAAATCATTTCCAATTAATTCTTTAAATAAATTCATTTCCAATGCATTCTCATATTGAAATCATACCACATGCATTCTAATAATAAAATGACGTATAATATATATATATTCTTATAATAAAATCATTTACAATTCTTTCTTATTATGAAATCATTTACAACGCATTCTTATAGTGAAATCATTTACAATGCTTTCTTATAGTGAAATCATTTACAATGCATTCTTTATAGTAAAATCATTTACAATGCATTTTTTTAATAAAATCATTTACAGTGCATTTTTATAATAAAATCATTTACAATGCATTTTTATAATAAAATCATTTACAATGCATTCTTATAATAAAATCATTTACAATGTATTCTTTGGATAAAATTACTAAATTTTCTTATAGTAAATGTCTTTTAAAACGCCTTCTTATAGTAAATGTCTTTTAAAACGACTTTTATGAAATCATTTTCAATGAATTCTGATAACAAAAATATTTACAGTGAATTTTTTAAATTAACCCTGTGAGCCCTAACTACAATTTTACCAGTGGTAGAGAAAATTGACGTAATACCCCGACACCGGTTGAACAGTGGTAGAGTAAAATGACTTAATGCCCAGCCACCGGTTGAACGGTGGGTAAACACTTGTAAATATTTTTATATCTACCGTGAAACATTGCATACCAATTATTTGCGAATTTTGACTCAGAACCTCAGACAGAAGAGTTAAAAGGACTCGAAGATTTAAAATCATTCAAGATGCCTTTGTAATAAAATCATGAGTACAATCCTATCGTTAATCGTTCTTTCACATCTTCATTACTTGGGTCATATTTTATATTTTGGGCTGACCAAAGAACTTCTTTCTGTCAAAGAATAAATTAAAAATTTTTACTTCGATATTTTTTATATCAACTCGATATATAACAGCATTAAATAGAAAGCAGACAATTAAAAAGAAAAAAAAAATATCTACCTTACTGGGTGTATCCCAAAAGCCGTACTTTCATGTCTCTCTTATTTATAGTAATATGAATTTAATGATCATATTTTGTGGATGAAATAGTTACATAGATCCCAGAGAATGAGTTTCAAACCAAGTTAAAAATCTTACTTTCAAATGTTGGTTTTCAGTACATGTATGTAGACTCTCGACTCTCCCCAATTGGTTGTTTGGCGTTACATAAACTTCTTGTTTCCATTCGACCCCATTTGCCCTTATGTCTTGTTTGAGAAATATTTTGGTGTTAAGGCGCCCCTCATAGATCGATTATTAGCAAGGCAGTTCATTAATGAGTTTCATCCTTACTCGGTACCTAAACGACTCATTTTCCTGTCGCTTGAGGTCAAGAATACGTCGACTGCTTCCTCGTTCAGAGGGTTAATCACCCCCCCCCCCGAAAAGAGGTCACTTGTTTGTCGTACCTATGCTTGTCTTTATAATTCCCATACAAACCCCAACTATGTTTAAATTTTGATTTTCAGGCAAAACGGATTTGTTTGCTTTTTTATTCTATCCTAGCGTATGACTTATGACTACCGCTTTTTTTTTTTTTTTTTACTATTTCGTAAACCGAACCTAGGTTTCCTTTCATGGCGCTTATTCAAACCGGACCTGCGTATGAATTTTTTTTTGTCTCTTCTGTAGACCTTGCCTGTCTTCCTTTTTGACACCCTTCCAAACCAGACCTGTGTATGCCTTTTTTTGTCTCTTCTGTAAGCCGCGCATATCTCTCTCTTTTTGACTCCAGTTCAAACGAGACTAATGTATGCCTTTTTTTTCTCTTCTGCAAACCGTACCTTGTTTCCCTTTTTTGATGCCTTTTCAAATCGAACATATGTTTGCATTTTTTTCTAATTTTTCTATGTACCATAGCTATATCCAGTCAAAAAAGAAGATGCAAGTTAATTTGAGTTCATTTGAAATTAAAACCTCAAAACTGCAAAACTTACTTGTGCCTCCAGTTTTGACTATTGTGCAAGCCGGACACTTTTTACTCTAATCCCAAACGCATCTATGTCAACCTTTTTCACTCTGGTCTAGAACAAACCTGTATTTAACTTTTTTTTACTTCTAAACTGTACCACTTTTTTTTTCTTCTCGTACTTGTCTGCTTTTTTCATTCCGAACCTATATTTAACTTTTGATTTTCGGGTAAAGCGGACTTCTTTGCTTTTTGATTCTACTGTACACTGGACTCATTGCTACCTGCTGTTCTACTCTTTCGTAAACTGTAAGTATGTTTCCCTTTTTTGAAACATGGGCAAAACGGACCAGTGTCTGTCTTAACTCTACTGTAAAGAGTACAAATATCTACCAAATTTGATGATCGTTCGAATCAGGCTTGCGTTTGCTTTGTTTTATTTTTCTGTATACGTATCCATGTTTACCTACTAACTCTCGTCCAAGACTTACCCGTGTCTTCCTCTTTGCATGACATTCCAACATTTTTGACTCTGGTACAAAAGAAACCTGTATCTGCGATTTTTTTTTACTTCTAATCATCCACCCAGGTCGGCCATAGTCGGGATCATCTAACCATCCTTTCTTTAGCTGTATAGCATACTAGCAGTAGAGCCCGGCGTTGCCAGGTGATGTAACAGTAAGAGATAGATCAAGTATCGACCATCATAAAGACTGAAAAATAAAATTGACAAAGTTTTTTTTTGGGGGGGTGGTTACGAATTGGTCAAACCCAAACTCAAACAAAACCATTGTTTTCAATCGTTATGAGTCTACCAATTGAATAGAATTTTATTATAAACAATTGTCTGGTAAATGGAATTTTTAAAGCATTCTGAATGTAAAAAATAAAGAAAAAAGTGTGCAAGACAATAAGAAACACTACCTGCCAAAAAAAAAAGTGAAGTTTTGTTGAAATTGGTTGAAAAATGTAGGAAATCCGATCCCATATATAAACGAACACACACACACAAACAACCTGGGTTTTATAATAAGTATAACTCAATATGAGTTGTCCCCCTTCCATTCTCGTGATGCCTCTTAATCGTGTTTTCAAATTGATTTCGTGCAAAAACAATTGTTTTTTTCAATTTTCGGCACTGTCAGAACCACCGCAAGGTAATTTTACGTAGTCCTGTAAAGTTTTGTTGAAATCGGTTGAAAAATGTAGGAAATCCGATCCAATATATAAACGTGCAGACACACACACAACCTGGGTTTTATAATAAGTATGATATGATGCTACGTTAGGGCCACATACAGTTTTAAATTCAGAGTTAGTTTCTCCTAGACTGGCTGCCACCCAACGCTATATAAGCCATCCTGCCCTGCTATTTATCCATAGCTCGAGGGAGAAAAAGAGGATCCATAACTTTTCTCATGGATCGGACTGGAATACGAACTCAGCTCTCTGATTCCTCAATCCGAGCCGGTATTCATTACTCCATTTTCATTTTTTTTATTTCTGTAAACTATGCTACGTTTTTTATCGTAACCATGTCTCCTTTTTTTCATTCTCGTGCATATTGGATTTACGTTTAACTCTTCATTTTCGGGCAAAGCGGACCTGTTTATTTTTTCACTCTGTGGTAAACCGGAATTATAATTTTTTTCTCTCTCTCTTCTGTAAACCGTATATATGTCTCCTTTTTTACGCTTGTGCAAAACGGACTTGCAACATCTTTTTCTCTCTTGTGTAAGCCAGACGTATATCTATAATTTTGGCTTTCGTAAAAACTGGACTTATCTCTACCTATTAGCCGAGTAAGCCAGTGTGACTTTCATTTGAAATTAATAAAATCTTTCTCTTAAAATAATTTTTCAGTAAAATGGGTTTTTCAAGTCCAGTTACTTCCTCCATAACTATTTGCTTCGCGTCGCGTGGAACGCCAACAATTTGATTATATTATTTATTTTCATTTCTAGTAATATGTGATATCTATTTTAGGTGTTGCCGCTAAGTGAAGTGGTTTCTGTTACTTGGCACCGTTCTTTGTTAGCGATTCTTTTGCGCCAGTCCACAAAGTCCTTGCTAAGACTTACAGGCGACATTCGCATGACGCTACTTTTAGACATTGAATCGAGAAAGACGTTGTATACAGTCGCCAGTTCAGCTATTTCTGAACGAATTTGGTGCCAAGCATAACATCCATATGAAAGTCTCTATAAGACGAATTTATTTAAGAACAGGACTTTAGTTCTTATGTTATTGTTTTGATTCCCTGCCAACTTGCAGTTTTAGGGGCGAAACTACAGCAAGCGCGGCCTATTCTATGTTCAATTTTATGACCTCCTATACTAAATTTGTTATAACTGATCCAAACAGCGAAGTCTTTAGCATTTACAAATTTCGCATTCAGAATTTTTTATGGTGGATTCGAGGTATCTGAGATCACTGCTTTCTTTTCAAGGTTTTCTCTTTCTGGGTGATGAGCTCAACACTGTTATTCATGATGACGGTCGTCTTCGAGTATAGAATCCAGAGGTTAGCAGTGAATATTTCGAAGACAGTAGGGAAGCGTTGTTCACGTTAGCAGTGGATATTTTCGTAAAAGTAGTAGAGCGTAGTTCGTACTTCTGTTCCTCTTCGCCTGATAAGCTGGCACTGGACATTCGGGTAGAGTGAACAAAATGGCCGCCTTTATACACGACGGATTGAATATTCTACGTCTTCTGATTGGTTAACCTTCTATTGGTCAAGTCATTTGAGCTAACTCACTAGTTACATAGATATACACAAAAAACTGCAACAAACACACTATCCCGACTGTATCGTGAAGACAAGCAATTCAATTTCGCAAGTCAATTTGCATGTTCGAGTCTGTTTTCCATATTTATAAGGCTACCATGAGTCCTTGCTTTGAATATTGCTGCTACACCTGGTCTAATGCTCGTGTCATATATTTAGAAATTCTTGATAAACCCCAAAGAAGTATCTGCAATGTTATTGGTCCTGGCTAGGCATCACGGCTTCAATCACTTTCCCCGCCGCCGTACCATACCTTCCCTGTTTCTTTTCTACAAAGACTTTCATGGTAATTGTTCGGATTAACTTTCCTCTATGGTACCTAGACTTTAAGAATTTAAGCACAGTACTAGATTGTCGTGGCCTTGTTAGAGCCAGAAATAAAGACACAAGAGATGAATTGAGTTAAACAAATATATTAACAGAAACTTTAAAACAAACGAGTGTTACAGCAAGAATGTTCGGTCCGACTGTTAGAGCTGACTACTGGAAACTTCCCTCTCCAAAAGGCAGTACCTGCTCCTATTTATAGTTGGGAGAGTCCATGCGTGCGTGGGTAAATTACCATAATTGATGACAAGTTATCAACATTTGAAATGGCTAGATGCAACCGTGAGTTCTATACTAAGAGTTTCTTTTCTCGTTTGTGAAATTCTCTTCCGGCTTCTTGCTTTCAAGTAAATTCGGATCTTCAAAAACTTAAATGCAATGTCAATCGTTATTCCTGTTCTTTTATTGTTTTCTCTTCTTAATAGTGTGTTTTTTTTTATTATCTAACACTCAGTAATCCCTTGCGTTTTAGTAGGTATATTTGCTTGATAAAAAATATCTGTGCCACTTGCTAGAATTAGCTAAGCTTTTTAAACATAAGCTTGAATCATTGCCGACATAAAATGGTCTTCAAAATCAGCATGATCCTTGCTTTTAGTTGGTTTTGGACACAAACATCGATGAGGAATAAAATGAAGACACGAGGCAAGAATGATGATTTCTGCCTCGTAAGAATTACACTCTTTGAATTCATAGATGTATAAACGGTTAACTCGGCCTCTACTGCTTCATTTTAATTTACTAAATACACGGCAGTTATGGTCAAGGAAGATGCGTTATAGCCAGATGAGAGCATTTCCAAAATGGCTTGGTTTATGGAGATGCTCGCATTTAGTTGTGGTAAATCCAGCCCAGATCTTGATTGATCACTTCGGAAATATAAAAGACCAACCAGTTCCACACTGCAGAATCTCCACGGCATAACTTGAACCTTTAACTGATGACACTTTTTCCTCTGGAGACAAAAGTCTGCGAAAATAATCCGTTTTAGAGTCCATGTTTGATTGACCTGTTTTGTGGGTACTTTCAAGACCAACACCTAATTATGGGCGTGGTCATAATAAGTGGAAACATCAGTGTATATTTCAATAAAGTAAATGTATACGCACACCTCTAGTCTCTTAACTCGTCGGCAAGTTCTAGAATACGCCAACAGCATCCCCAGCAGAGGGTTAAGTAACCGCTCAAGAGACCAACTCCCGAGTACAGAGAAAATACTTAAAGAAACAATATGAAAAAGAAAATGTCGATATCAAATAGCCAAAATAGGCTTCATATATTTTACGATCTTGCAACGCATCATTTTATATTGCAGAAGAGTACTACCATTCCAAAAGATGGTTGCTTACCAAATTAAGTATAAACCCAAAGAAAGAAGTCTATTTTCTGATAGTATAAGATAAGCTTTTCAAAGTTTAGTTTAACTTACTTTGTAATAACTTTACAAAGCTTAGCGCATCCTAACAAGTGGCACACATATTTTTTATCATATCATTCCGAATATGCCCACTAAAAGAACGGTGGAGTAATGGATAGCGGATCGGATTGAGGAATCAGAGAACAGAGTTCGAATTCCAGTTGAGTCCATTACATTTATTTACGTGCTAATAAACTTGGGAAAGGTATTAATCCTCTTCTCCACACACCTATGGGTAAATAGCAGGCCAGATCGGCTTCTCTAGCCTTGGATATGCAACTGGTATACCGCAGAAAAAAATGGCAGGGAAAAATCTACTTTGCGTATCAAGCATAGCACATATCTGATAAGAGTTTACACATAAGAACTAAAATTAGGACCAGCGACATGAATGCCAGGTAGTCTCTTGTCAGAGCTACATATTAGGATCAGAGGTATATAGCGATTTTCCAAGCGTAGCTCAGATTTGGCACAAGGCCGAAAGTATGGGTCACCCAACGAGGATCGAACTTATTACTCAGACAAGCTTAGTATCGAGTACACCACCTCGAGGTGTCCAGGATCAGAAGTATATGTATCTGCAGGCAAACCAGACTTGAATAGTTTATCTTATGTATTGAATGCAACAGTTATGAGCAAGATTTGCGTGGCTTTGACAATGACCAGATGTTAGAACTTACAAAACAGTACGGTTTGTGGAAATGTTCACATTCAGCTGTGGTGAATCCTGTCCAGGTATCAATTCTATTGGGTCACTATTGGGGATGTGTTGCACCAACCAGTTCACACTGTATAACTTGGGCCCTCTTTTTTTCTGGAGGCAGAAAATGCTGTGGAAATCTGAGGGGCTCTAGTGTCCATGCTTAACTAACCTGTTTGGGGACACACGGTCGACCAACAACCTAATTCAGCATGTGGTCATAATAACTGAGATTATCAGTGTATATGTTAGTAAACTATATATACACGCACACGTCTAGTCTTTCACCCAGTTGGCATGTCATAGAACGCATCAACTGTATTCGCTGCAGAGGGTTAAAAACCATTCCAAGCGGCCACCTACCCGGTACAGACGACTATAAATTACCTGTCCTTGAACCAATACTTAATGACTCAAGTATGAAAAAAAGAAAGTTTGGTATGTTGTAAATTCTATCAACCTACTTCTATCGATTTTGCAAGGGGGCAAGACCATTTCAAAAGAGGTCATATTCTGGTTGAATTGCTTACTCAATTATAAAGCCGATCAATGTTTGTGTATAAACTCGAATGTAATTAAAAGAAAAAGGTTTCGGCATTAATTTGGTTAGTTTTGTTTTAAGGCATACCAACCTCAATGGGTTTTATTTAACCCGAAAAAATTTTTATCGCTGGTAATATTTTTTTTTATCAAAAATCTATTTCTGGTCATATTTTTCCTTCAAAAATGTATTGCTGGTTTTTTTTTTTTTTTCAAAAACGTATTGCTGGTAATATTTTTTCTTCAAAAACATGTTAGTAATATTTTTTATATTGGTCAGTATAAGTAGTACCCTACAACGAAAAGCGATAATAACAACAAAAATTGCAATATGAGCTCTGGTAAAAACATGCAATGATAACAGCTAAAATTGCAATATGAGCACTGGTAAAATATTTTTGCTGAAGACATGAGGCTTATAACACCCAGAAATTCATACACAGATGTCCACAAGGACATATGGCACAGTGGATAAAGGCGTTGGTTAGATCCAGTGACGGGACACAGTGTGAGTTAAATACCCGGTTAAGAACTTTCAGAGATAACTATGTAACTGACACCCATTAAAAACATGGAACTAGGGTTCAGTTTGACATTCCAACCACCTGAAGAAGGCCGGGACGTACAACGACCGAAACGTTATAACAAATATGGCGAGTATATACGGTAAACATTCTCATGACTAGCACTGGCAATTATATCAGATTCGTTAAATTCATGAAAACCATTTATTATTATATTTATTTATCTATTTTCTTTTTTTTTTTTTTGTGTGGTAATTGTAATATTAACCTTTTCCATACAGAAAACTTTCTACATTATTTTCTTTTATTATGCCATGTCCTTTCAGGATGCAGACGGTCATGGCTCTCCAACACTCTCTATCCCTTACAGCTCTCAACAAGTTCCTTCCCTCTGCTTCCTCCGCCAGACCACGTTATCTCATTCACTTGCTTAAGCCCGCCAGGTATGTCACGCTTTGTTTTCCTTTGTTTCTCTTTCTCTCTATTCGACCCGTGAGTATCAGATTCTCCAGGCCCTCCTTCCTCATTTTGTGTCCCAAAAACTACAGCTGCCTCTTCCTGATGTTAAGTATAAGCCTCCTCTTTTGCAACCTCTCTAAGACCTGATCTTTTCTCACGTGATATCCTCAGCATCCTTCTGTAGAACCACATCTCCGTCGCCTCGAGTCTCTTCTTCATCAAACCGTTCAACATTCGCTGCCGTAAATAAGAAAAGATGTCGCGTAACAGCTCAGTATTCTTTTCTTCCTTGTCAAAGAAATCCTGTTGTCTTGCAACACTCTGCCCAACTTTTGGAATGTGTCCTTGGCCATTGTCCAAAATGTTCAGCCAGCTGAAATTTATAAAATCTTTTCCCTTAAAAACTTTTTTCAGGAAATTAACTTTCTCAATCCACTATTTGTTACCGTCCTTATTAATAGTTTTCTTCCAAACCTTATGTTTAAATCAACGTGGAAAGCAACATAATTATATTATTATTTTACTTTCTGGTTTTATATGCGACCTATTTTTGTTGCTGTAACTGTTTAGAATTATGTAGCGCCAAGTTGTGAGTTTGGATGCAGGAGCGTTTTGTTTAATATCCAAATAACTCTAAAACATAGAATGCATTATGCAATGATTCGAATGTTCAAAGTAGCAGTGCATGTGTTAATCTAGATTACACATCACCTTTTATTCTTGGCTAGCGCGTATCATTTTCGTTTGGATCCATTCCTTCATATCACTGGTTGTTTTATGAAAATCTGTTATATCGACGGGGATACTGAAAATCTATCGACCCATCCCACTTCTCAAAATCAGTATTCTGATATTTCATGATTGAAATATTGATTTTGAGAAATCCCTCAGGCCGAGATCTTTTCAGCATCCGCTTGTGTGTGTAACAGAATGAAAGGGGGGTAAGCGATGAAAATGCATGCAAAATAGTAAAAAGAAAAAAATTATGTTTTTTATACGATACAAAGAAAATTTAAAAAAAACACAAAAAGATGAACGAAAAAGTCAGTGTTGATTTTTATTTTATTTTTTTTTTTTTTTTGAAGCAATTCATCCCAAGCAAGGCAGGAGTGCCACTAGCACGCAAGGAGTTACAGACGATTGAGAACAAGAGTAAAGAGGCGTGTTTGGAGAAAGGATACAAAGAAGGACGTGGAAGAATATCAAGGTATCAGAAGATGTCGATTGACATTACACTTGAATATTTGAAGATTATAGTTATCAGGGAAGCAAGCAAGAGGAAGGGAGTTCCACAGAAGAAGAGAGAAGCTGTTTGAGAAGAAGAGATGGTTAGATTTAATCGTTTCGTGTGAAACGAAATCACTTTATTTAAAAAAAAAAAGACGATATTCTATATTAAACTAGCAGCATGGCCCGGCGTTGCTCGGGCTTGATTCAAAAATCGTACGACTCATACAGCAATCGCTATCACTTAACTTAAAATATTTTCCCCCTTCCTTGCCTTTAAAGGAGTGCCCTTTTCCGTGCTGATGTTTCTACATGCCTTACTTCTTGCCTATCTCACACTGCGAATTTTTTCGAAGCTCTATACTAAACATTAAATCTGTTACGAAAAAAGAACTAAACAAAATGAACACAAAACGATCAGCTTTAAAAAAAAAAAGGACTCGTAACTGGAAAAACCAAATGAAAAAAGAATGTTAACAACAAATACTTTTTCACACCCAACCCAGTTCTGCGGAATCAGAATCAACGTTGAGTTTAAGCAAGCGAATGAGCCAATTGGAGTAAAGTGCCATGCAGATTTAAATTTTTCCCACTTGTGACGAATGCAGCTATCGATTTTTTTGGCTTGCTAGCATGCTAGTTAATATTCGTGTCAGTCAACTGTTGGCTCTCACGCTGGCCAATAGAATCTTCCTTACCTATTCGTGAAAAAATCGATTATTTCCACTATCGATGGGAATTTGGAAATGCAAAGTCCGTCTTGTCATTTCCGCTAACTTGGAGTATGTGCATGTAAATTTTGGTGCAAATCCGTCGAAAATTTCGGCCGTGCATTCGTTACACACACACATACGCACATCCTGCCTTTATAGAGAGAGATAAAAATGTCGCAAAACAGGGCGTATTTACGATGGAAATGACTACTTTACGACAGCATTCATTTTTCTCATCGAATCTTTTTCTTTCTTGTACGTAACGCGGCTGAAGACGAAATATATATCAAAAGGATGTCACATACGTCAGTGATGAAAAGAGATGGCCTATCAAATTGCACGAAAAATAGAAAATATTGGTTAAAATTAATTAAAACAAAATGAAAAATAAACATTGCAAGGCTTATTAGACGTAGGCGGCAGATTTGTCCCAGAACGAAATCCTGCGTCATGACAAAATGGAACTTTCCGTCAACAACACCAAACTGAATTTGTCATTTGAAACATGCTGACATGTCCATTATTGAAACAATATATATCTCGTCCCCCCTCTCTCTCTTTCTCTTTTGCTTTTTTTTCTCTCTTTTTTTTCCCTTTCTCATATTCTCTTGTGTTTTTTTAGCTTCCTTTTTCACACGGATTTGTTTTTTTTCCCTTCCACGCCCTACTGAATTGTCGACTTTCTATTCCCTTCTCCCCACCACTCTCTCTCTCTCTCTCTCTCTCTCTCTTTCTCTCTCTCTCTCTATCTATCTATCTCTCTTTCTCTCTTAACTGCTTTAACCTTCCTCTTTTTTTCCATTTCTCAGCATCTTTCCTTTTAGTTCCGCCTCTCTTTTGACTCCCACGTCCCGATTACTGCGATGTTTTCCATTTTTCCAGTATTTTAGTTTTGCGCCTACAACTTACACACGCGCACACTTATACAAACAAGCATACGCACACACCAACAAATGCACACACACACACATACACCTCTCTATCTCTCTCTCTTTCTATATATATATATATATATATATATATATATATATATTTATCCTACTATCTGAAACCTTATCTTGTGAATACCCATATAGACGCCCTTATTTTTTATTTTATTTTTTTTTTGTTTTAAACAGCGCGAATTACGGCCGAAGCATTCGAGAAATTTAATAAAGATATTTTAAATATTTTTATTACATATATATATATGTGTGTGTGTGTGTCTGCGAGTATGTGTGTGTGCATATACAGGGTGCAGCAGGGATACGTCCCACATGTGTCCCCAGAAATACTGCCAGATGGTAACACATTAGTGTCAATGCTGTCTTCATTTAGCGAATGTCATTATGTGAGTGATATTTCTGGATAGATAGATAGATAGATAGATAGATAGATAGATAGATAGATAGATAGATAGATAGATAGGTAAGAAGAGGCTGAGATAGATAGATAGATAGATAGATAGATAGATAGATAGATAGATAGATAGATAGATAGATAGATAGATATAAGAGGGAACATAAACTAAATAACGAAATATTAACCATTATATGTTCGTGTGATAACGTACATATACACATGAGCAAATAAATATTTATTTAATTTAAGGTGTAAAGAAAACAGTGCTCAGTGTAATTAAGCAGATCTATAAAGTATATATTAATAAATACACATATACCCCCCCTTTGTAGTGCAACTCGGAGTTTCATGGTTACTTTCTTCAGTGAAGATCGCTTTAGCGTCAAATACAAAAAATTTCAGATATATAATAAAATCACCTGATGATTTGGATTTAAACATGATGTGGTTGGCTATCATTCTGCTTTGATATCTATATACTGCCTATGTCTGTCTATATTTCTGAGATGATGTATTATGTACATTATTTACATTAGTCGGACTATTGTCCTCATCTTTGTCGCCATATTTGTCACGGCCTTCTTCAGGTGGTTGGAATTTCGAACTGAACCCTTTATTTCGATCACGTGCCATGTTTGATTGATATCAGTTATCAGTTATCTCCTGTTAATTTCCCCCTGAAAGTTCTCCGCTGCCTTAACCAGGTATTGAACTCACCTTCTTTGGGTCTGTCACTGGATCTAACCAACGCCTTTATCCACTATGCCATGTGTCCTCAAGGACACATGGCACAGTGGATAAAGGCGTTGGTTTGATAACTGATAACTGATTAGCAGGAGATAACTGATAACTGACATCAATCAAACATGGCACGTGGAACTAGAACAGTCTACCCCAGTGATCGAAATAAAGGGTTCAGTTCGAAATTCCAACCACCTGAAGAAGGCCGTGACAAATATGGCGACAAAGATGAGGACAATAGTCCGACTAATGTAAATACTATACTGCCTATGTGTTCCTCATTTATTTTAGCTCCCGAAACCGTGAGGATATTCCCCAAGATATGTCCGCGAAGATTATTTGGTTTTTCTCCGCTAAAGAATCAAAGAACTACTTTCGTAAAAGCCATAAGTAGACGACAAGGAAACATCCTCACAAACACGAAAGCCGGTAACCTCGGACGTGTAGTGTCAATAAATATATACTCAACAAATCAAGAGACTTCATCAAGTCTGACAATCCCTGTGAAGCAATAACAAATTGATATACGAGCAGCATTGCAGAACGTTTGAGACATTTTAGGAGAGGCAAGTAATATCTGTCCAAGATTATTTTAATTTTAGTATATCGTTACTATATATCTAATAAGCTGAGCTGCCAATTTTTGTTATTCCAGATTGAAGGAGACGGCTGTAAATAGCTCTTTGAACACACCCTACGAAACACTGCTGGTCACAGTTGACTAGTTTGCAGGAAGCAGGCGGGTCGGGGAAACAATTTGGAAGCTCGCTATGGAATAAAGTTTTGTACCGACAGTGATCGGCATCAAAACTGTCCCTCGCTCCACCTACAGCCCTTCTTTGACTTTTGGTTGTTCTCAAGCTGAAAGAGAACGTAATGGGTAGGCGTTTGAAATACATTGAGAAAGACAAAGGAAGCTGTGGCAAGTCTTCTGGTCACCTTCATTTTCGATGACTTCCATGGAGGCCTTCACAAAGAAAAACAGTGAAGATCGCTTTAGTCTCAAATACGAAAAATTTCAGATATATGATAAAATCACCTGATGATTTGGATTTAAACATGGAGTGGTTGGCCATCATTCTTCTTTGATATCTATATACTGCTTATGTGTTCCTCATTTATTTTAGCTCCCGAAATCAAAAGAAATAATAATAATAATAATAATATCCAGAAACAATTGATCATCTTGTATCAGGTTGCGCAATATTGGCACCCACTGAGTATAAAACCCGGCATGACAGAGTGGGCCAATATCCGAACTGGAAAATTTGCAACTTCTACGGGAAGCGCATTGAAGTCAGAGGATCCTACTTTGAAGGTGATTCGAGTTTTGCACTTCTTTGACATTAATAAATGTCTCCCCTGAAAAAAGCAACCAAAACTTCCGAATGCACTATATATATATATATATATATATATATATATATATATATATATATATATATATATATATATAATGTGCAATGAAATATAATTACATTTCTGACCTTAGTTCTCTGGTTAGGACTCGGAATGAATATACATAAAAATCGCAGGAAAAATAATAATAATAATAATAATAATATCCAGAAACAATTGATCATCTTGTATCAGGTTGTACGGTGTTAGGACCCACTGAATATAAAACCCGGCATGACAGAGTGGGCCAATATCTGCACTGGAAAATTTGCAACTTCTACGGGAAAGAAACTGATATGAACACCACCCAGGGACTACACAATACACACTGACAGAACAATCAAAGCCAACCGCCCAGATATTGTTATTAGAGACCACAAACAAAAAAAAGTGCCTCCTTATTGATATGGCAGTCCCTGCAGACTGCAATGTACCTTTGAAGATATTCAAAAAGCTGTCAAAATACAAGTATATTGAAATAGAAATCTCAAAAATATAGCACGTGGGAACATCAAAAATCCCTGCTGTAGCTGAAGCCCTAGGATTGGTTGGAAAAGACTCGAGTAGACTAATTGAAGGGATTCCTGGAAGTCCATGCCTCAAAGAGATACAAAAAATTGTTCTGACAAGTACAGCCCACCCTTTACGAAGGGCTTTATCTATGTAATTTTTATTTTATTTTCAGTGGAAAGTGTCATGATGCCATTTCTAACCTTAGGTCCCTGGGCGTGACCCGGAAAGAAATGTGTAAACGCCAGAAATCAAAGGAAATAATAATAATAATAATAATAATAATAATTGGTCTTACAAGTATTGCTCTCAATCTATGGAGAGCTTTATCTGTGTAATATATGTATGCTCTTAGGATGCTTTATTCTTATTTTTTTAGTTTTTACAAAAATGTTAAATGGAAAATGTCATGACGCCATTTCTGATTTTAGTTCTCTGGTTTGGACCCGGAAGGAATTAAGTATACAAGAGAAATCAAAGGAAATAATAATAATAATAATAATAATAATAATAATAATAATAATAAATTACACACGAAACAATCAAAGCTAATCGCCCTGATATCGTGATTAACGACCACAAAATAAAAATTGCCTCCTTATTTATATGGCAGTCCCTGCAGACTGTAATGTATCTTTAAAGGTCTTCAAAAATGTTATCAAAAAACAAGGACCTTGAAATCAAAATCTTGAAAATGTGGCACATACGAACATCAATAATTCCAGTTGTGGTTGGAGCCCTCAGATTGATTGGAAAAGATTTCAAAAGACTGTGGCCCATGCATTAAACAAATACAAAAAATTGTTCTCACGTGTACAGCTCCCACCTTACAAAGGACTCTATGTAAAATGTCTGATTTTTCAAAGTTGCTCAGTGGAAAATGTCATGAAGCCATTTCTGACCCTAGGTCTCTGGTCGGGACCCGGAAAGAAATGTGTACACACCAGAAATCAAAGGAAATAAAATAATATTCATAATAAATTCAATAAATATCTACTATTCAAGATAATATATCAAATCTTAACATTAAATTAATTACGATACCCAAAAATTATTTGGAAATGATCCGAATAAAAAATTGGAACGCTAATTCTGGTTTAGGGTCATTTTATTCGCAACGATAGTTTTTCCGTGTGTATAAACAGAATTTATTTTCTCAGTGAATTTCTATCTTTGTCTTTGAGGAATTTCCTTAAGGAACGAAACGCGTAGCAAAAAATGTTTTCGTCTTCTCCTTTCTTTTTATTTATACACACACACATACACAAAGAAACACAAAAAGGGGATAAACCCACACACATACACACGCATATATATATATATATATATATATTAAGTGCATTGTGGCAACAGATCATTATTCAAAAATATATTGTTAAATATAACAGACAACGAATGTCTATTATTTTTTATCATGAGCCGTTCTAAGCTTTGTATAGTGGGGTTAGTTTTGGGAGAAAATAAAGACAAAAACTGTCCAACATTTGGATATTCTTTATTATTACGCTGTTCCTCGATCTAAGCTTTCGGCTCACATGAGCCATCATCAGAGTGCTTATATGGGCATTACAACAGAGATGATCATCATCAAAGATGATGTCAAGTTTGCTATGCGACAATAATGTCCCATATAACTGATACTGCATAAAAGTCCATTAGATTTTTCTTTATTTTAATATAGATACATGAATATATATATATATATATATATATTGTCTTTATATATGTGTGTGTGGTGAGCTTCGCTTAGTCTCGTTAGTCTATCTATCTAGCTATTTATTTCTCTATCTTAGCCCGTTCAGATCTATCTAAGCCCGTTCTGATCTATCTATCTATCTATCTATCTATCTATCTATCTATCTATCTATCTAAGCCCGTTCAGATCTATCTATCTATCTATCTATCTATCTATCTATATATATATATATATATATATATATATATATATATATATCTCAGCCCGTTCAGATCTATTCATCTATCTATCTATCTATCTATATATATATATATATATATATATATATATATATATATAGATGGGCTTATATATATATATATATATAATGGTTTATATATATATATATATATATATATATATATATATATATATATATATATATATATATATATATAAGCCCATTCTGATCTATCTATCTATCTATCTATCTATCTAAGACCGTTCTGATCTATCTACGGATCTTTCTATCTAAGCCAGTTCTGATCTATCTATCTAAGCCCGTTCAGATCTATCTATCTATCTATCTATCTATCTAAGCCCGTTCAGATCTATCTATCTATCTATCTATCTATCTATCTATCTATCTATCTATGTCTGTCTGTCTGTCGTTGGGTCTGTCCATATGAATGTTTACTTCCCCACTTCTTTCCCGTTTCTGTTCTCTCTAAGTTATTTTTATTGTATTTTTTTCTCTCTGAAAATAACGAAACAGCAGTTCACGTTCGATAGCAGATTCTAAATTTTGTCCTTCCCAAAACGAGCACAGTGAAGACAATTTCTATGGAATTAAATGGAGCCAAAATAGTTAATCCAACTTCTTTCTTCTTGTCTTTTTGGTTTGTTTGTTTGTTTGTTTTTTTGTTTTTTGTTTTTTGTCGTGGGTGCTTTTTTTAAACTGGAGTCATCGAATCTCTGAGAAAAGAGAACGAATACAATTATTAAAATGTGATTTTATAAGATTATTTACGGCTTCCGAAAAACATTTTTCTTTCATTAATAATACATTTCTGCACTTACGAAGATGAGATTGATAATTCTACATTCTTCTTATAATGGAATTTGACGTATCTTGAAGCAATGGTTAAACTCACGATTCATTGCTTGGGAGTTCGATTCTCACCGAAATACCATTTTTATTCTAGTCTTGCTTCAAAAAATTCTAAACTTTGTCAATATCTCTTTTTTTTTTTAACTAAATTTCGTAAATGCGCGAGAACCAATCAATGTAGAGGTTTGTAGTCGAAATGTTGATGACGAATGAAGTAGGTAGCGTGAATGGAATAGTAGCTGACTGGACTGGAAGATTATGTCGATGTGGAGGTTAAATAATGATTGACCCTTGACTTAAAGAGGTTAATATTGAAGCATTCAGGAAAGCATCCACGCGGGAGCGGCACTTCCTGTGAAAATGCTGCCTGGTTGCAATATTGTTGTTTCCAGTGATCCAGACATGATTGGCAGTACTGTCATCATCTCGTTGCGTAGCGTTTTCAGCTCTCCGGTGAGGTCTAGATACTTTTCGTCTTCTTTTATTTTGTGATCTGCTAGATCTTCGAAATCTGGTAATGTGATTTGAACAGTCTGAAACCTACCAGATTTCGAATAGTAGCTGAATGGACTGGAAGATTATGTTGATGAAGAGGTTAAATAATGATTGACCCTTGACTTAAAGAGGTTGATATTGAAGCATTCAGGAAAGCATCCACACGGGAGCGGCACTTCCAGTGAAAATGCTGCCAGGCTAAGATTTTTTTCTTTCATTTGGGACACGGACGAAACAAATATGACTCGACTCCTTTGAAGTAGAAAGAATCTCGTAAGAATCCATCTTGCACATTTACAAATCTACCATTCGTCCGTGCATTGAATACTGCCGCCATATTTGGTCTGGTGCCCCTGCTATTCATCTCAAGGTTCTTGACAAAATCCAAAGAATTATCTGCAATGTATTTGATCCTCACCTGGCATCTCGACTTCAGTCACTTTCTCACCGACGTGGCTTCCCTCTGTCTTTTCTAGAAATATTTTCATGTCAAATGCTCTGAAGAGATTTCTCCCTGCTTTCCCTGTATTTAAGCGTCTCACTACGACCTACTGACATCTAGGTCCCACCCGTTTACTGTTGAAATCGCTAAAATGCAACCGCCACTCTAACAGTTTATATTCTTGCACTTCCCGCCTGTAGAACTCCCTTCCGTTGACTTGCTTCCCTGATAACTACAATCATCAAAAATCCAAATGCAACGTCAATCGCCATCTTCTATCTTTTTGAATCCCGTTCATTTTTGTCTTTTCCTCAATCCTCCCTATAAGTTTTCTCTCACTGTCACTCCCTGTAACTCGCTCCGGGTGAAAATTAAGTGTGATTTTTTTTTTAAATATATATATAAAATATAATAATATATATATATATATATATATATATATATATATATATATATATAAAGTGTGTTTCATTAAGATGGATTATATATAAGGGTGTTTCATTAAGATGGATCAAAATCAGCATTAAATAAATCAATGTTATTGGGAAAAATTATTTATTTCTCTATTGGATCATGTTAAGTCATGGCAATTATGTGTGAAAATTAATATCACCCAAATGCCCACCAAATCTGAAAGAAAAAGAAAAAAATCATTTCACGGTTAAACTTAATTCACATTTAAAGTCGGTCCTAGTTATTGTAACACCTTTTATATATATATATATATATATATATATATATTGTCATCCGCAGACAGACTGTTTAATCAGTTGGCTAGACTTACGGTTGCCTCTAGCTAAGATCGAAACCCGGCTGAATTTGCCTCCGTCGAAGATTCTAACCCTAAGCCGTTGGCTCACGGTATATTATAATGTGCAGGCTTTTATATTATATCGTAAAGAAGTAATTTATACAAAGAATTAATTAGCAATGTTAAAAAGATTAATGATGAAATCACTTCGCTAACAAGACTTCCTTGCATAATACATTCCTTATATTTGAGGTGTTGTATATTTGAGTTGACTAGCCAGGTTCTTTCAAATTGTCATCGCGGCGTAATTTTTCAATATACAGGCAAAACACTAAGATGAAATATGTGTAGTGTAGACCGAGAATTTTTTTTAATATGCTATTTATTGACACTTATATTATTTGGAGATTCCGCGTCTAGAGTTCTTGTTCACACCAATAAAGTGAGAATTTTGTTTGAATTTTGTAATGTGATATATCCACGAACATTTGTTCTCAAAATATGCAAATTTACACTTCGAAAATGGCAGTTAAATATACAATATCAATTTTCTAATCATTTGCATTGTTACATTTGTTTTGCCGAATAATGAAGACACGTAATTTTACATTTTATTCAACTCTATTTCCTTCTGCGTGCCTTCTGGACTTGTGCATTCATGGCTTTCCATGACCTCATGTTCCAAGTCGTCCTTAACAACGTCTGTTCTTTTTTTCTTTCTTTTTTTTCAAGCCTCATGTCTTTTGTTCCGTCATCTATTCATAGAAGGTCGTCAGGTAGGTTGCATGCTGCTTCCAAAAGTTTCTTTTGCCCTCGATAGACCTTGCGAAAATCAGATTTTCCAAGCCCGTTTTTAAATAAATTCAGCTTTCTCGTTAACAATCTATAATAATAGTTCTATCAACAGTGTTATCTTTCTGCAACTGCAATACTCTCTACAACGTCATTTTTGCTAATTTACAGTTCTTTATTCATTATCATTTTCGATGTTCAAATCCAGTTATTTTCCTTTCTCACCACAATACACAGATGCCGGCAAAGGTTGTGCTGGGGAAAATAAAGACCAGGTTAACGATCTAGATTCATCCTTCGAGTGTTAATTGTACCATATAACTTGGTTGGGTCATCTGCCACTAAATCAGTTGTCCCACTAGATGTTTTGATTTACTCGACATATCAAAGGGCAGAGGAACTCTTTTGTCGAGTCATTCTAACACAATCGGGTAGACTGGGCTCCATAGCTATGGATGAAGCCAGTGCGGTGATGACATTGCATCGCTAGGTGGAGGAGTTTCAGGACTGACATCAGGGGTCAGATCGGTAGCTTCCCTTGATGAAATCAACAGCCACCTGTCCGTTACCAAGGTAATCCTTTAAGTTGGAGGATATCGGCCGTGGTTTCATCTTGGGAGCGATGGGCTTGCCCTAGACACGCTACGTACGAATGAATACCTCTGTCATTCAATCCAAGTATGTGACTGATGATGATGATGATGATGACGATGATGATGACGACGATGATGATGATGGTGGTGGTGGTCGATGTAGACATAAACATCTGATTTGGTTTTAGTGGTTATTTTTTCTGTTACTGGTAGAGATCAGCTGAATCTTGACCAGTGAAAAATCCTATTTTCATTTTTCTGGCTGCTGACAAGGATCAGCATATTCATCTGGATTTCTAAGCTTTCCCGACGTGAAACCAATTTCACAATGTCATTTAAATTTTGCGGCTACTTATCGTGTTATGAAACCGGGACTCGACTTCAACTTTTATATTTTTTCCCTCGTGATCACGTGTATCAAAAGTCATGTTTTTGAAGACTTTTTTTTCCTAACAGGATCCAACCTCGATGTGAAGTCGCCCAATGACGTAAGAGTTACTGACGAAAAAAAAAAAAAACAAAATGGGCGAACTGATATTGAGTTTCAGCAGAAGCTGTTTGCATTTAATTCACACTTTTTTTTCTGTGGAAATGCATGAATCCACTTCTCCCTAACCACTTATGGATAATTGGCAGGAAATCGCAGTGCGTTAGGAGCCCTTAATCCCTTTTACAGAAGGTTAGTATTTGGTTTTGATTGGTTTGTTTTAAGTTATATAAACATTTTCCATGTCATTTCATACTGAAATCCGTCGTACAATAAAATCGTAAATATAGGTTAATTTTGAACGAGGGTTAAAAAGGAAAATATATAAAAAGTTGTCATGGGTCCTTACCTATAAATACAGAATGAACTCTTCCTAACACTATGTATACTACGTCTCTCAAGAGAGAGGGACAAATCAAGCCGATCTTTTCGACTTGACGGTCGAACTCTCTCTGCTTTTCAGCAGAAAAGGAACCCGGACGAGGTTCCGCCGAACAAGCAGAATCTCGTTGGGGTGAAAGACCTACCCCTGATCTCGTTTTTTACGAGTCATACGGGCATATTTTGGCTGGAACCTGCAGGCTCAGGAAACCCACGATAAAAATGACCTTGTGTCGCATGCAACCCTCGGGGGGTGGCTAGATACCAAATCAAGCCGATCTTTTCGACTTGATGGTCGAACTCTCTGCTTTTTCAGCAGAAAGGAACCGGACGAGGTTCCGCCGAAGGGCAGAATTCGTTCGGGGTGAATGACCCACCCTGATCTCGTTTTACGAGTCACTTTGCGGGCATATTTTGGCTGAGCCTCACGGGCTCAGAAACCACGATAAAAATGACCTTGTGTCGCATGCAACCCCTCGTGGGGGGTGGTTAGATACTGAATCAAGCCGAGCTTTCGACTTGACGGTCGAACTCTCTGCTTTTTTCAGCAGAAAGGAACCCGGACGAGGTTCCCGCCGAAGGGCAGAATTCGTTCGGGGTGAATGACCTACCTGATCTCGTTTTGACGTGGGGGATAGATCGAATACGGGCATTTGTCGAACTCTGTCTTTCAAAGAAAAGGAATTTTGGCTGAGCCTACGGGCTCAGGAAACCCACGATAAAAATGACCTTGTGTCGCATGCAACCCTCGTGGGGGGTGGCTAGATACTGAATCGCCGAGCTTCTCGACTTGATTTGTCGAACTCTCTGCTTTTTCAGCAGAAAGGAACCCGGACGAGGTTCGCGAAGGGCAGAATCTCGTTCGGGGTGAATGACCCCTGATCTCGTTTTTTACGAGTCATACGGGCATATTTTGGCTGAGCCTACGGGCAGGGAAACCCACGATAAAAATGACCTTGTGTCGCATGCAACCCAACCCTCGGGGGGGTGGCTAGATACCGAATCGGGCCGATCTTCTCGACTTGATGGTTCGAACTCTGCTTTTCAGCAGAAAGGAACCGGACGAGGTTCCGCCGAAGGGCAGAATCTCGTTCGGGTGGATATTCCTGATCTCGTTTTACGAGTCATACGGGCATATTTTGG
>CAHIKZ030000027.1:0-7500 GCA_903632075.3 Acanthosepion pharaonis
GCCTCGACACTTTTCTCAATATTTTAAAGACAACAAAAGAAAACGAAAATATTATTATTAAATTTTATTAGTTTATGAACCAATTATCTAATTAGTGTGACATCAAGGCATATTGTTGTTTATTTTTTTTTTTATTTAGCCTATTTTTTTTTAATTTGTTTTCCTATATGGAAGACATTTTAATTTCTCGAGAGCTATTTTAGACTGTAGATCAGCTGGTGCACAATTAAACAGAAAATAATAAGCATCTCGTTTCTTTCTAAGGTTCAAAATCTATAACAGACTAATTACCCGCCGCCAACATATCTGCTGTGTGTTTTTAAATAGCCTTTTGCTCTGTAGTTAAGTGCTTCTATTATAATTTATTAAGTAGGAAAAGGTTTTATAATATAAGAAGTATATGTTTCTATTAAGTTCTTTAATCGACACGGTTTCGGAAAGTTTAATTGAATATTCTACATATCTCTCAATTACAAAGGAAGTGTGTTTTTGAGGATGAATATTCTCCAAGAAATTCAAGCCAAGTATAAAGTAATGAATCATGGAAAACTAAAGACAAATTTTTCAATGGCGAGTTTTACATTTATTCATTTATTAGAGGCTTTTCATTAAATATACGAAACTTCAATGTGTCGAATAACCGAAATTCGACGAAATTCGTCTGCACAATTTACATTCGTAGACCAAAAAACCTTTTACGTGAAAAAATGAAAAACTTTCTTAAAACATGCAAACAGCGTTTTATTAACATCGATTTTACGTAAATACGCTTACTTATTGATTTTGAATAAAAATCCATAGGTTTATGCTTATACTACTTTTAAATGATTATACAGAACAGTTATATAGAAATACCCCTTGACAATGTATTCTTTACGTCGGGAAGCCAGCCTCTAATTATGAATTACATTTGTTTGTGCTCAAATTTTACATTATAAAATGTTCTCATTGTTTTTTTTATGTGCTTATTACATTACACTCTCAAAGAAGTGCTTTAGTATACATTTATTTTTTTATAGTCCTACAGGAAACCAGTATTAAAATTCAGAATATAACGTTTGAAATATAACTATGTATCAGGCAGTTCCAGCGAGGAAATACAACTAACTACAGTGGTTAGGTAGTGTAAATGGTAAAAGTTCGTCTGCGATTTCAATCTTTGTATTGTTACACCAAGAATGAAAGATTTGAGAAATGTTAAAGAAAATAATGAGTTTGATTATAAAGTGATTGATTAATCGTTATTTTCACTTCTTTCCGCCTTACAAAATAGTTTTCTTCGTCATTTGACGCATTTTATTTCCTCCCTGCCGACCATCTTCACGCATTCCAAATTAATGGTAGCATTCGAAGTACAAGGTTCGAAAGAATAAATTGTCATCTAAATTATGCAAAAATGAAAACAACACGGACATCGCATTTTAACAGATATATTTACCAAAATTACAAAAATATATCTTGAAATTACTAAAGAGTAAATTTATGCAATAAAAATCGCCATTGGCTTCAACCACGGCCTCTAGACGATTTCAGAATCTCCTGCAACTCTTCTGGACGGTCTCCTTGTTTAAGTTGGTGAGTGCTGCCATAATCCTTTGTGAGACTGGTAGTATGAAATTAGGATTAAAAGGATTCATGGGAAAACCGCGTAGACGAATTGGAGAATTGAAAGGGTTAAAAAACGTTAAGGTAAAAACATGAATTGAAATATGGAGCAAGGAATTTTTTCCCCGATAAACTGATGGGCAAATAGAATTGTTATGAATCCGCAAAGCCGGAATGTAAGCAGTCTAAAATATGTCATGAGGAATGTGAAAACTCTTTGACATCAGAAAAATAGAAAATTTTTAAACACAAAAGTTTGTTATCAGAAAATTATTGTTATCGGAGAATGTATTGTTTTGAACAACTGACGTCTTTGACAGTTAGTGTCGTTTCTCCACAATTGAAGAAAATAATTAATTGATATAAATATTAATTGTCGGCTGAAAAATGATTTGAGTTATTATTTGCAAATTCAAAATGTAAACAATGAGATTTTAATCGGTCATATTGAAGGTCAACGACAACGAAAATTCTTTGACATCAGGAAAATAGAAATAATTTTTAAACAAAAGTTTTTTATCGGAAAATTATTGTTTTTGAAGAATGTATTGTTTTAAATAATTGTCTGTTTTGTTTGAGGGTCGGTGTCGTTTTTCCACGATTGGAGAAAACAATTAATTGATATGATTATTGATGTTACGGTACGGTAGCAGTCTAGCGAAACACATAAATAGAGAGCATAGTTGAAGCTAGAAACGAAGGAGCTGCTGAACCTCAACGTGACCTGCTGCCGACAGAATTCCCAACCAACCACCCTGTGTAGGTTTTTAATCCGATAGAAGAGTTAGAAGAAAGAGATAAAGTGTCATGATAGAGAATTTAACAGGAAGGGTTTATTTTGTTGTATCAACGACTTCAGCTAATTTTAAAATTAACCCAGCGGCCTACTTCGTTATTTGTATTAACGCCAGCGGAAGCGTTTTTTTGTCCTTTCGTAGCACTGTTCTGCCACAGCTCGATTCAGCGCTCAAGTATGGACAAAATTCGGTCTTCACGACTCCATGATCAAAGAGCATAACGTGGAGCAGAGCAAATGAAGGCACGAAGCTGCCAACAGATGACCATCAATTAACCGGTGGCAGTGGGAAGGACCCCAGACCGGCTGTGTTATACTTGCCTTTATTTCACCTTTGGTATGAAGAGTTTTGTTGACCTCTCGCTCAACTGTTCCCCACACATAATAATCAAGGGACTGCAGCCTGGGGAATTAGGTGGCCAGATGTAATGGGTGATATGGTTGCAGAAATTGTCTGACAGCTATGACTGGGTTCTCTTGCTTATGTGGCATAGTGCAGAGTCCTGTTGCTTTCCATATGGTCTTCCAGTAGCCACCATCTTGACCCGAGGTAGCACTACCTTCTCAAGACACTTGATGCAGGCCTCCGTGTTTAGTCTGAGGCTCTGTGGGATGATAAATGGAGGTATACCGTCGGTATCACTAGCGATCACTCCAAACATCTTCGTAATCACCATTGGATTCATCCAAATCTTTCCGAACCCTATGCACTTTTAGATTGACACCGGAATACACTGAAATGTTAGTATTGGAGCTTCCGGAGCGAAGGCCAAGCAGTACAGCATGCCGTTTCCAAATTTATGGCGGAGTGAAATGAGAGGGAAAGAGAAACTGAAATTACTCTTGAAGTTTGATAAAAATTAATTTTTAACAGATTTTTCACATTTTTGTCATAACATATTGGCTGAATAACCTGTTTGTTCACAATTGTGGGTAAATAGATTGTAAAGGTTGTGAGGTCATCACATCATAGCAGCAGAAATTAGCCTTGTTTTCACGGAGATAAAACCATACTTGACAGGAAATGAGATGTACACAAATAAAAGGTAAAGCATGGTAAATTGTATGTTAATTTCATATGATTTATTTATATTTTTGTATGGATGTGTATTTATTAGTTTACAATTGTTTTATGGCACATGTATTAAAAGGGAGAGTTTACTACGTAGTATATCAGAGAGAGAGAAGTTATACATGTGTTGCCCGTACGAAAGTTTGTGGCGAAGAGATTGAATTTTTGGCGGGATGTCCCTATTTCCGACAGTATCAGTTTTTATTACATGCTGAGAGTATTTTTATTACTTTTAATTTATATTATACAATGTTTTTATGTTATTGTTTTATCTTATTTATAAATTCATTATTATTTTATATTTTTATAATAATAATCTCTACATCGTCTATTTTTTGTGCGTTATCCGTTTTCTTTCCAGAATTCAAATATATATATATATATATATATATATATATATATATATATATAAATATAAACTTAAAAGCTCTACATGTTATTTTTTCTCACATGTACTGAGCACTTTTTAATACTACTGTTCCCTGGTCTGATTCAACTAGCCATTAACCTTTATGCATATATATATTTTTTTTTTTTTTGTACACTATTTACATTATTCGGACTATTGTCCGAATCGTTGTCGCCATATTTATCACAACGTTTCGACCAGAATGTCCAACTGAACTCTTTATTTCGCTCACTGGGGTAGACTGTTCTAGTTCAACGTCTAATTGATGTCAGTTATTAGTTATCTCCTGCTTAATTCCCCTCTCCAAGTTCTCCACTGCCTTAACGAGGTATTGAACTCACACTCTGAGTCCTGTCATTTGAGGACATCTGTGTATGAATTTCTGTGTATTATAAACGTAATATCTTCAGCCATCGTTTTTTTTTTTACCAGTGCTCATATTGCAATGTTTGCTGTTATTATTGCATTTTTTTTACCAGAGCTCATATTGCAATTTTTTTATTATTATTATCGCTTTTCTCTGGCACTCCTTATTACTGGTTTCCATATTGTATTCATTTCCATATAACATCAAGACAACCTTCAAAAACTGGACGACACTTTGCAGATAGCTCTCCCGAGTAAGCCCCCCTCCCCACAGATGAGACCATGACTAAAGACTGTGTGTACACTATCCCGTGCAGCTGCGGAAAGAAATATAATGGGGAGACAGGCCACCGCTTAAGGTAAAGCTTCAAGAACACCAGAAAGCCGTAACAATATTCTAAAATGTATTTAATTGTACTGATAAGATTTGGTTTTTTACGGCATATCAACGATAATGATTTATTTAATGTCGACGAGATTTTTTGAGCTGGTAATATTTATTTTCCAGAAATGTATTTCTCGTAATATCTTTTTCCAGAAATGTATTGCTCGTAATATCTTTCCTTCAAAAATGCAATGCTGGTATTAAAACCTATTTTTACACTTTCATAGTGGGGTTTAACTATTTGCCTATAGCTGGGATACTAGCAATTCCTACCACCCTGGGGCAGAATGGACCTGTGAACATCAGCAATTAAGTGGTGGTTCCATGCTCCTCAAATCCTCCTGCTGTCGAATGTAGATTATAATCTTACCTATGACGTGTACTGATAAGGAATACCATCCTATAAAAGTATTCCACACGTCTTATGCCTATTGACTTAATCTATCAGGAAATATAGTTTGATTAAATGAACGAGTCAAGCATCATCCCCTCATGTCTCATAAATGTACATTGGGAGAAAAGTTTACTAGGAATCATGAAGGTCAAAGATATTATCGAATATCTTTCAAAGGGTATTGTATAATTATCCTGGTGAATGAAAAGGAACGTTTTCCTGATGCAGGATTGATAACAAAGTGTGTGTGTGTATGTGTGTGTGTGTGTGTGTGTGTGTGTGTGTGTTTGTTTTGTGGAATATGACAGTCTAGGAAAATGGTTTGGCTTTGTTTGTTGTGTTTTACGGAATATCAACCTCAATGGGTTATTTAATGCCGACAAATTTTTTATTGCTGGTAATATTTTGTTTTGTCAAAAATCTATTTCTGGTAATAATTTTTCCCTTCAAAAAATGTATTGCTGGTAATAATTTTTCCCTTCAAAAAATGTATTGCTGGTAATAATTTTTCCCTTCAAAAAATGTATTGCTGGTAATAATTTTCTTTTCAAAAAATGTATTACTGGTAATAATTTTCTTTTCAAAAAATGTATTGCTGGTAATATTTTTCTTTTCAAAAAATGTATTGCTGGTAATATTTTTCTTTTCAAAAAATGTATTGCTGGTAATATTTTTTCAAAAACGTATTGTTGGTAATAATTTGTTTCAAAAATGTATTGCTGGTAATAATTTGTTTCAAGAAATGTATTGCTGGTAATAATTTGTTTCAAGAAATGTATTGCTGGTAATAATTTGTTTCAAGAAATGTATTGCTGGTAATAATTTGTTTCAAGAAAAGTATTGCTGGTAATAATTTGTTTCAAGAAAAGTATTGCTGGTAATAATTTGTTTCAAGAAAAGTATTGCTGGTAATAATTTGTTTCAAGAAAAGTATTGCTGGTAATAATTTGTTATCAAAAAATGTATTGCTGTTTTTGTTTTGTTTTTCTTGTTTTCAAAAAATGTATTGCTGGAAATATTTTTTTCCTCAAAAATGTATTGCTGGTAATAGTTTTTTTTCTTCAAAAATTTATTGGTGATAATAATTTTTTTTTCTTCAAAAATTTATTGCTGATAATAATTTTTTTTTCTTCAAAAATTTATTGCTGATAATTTTTTTTTCTTTTTTTACAAAGTATTCCTGGTATTAACACCCATTTTTACTCCAGTTTCGGGGTTAACTATTTGCCCATAGCTGTGACCTTAACAGGTGCTACCACCCTGGGTCAGGATGGACCTGGGAACACCAGCAATTAAGAGGTGGTTCCACACTCTTCAAAACCTCCTGATCAGAGGCCTTGCTGCTGGACGTAGTTTATCGTCTTACCCAGAATGCGGATGTAGTTTAACGTCATACCCAGGACGGCTAGAAAAAAGGGAAGCCCTACAATGTACAACAATACATACGGAAAATTATGGTTGATGACACAATCATCCTTCACGGGTCCCGTAACTAGTAAATATTTTTTGTTCTTGTTTTGTTTTTTCAACTCAAATATAGAAGGATTATAAATCCGTGATATTTGATCGTGTTCCATTGCTCTTTGTCGATATATTTTGTTTTAGGAATAAAAATTCACAAAATGCTAATTTTTTTTCAGAAATATTCCTCTGCCTGCCCGTTATCTCACGTTTCGTCCACAGTTTAAATTTTTCCAGACGTGAGAAGTGAATTTAGCAAAAGATTGCATTTGCCAATCATTTTTTGTTGATGTCTAACGATAAATCAAAGTTTGAAATCTACTTTTGATCAACGTATGGAAATATGTTTTGTATTTTTTTTTTGCACGATTTTTATCTCCTGAATGATCATCTGAGAATTACAAATAATGTTAAAATAAAAAATGAAAGGCAATATATGACTTTATATCCCGAAAAGCATTAAAAACACCTCGTTTGAAGAAAACTGCTGAGAAACTTTGCGATAAAGTTGAATACATCCATTATTGCATCAAAGAGTTGATATGAATCTTGATAGCCTTTAATCTTTTAATCGTATTTCAAACATTCTGATAAACATTTATAATATACAATTTAAATCCAAAATAAACATATTTCTTCAAATATTTATTAAGAAAACATTCCTGGAATGATGTAACTACAACGAATACTAGTCAATGAATTTATTACATCAGTTTAACTTCCGTATCCATGATCTATCAAAGATAATCTGAATAAAAGTAAACAATCTAAGTGAAACTTAACATTGTGTTTAAAGATGTGAATATATTCTAGAACACTGATATTTTGGACATGCGAGTATCAATGTTCTATATAAAATATTGGTTGATCTTGAGTATTTTTAGTGGAGGAAGTTTTTAGAATTTTTATAAGAAATAAACAGAGCGTTACAGCTGTCAACGCAAATGTAATGCGTAGTGATAAAATATAGCGTTACACTTACAAGGCAACAAGTGTTTTTTTTTTTCATTTT
>CAHIKZ030000027.1:10000-202500 GCA_903632075.3 Acanthosepion pharaonis
AGTTAATAAATATTTGATGGCGCATATAAAAGAACATAGTCTATTCAATAGTAGTAGTTGGAGGAGGAGTATGATAATGAGTTACGATATGACATTCAACACATTATTATTATTATTATTATTATTATTTAGGCATGCATGATATTTGCGGTTGTATTGATCGCTGATAACGAAACAAGCAACTTGAAATAATAATATTTTTGAGTCACGAATTTCTTCTGTTCATCTTTTATGGCTATTCGGTGTCTCTACTTTGTGCTTTTCAACGGGGGAAAAAAAAACTTCCCGGTTGTACGCATGCGTAAGAAAATGACGGTGCTGCGTGAGAGTGGATATGAATAGGAAGACTTAGAAATATATTGGATGAAAAGAGAACTGAAAAGTAAAAGCGAAGTTGTAAGAGAGAAAGGAGAATTTGTTGAATGCGTATTTCCAGTCGTAAGGTTGAAAAAGCTTCAGGCAAAATATCCGAGAAAAAGCAAGTAGAAAACTAATGGGTACGTGCAGAGATTTCAAACATATTACATGCACAATTGTACGTGAATTTAAAATTGAAATTATATATATATATATATATATATATATATATATATATATATATATATAGTGTGTGTGTGTGCGAGTGTATGGCTGGTCACTCGCATCCTAGGATTCCCGTTTAGTAGGGAGGCTAGTTAATCCCGATTGCAGACGCCCACATAGCCTACCTGTGGCTTATACTACAACTATTTCTGGGGCACCCCGAGGCGGTGTAATGGTTAGCAATCTTGTCTCGCTAGCACAATTACGACTGAGTAGTGAGTTCGATCCTCACTGGGTG
This sequence comes from Acanthosepion pharaonis, assembly GCA_903632075.3. Taxonomy (NCBI): domain Eukaryota; kingdom Metazoa; phylum Mollusca; class Cephalopoda; order Sepiida; family Sepiidae; genus Acanthosepion; species Acanthosepion pharaonis. The sequence goes on from CAHIKZ030000027.1 coordinate 10,821, forward strand.
CCCCATACTTTCGGCCTTGTGCCACATCTAAGCTACGCTTGGAAAATCGCTACTGCAACTATTTCGAGCAGACCTTAGTTACTGTTTCTGGGAGATAGCGCGTTATCTGGCGTGATCAATTTGAACAAGACCAGCACGCTAGCACAAACGTTGACAGTCCCCTGCAGTTCTGTCTACCCAATTTCACTCACGATGCTTGGGTCAGGCACTTTCCAAATGTGCCTCACGCTGGGATCTCATGGTCAAAAGGCGAACGTTCTAACCACTCGATCCTTTAATAGATATATACATACATACATATTAAAGACTAGCAGTAGAGCCACGCGTTGCCCGGGAATGTAACAGTAAGAGATAGATCAAGTATCGACCATCATATAGACTGAAAAATAAACTTGACAAAGATTATTGTTTAAGCTTGACGGACACGCATGTCTTAATTAGTTTTGCTTTTTTTGTTTTGGGTTTTTTTACGAATTGGTCAAAAAAAAAAAAACAAAAACATTGTTTTCAATCGTTATGAGTCTACCGATTGAATAGAATTTTATTATAAACAATTGTCTTGTAAATGGAATTTTTAAAGCATTCTGAATGTAAAAATAAAGAAAAAAGTGTGCAAGACAATAAGAAACACTACCGGCCAAAAAAAGTGAAGTTTTGTTGAAATCGGTTGAAAAATGTAGGAAATCCGATCCCATATATAAACGAACACACACAAACAACCTGGATTTTATAATAAGTATAACTCGATATAAGTTGTCCCCCTTTCATTCTGGCGACAGCGATGACTCTTAATCGTGTTTTCAAATTGATTTCGTGCAAAAATAATTGTGTTTTTCCAATTTTTAGCGCTGTCAGAACCACCGCAAGGTAATTTTACGTAGTCCTGTGAAGTTTTGTTGAAATCGGTTGAAAAATGTAGGAAATCTGATCCAATATATAAACAAACAGACACACAACCTGGATTTTATAATAAGTATGATTATGGTTGGCCACTTGTATGCGCAGTTAGCAGTCTACGAGAGCGGCTAGCTAATCATTTTGCAAACGCTTGCTCAGGTGCATTTTGTGTTCAACACCCACAGAACCTACCTGTGGTTTATGCTGCAACTATGCTGAGCAGACCTTAGTTACAGTTTCTGAGAAAGAAGTGTGTTATCTAGTGTGATCAACAATCTAAACGCTAACACGCTCAAACTTTCGGCCACGATGACTTGTGACTTCGTGCTAACACAGCTATCGACTATATATATATATATATATATATATATATATATATATATATATATATATATAGAGAGATAATAGATATATACATACATGTATATATAATGTTTATATATGTATGCATATGCATGAAACACTTCATACATGCCTAATGAGTTATAAATATTTGCATACAGCCTGGATATGTGTGTGTGTGTGTGTGTGTGTGTGTGTGTGTGTGTGTGTGTGTGTATTATAATTGCTTTTTCAAGTTCCGTTATTAAGTGCTTACGATTTTTAGACACATGAATACTAAATGGCGTCTCACTGTCGACTGAATATTGATAGCCTGTTCAAGCATGCGCAGTAACATGTCCTCTCATTGGTTGCCAATTCATAAGGCCACGCGAAGTGTTCTCGAAATAATCAAAAAGGTTGCATGTTTTTTTCGGACAGATCACGTATAATTACGATACATCCATAATACTTTAATACTATAAATTCATTAAGACTTTCTACAAATACTGGTAGATGAAGTTCAATCTGAAAGAAAGAATATAAAAACGAATTTGCTTTCCTAGATGTTCTCGTAACTAGCAGAGAGCAAGGATTTAATATTCGTACATACGAAATTATCATATAGTAATTTATACTTGAATTCTAAGTCAGTTAATCTTTTGTATTGATTTAGAAATAACTTGTTGCCTCCAAAAGAGGACTTAATCCATAAGCACTAATTACTCGCACCATGAATTTAACTATTTTAGCTTAGAAAAAAAATGTCGCTTTTTATTGAAAAATAAATGACTTTTGTTTAATGATCAGTTATGAATTCAATCAAAAGTTTCCTTCATTTTAAATATCAGTCCAATTGAGCAGTAAGCATAATTTTCTTTCGGGCAAAATCATATCACTATGCCATTTTTTAGTTATTTCAAAATTCGTGTGCCTTATTCCGTTCGGAAATGCTGTAAAATTTCTGTAAATGTGAGAAGCCGACATAACAAAGTCGAGTGAGTAAGCTGAATAAGATAAAAGCTTTTATATTTAGATTTGATTCTTTTTTCCCTTTTTTTTTTTCGTTCTCTCTTCTTTTTCTCTCTTTCCCTATTTTTTCTTTTCTATTTTTCCTCTTCCTCTCCCCCCTTTTCTTTCTTTCCTTCCTCTTATCTTTTTCTCTTTTCTTTCTTTTTCCTCTTTTTCTTTTCTTTTTTCCCCCTCTTTCTTTTTCCTTTTTTCTCTCTTTCTTTCTCTATTTTCCTGTGTGCGTTTTGCAACGTGGGGTCTTACGTAGAGAGCTTCGGCGTTGGATTTAATATTACGACTAAATAGCTGGTGTAGTTTACCATTACTACTAAATAGTGAGTTCGATCCTCACTGGATGCCCAAACTTATGGTTTTGTGTCAAATATAAGATTTAAAAAATGATGTGCGCTCGTACTTTTTCATCTGAAAGTAACGCCCCTTAGCTATGGATTGTTGAATCTCAGTTTTTCAACCAACACTGGTGTAGTGATTCCATTTGACGACAATATCTCCACAAAAAGACTGTTTCTTCAGAATAAACGGCAACCCACTTATATGCATAAACTAAACATTTTATATAATCAAACAAATTTAGAATTATCTAAATAACTGACATGACTTTCTTTTCAACCGAACATTTTAGATACGTTAAACTTTTGTTTTTAAACATTGTATCAGCAGTAGCTAATAAAAAATAAAATGACCCTAACAGCATCAATGATAAAGCAGCAATGTCTTTAACTTATATTAATAATAATGCTACTGAAAAGTGTAAATAATCTAATTGATACAATTTATCTTTTATGGTAGAACCACAATATGGTGCTTCATAACAAAAATATAATCAACGTTTTTGAGAGCAGTGCCATTTATGAGGTTATTCAAAACAATCCCACCAAAGGCGATTACTTTAAAAGAGAAGGTGGAAATAGTAGTTTAATTTTCATGAGTCTATATAATAGTATTATTTACTGAACATTTAAGTTTTACAGTTTACGAAGTAATTACAGAATCGTCAGTCTATCCAGATTAAAAAAAGTAGAATTAAATATATTTTAATATTTTTTTAAAAAATCTTTAGAGAAAAGCCTATTTTTAAACCGTACTTCAATCAATTTCTATATAAAGTACATTTACAATAGAGAAGCAATTGATTGACCATCGGCCTAAGAAATCAATTTGTTTAAAGTACATTTAATTTTTTAAAGAACATTTAATTCTTCACAGATGCACTTTCAGGAATAGTATTTGTGGTCATTCCGGACTGAAGTGCAAGTTTTAACATTAATCATATTCGGGCTTGGACGAATAAACGTACATTTTATATTACTTTCTCTAAAATATGGAAATTTCGCCCAATGTTTACAATTACATCGGGAAAAACACTTTCTTAGATTACGTCTCTGAATCTACAGTCTCTTTCAGGACAGTGGTTGAAAAATTCAGTTTTTAAAGATACATCATTATGGACAACATTTAAGATGTAACGAGTTTCTTGGTTGAATTAAAACTTGATCCTTTGACACTTATAATGTACTTGCATTATTTGATCTTTTCCATAGTATATCATTTAAGTTTCACTTAGGTACCTCCACGAAATCGCTAAAAAAATAGCACAGCTTGATGAAAAAGACGCCAACCTTGCAAAAAACAATTTTTTATAGTCTAAATGATTATGTTATTATTAAGAGGAAAGACCAAATTTTTTTAATTATTTTTTAAAATGTTTCTTTCTTTTTAGAACATTCTAAATTTTGATTAAAAAAACCTTGTTTCTCTTTGTATCACCGGAACTAGTAAAATAACAGACAATTTTTAACACTTTTTTTTTTTGTATGACACATTAATTTAGAAAATCTTGCAAAAATAAACATAATTGTCCGATGTTAATGAAATTTTCAGGAACTATTCACAGATGATCGAATTTATTATAAATATTTTTTTTTATCAAAGTCATGGCAGAACTATTTTTTTATATTTATTACCCACCCCCCATAACTAATTTATGAAAACGCTAGAAATACGATCGCATCGGATTTAGTGATTACAATAGTTAAAAGCACAAGGCTTTGGGGAATGCAAATCATGTTTTTGTTTTTAATTGGACCCCCCAACCTGAAAATCAGCTCTGAATTGTAACATACAAAACTCAATAAAAAAAAAGATATTATTTAATTTCAAATGTTTTTATTTGCTTTTAGTTGTTTTTATGAATACGTACAATATTTTCTGAAAACAAAAAAATCTTTCGATGAAAAATGAATTTTTAATACAATTATTTGTTACTTTTTAATTATTATAGATTTTTACATTTAAGTTGTTAAAATATTGTAAAATTAGTTAAAAGCCGCATCGGGTTTCCTAAGTGTCCTTTTGAGATAGATCTTTTTTAGCGCGTTGTAAATTGTATCATTTTGACTAATCAGAAGATCCGCAGTAATTAAGAAATGTAATTTTGTGTTTATAATCGAGATGTAATTATAAAGTACGGAACCAGAATACAATTAAGTTGCGTTATTTGAGTTAAGCATTGTTCTCCGCTGTTAAGGCCTTTACTTTTGCGAAACGTGTGGAGAAGATAATTTGATTTTTCAATTTCAACTGAGAAGGGTACCTACAAGTATCAGTATCATCTTATGAAATTTATATGATCTTATTTTTATATTAATCTCAGTTATGACATTTTTCCATAAATGAAATATCAAAATTAATAAAATGAATGGAAATACAAATAACACAGTAAAATGTAATAAATGTACATAAAATTATAGTATTTTATGGACACTTCTGATAAAATTTCATAAGAAAGGTACCTATGAATTAATTAAATAACTTTCTTATGAAATATGAAATTTAATCTCACTCTTAATAGTCTTATTTTAATTTCTTTATAATATATTTTCCATAAAGCATCGTAAACTTAAAGGTAAAAGCTAAGTACCAAAAAAAAATTAGAGCGCTGAAAGTTTTCCTTAAAAATAACGAAATAAATAATTTGTTCACCTAAATGTAAATTATTTAATTTTTCTCCTTCCGTAGAACAAATTATCCTCATGGAATCCGTCAATATGTCATTCATCACCTGTTAAGTGACGCGAAAGTTTCTGACCTGCTTCGTTTTATTTTCAAATTACATCTTTTCGGCGCAGAAGCTAAGTTAAGTTTGGTTCAAAATATTTTAAATTAACATTATAATTTCTGATTTTCTTACAATAAGTTTTGAAAAAATGATAATTGATATTTAAAAGAATTTCAAATTGAGATTTCCAGTTTTTTTTTTATAAAATGGAAAAAAATAGTCAATTTTGCTGACTAAAAAAAAACAAGATTTTTAATGAAAATTTCGGACGTACTAGGAACGATTAAAAAATGTAAAAAAAATACCCCCAAAATACTTTGATCTTTCCTTTTTATAATAACAAACATTTAGATAATAAAATTTTGTTTTCGTCAAGTTTGGTGTCTTTTTCATCATGCTATGCTCTTTTTTTAGCGATCTCGTGGAGGTATCTAGTTTTACTCTTATGACAAAAGTCGTGAGTTCCAACTTCACAAAATCCAATAGCAAAGGCGATACACCTGCGTTTATTTTCTCATTATCCTCTTATTTTTAAACCTGCACGAATATTCATCGATCTCTTCTCACTTCCGGGATCACTGCATCGTCTGGATTAAGACTCAAAACTATGAGAATGCGCAATTTCTCACAGCCAAATAGCGTATTATTGGATCGTTCATCTTCGTTACCGAGCTTGGTGCCAACTAGTCAACCTTATGTTATCAATCATTTCGACAGTGTAAAAAAAAAAAAACACTTCGCAAATACAGGAATTTTTTTTAACTTCGTTTGTAGTTGAAAACGTTTTGATTTTCCATAACTGAAAAAAAAATCAGTTGAAAGAATTTGTACGCGAATACATCATATGTTTACAAAGATTTATTTTCTGAAAATATTAATATTAATGACATTACTAATAAACAGATGAAATAAATAATTTTCTGGAGATCAAATAATGACAAAAAGGACCATCAGAAAGAAACGGAGGAAGGAAGAATATTAATCATATGTGGCCTAATATTTTCATATCCAATAATTAATCAGTTTAATGTCATTTCTTCTCTGCATCTAGATAATGTCATTTATTATAACCAAAATATTAACACCATTCTCACCACGATATCTACTCCAGTTTACTCGCTACATTTTAATTCTATCAAACAACACGAATAGTGTATGAGCATAAGAAACTATAATCGAGACAGCAACAGATAACTAATAGCAATCTATCTATAAAAGGCAGGGGTGTGTGTGTGTGTGTGTGTGTGTGTGTGTGTGTGTGTGTGTGTGTGTGTGTGTGTGTGTGTGTGTGTGTAACGAATGCATGGCCGCAATTTTCGACGGATTTGCACCAAAATTTACATGCACAAAGTTAGCGGGAAGACCAAGACCGACTTTGCATTTCCCATCTCCCATCGATAGTGGAAATAATCGATTTTTCATGCTTCTACGGCAGTTTTCATATAGTTTGCGGCCATTTTCTACTGGCTACGAATAGGCAGGAAGATTCTATTGGCCAGCGTTAGAGCCAACAGCTGACTGACACGAATGTTAACTAGCATGCAAAAAAAATCGATAGCTGCATTCGTCACAAGTGGGAAAAATTTAAATCTGGAATGGCACTTTACTCCAATTGGCTCATTCGCTTGCTTGAACTCAAAGTTGATACAGATTCTGAAGAACTGGGTTGGGTGTGAAAAAGTATTTGTTGTTAACATTCTTTTTTCATTCGGTTTTTCCAGTTACGAGTCCTTTTTTAAAGCTGATCGTTATGTGTTTATTTTGTTTAGTTCTTTTTTCGTAACAGATTTAATGTTTAGTATAGAGCTTAGAAAAAATTCGTAGTGTGAGATAGGCAAGAAGTAAGGCATGTAGCAACATCAGCACAGCAAAGGGCACTCCTTTACAGGCAAGGAAGAGCAAAAATATTTTAAGTCAAGTGATAGCGATTGCTGTATGAGTCGTACGGTTTTTTAATCAAGCACGGGCAACACCGGGCCATGCTGCTAGTTTATATTAAGGAAAACAAACAACTGTTTGATAGTAGGTGAAGGAATTGTCACATGTTCCCCGAGTTGGTTGATGTATTTTTTTTATCTTCTCAGGGGATAATATTGATGAACTAGAGATGTTTAGACATCTGATGGTCTGTGGATGATGATTCGAAAATAAAAATCTGATTATAATTCTTAAAGTCGATGATTATGATGATTTGTTTGAGGTACGTTCATCGATCTGAAAGGTACACATTTATGCCATGAATCTTTTTTCTTTCTTTCTATATTTCTTTCTTCTTGCTTTCTTCACTTACCTTATTAATCCATTAAGAAAATTTCATTTCTTTTTTTTCTTTAAATCCTATTTCAGGAGTCGAGTCAGAGAAATTTTAATTACTTCTACAATTTTTTTCCTTTCTATAAGATTAAGGATAAAATTTCCTTTCGTCGTCGTATCCTTTTTTCATTCTCTTTCCGCTATTCTTTCAGACTTCATTTCGTTGCCATATTTGTTTGTTTTTTTTTGTTTTTGGTTTTTTTTTTTTACATAAAACCTTTCATTCTTAGTTTCTTTACATGTTAATTCACAGTAAATCGGATGTGCGGGTGGTGTAATGGGTAGCGTCTTAGAATGAGAAATCGTAGAGCAGAGTTCGAATGCCAGACGCAATCGTTACATTCACTTACGCGCAAATATCCCCGAGAAAAGTAACAATCCATTTCCTCCGTCCAGCTATGGTTTAATAGAACTGTAATTATTCTTAAAGAATTGTTAAGACAACATTCACTGGTAATTTTTTTTCCTACAATCCAAAATATTTCGTTTTTAAATAACCAACAAAAAAATTGATAAACTTAAAAAGGGGCGTAGTCATTCCTTTTCTGTCTTCCTGTTTTTTGAATACTTTTGTTTTCTACAGAAACCTTCGTAGTAAAGTCTTCTTTTTTATGTACAAATTTCTTCTTTACACGTCAATTCAGCTGAAAATTTAGTTTCTTTACCAATTCGTTTTCTTTTCTCCTTTCCCAACGTATTTGCTGCTTCTTTTTTTTTAATTATTTCTCTATCTTTACTTGCAATATGAATCAATTCAAGGGACATAATCATTTTTCTTTGCTCTTCTTCCCGTCTGTTTTAATCGAGTGTTCAGAATTCACCATGGCTTTTGCCAAGATTTTTTTCCTCTTACGTTCTTTCATACTTTAATCTTCATCGCTATATCCTTTTGTTGTTCCACATTCATTCTTTCACTAAATTATTCTTTCTTTATTTTCATTCAGAGTCAATTTCGCGATATTATTTCTTTCCTTCCATCTTTCTTGGATCATTTTCGTTTTATTACTTTGCCAATTATTTACACTATTTACATTATTCGGACTGTTATCCTCATCTCTATTGCCATATTCACAACATTTCGGCCGTTGTACGCCCCGGATTTCTTCAGGTGATTATAATTTCGAACCGAACCCTTAATTTCGTCCACCGGGGTAGATTGTTCTAGTTCCACGTACCATGCCTCTTCCGGATGTCTCCGTTGCTTCCTTTTAACTTAACTCTCCAAGTCTTGGTTCACCACCATTGTGGTCTGGTACTGAACTCTCAACTCTTTGGGTCTAATCACTGAATCTAACCAACGTCTTTAACCAATGGACCATGTGTCTCCAAGAGTTTAAAAAATTAGCAAGATTTCAATGCTTAATCTAACATAGCAATTTTCCTAAAAATTTAAATTTATAACTTTTATATATTTTATAACTCAACTCCTTTATATATTTTCTACCTTCTGATATACTTTTCTAGTGATCTATTATGATTCTAAATTGTTTTTGTACATATATAATACTAACAATAATATCAGATAAATTTATTTGTATCCATACTTATTCTACAAGTTATACAATTCGGCAATAGGTCAAAATTTGCGTATAGAAAATTTATATTAACATTACATACTTTATATGTCTTTTTACTTATATCTTAAATTCTGAACTAAAATTTATTATCACAGCCCAAATAACTTACGTATTTAACATACAAAACATTTTCTACTTAAATGACCATTTAATTTTCATACTATGTTTATTCCAGAACAAATAACAGAAACTTCAGCCTAAATCTGCGTAATTCAGTTCTGATTTAATGTCCATGTGTTCAATTACTACTATGGCCTTCCCCGTACTTATTTCTCTTTTCTCCTTTATCATTTTCTTCTTTTCTATTTCCATCTTCTCTTCACTCTTGGGAAGAGTGTTTGCTTAGATTTCTAACCGTTACATAGTATGAAAAGCTGTAGCGGACACTTCCGCTTTGACTTAAACTTTTGGGGTCAAGTTGTCTTAACGCCTCAACATGGTGGTGGTAAAGTAACAACTCAACTGATAGTAGCAGACAGGAAAATCCGCGAGGAGGGTAACCGACAAAACAGTGTCACACGTCCAACCTTGTCACGAGCAAAAAAAAAAACCAGTCATCTGAAACAAAAACGCGCCTGCTTTATACAGCCGAGGACCGACCACGACTTGCATGCGAACGACGAGACAACGAGATTTCGCGTCAACCGAACGAGACCGCCCGGCACAAAACATGGGCGCCGCCATCCCGACTCTTTTACCGTTGAGCAACCGAAGTTTGCACATCGCACAGACTCGCGGGTGTCTCCTAGGTAGGCCATTTTCACAATTTTCTCCACAATTCCTTCACCGCCCAAACTGCTATCAACAAATACTTTACCCTTCTGTTTCCTCTTAAGGTGCTTCACCCTATGTTGTTGTTTTTTTTTTTCAAAAACAATTTGAATAATGAGAAAAAGTAAGTGAAGTTCATAAGCGACTTGCTTGTAAATAGAATCGTTCATAATCATTTTTGGATCTCACCAGTTGAGATGCATGCGCATCGAAAGAAGAATGCATCTTTGTAGTGAGTAAGTTGTTTTGTCCGTATGCAAAAATTATAGATAATTTTTGCTCTACTCTTGATATTGAGCCCTCTTTCGAATTAATGCTGTGAACGTTAGAATTTTTATTATTTTCGTTCTCATTACATTCCGTTATTTATATATATATATATATATATAAAGGGAAGAGGTTATAGTTGTTCGAACGCGAGAAAAGTTAATATATTAAAAAGAAAGAAAGCGCAAAGGTTTTGGTTGTAATACGGATTTAAAAAATATATATATATATATTATGCTTTATTTTCCATAATTTTACAACATGTGTTTCGGGTCTCGCGACCTTCTTCAGGCAAAGATTGCATGTATGTGTGTATATATGTGTATACTAATTCCTTATTATAAGACAGCATATCTATGAAGAAGGAATATACGTATACATACGCATAATAACAAAAACACATACAATACAAAAAATGGAAATACCTCTAAGAATACACAGGAGTCATTAAAATATATCTTTTCTCACCCTTTTTGGACCAATCTTAATTTTTTCTTATTGCACTTCAAGCAGAAGAACTTTCTCACTGCCAGTTCAAGAAAGACATTTGCGTCACTATCACACAAAAAAGAGAATGTTTAACATCAAAAAATATAAGGAAAATTAATTCATTTTAATAATGTGGAAATATCCACTCATCAGCGGGTGATGATAACAATGAGAGTAGCAAATAGTTATTGTAAAGTGGTAGAAGTGATTAGTAATGGTGGTGGGATGATAATAATAACTGCAATTATTAAGACGGTAGTTAGAACTAGAAAATAATTGGCGTTATATATATATATATATATATATATATATATATATATATGGTAAATCATATATGGCTTACATTCCATTCGTTTGAGCATATTTCTATCTCACAGCAACTAAAGGAACCATCATGCCCACACTCACAATTTAGGCAGATATTAATATGAATAAATTAAATAAAATTATCTACCGTACACTTTGGAAGAGAGAAAGGGGGAGAAAAAAAAAGAACATGTGAATTTTGAATTTGAAATCTAGAACGCTGCATATTGAAGTAAAACCTCGTTAAATTGTTTACAGAAATACATATACACATTTATAGTCAATGTAATCCCTTAAAGATTTTCTCAAATGAGATTAAAAGTACTTGCGAAAATGAAAATTTTCTTACAGATAATTAGAATATTTGTAATTTTTCCACAGCTACCAAGAAATTAATCTGTGGACTTGAACGGATCAAAACCAAAATAAATATACATATGTCTAAACCTGTATTATTACCTGTTTGAATACACACACACACACATATATATATATATATATATATATATTTAGTTTATTCAAATTTAGGTAATCCGTATGGGTAGACCTGAGGAGGATGATATCCAGAGAGCTCAATGTAAAATTCAGAGCATATATGTTTGAATAAAAGACAGACCAAGTTAAGATTCCATGTAATAAGCTATTTCACCATAACCCCTTTAACAGGGTTCTGGATCATCAGACCACGAGTTTACTTAATGAACAAAAATCAAACGAATAAATGTCAACCTAACAAGCTATAAGATAAAAGCTTTAGTGGAAAAAGTACTAAATATAAATTGGATTACGCTTTCAATGTTCTGTCTATAGATATTTCCAATCGACTGCTTCATAGGAAATACCCAAAACTCCACCGAATTTCAAATTAATTTCTTCGTAGATTGTTTTTAAAATTTTAGATATTTATCAAACCTTAACCTCCCAAATATGCACGTTAAAGTAATGCGAACTGACAGCGTCTAGGAATTTGAATGAAACCTGTCGTGTAATTTATTGGGGCTGTTGTAACGCGTCTTCCTTAATGTAGCCCTTATCGCCCACCACTTAACCACCTTTATCTAGAGACGAGACGCGTTAGATTTGAGCAACATCCAGCCGACACACTGGGGTTAAAATAGGAAACTAAAATGATACATATGACACACTCATATCCTCTCTCCCACCTCACTTCCTCACTTCGTTAACTTTGCGTATACTTGATGAAGTCCGTAAAAAACGTGTGAATTTCTTTTCATTTTAGCTTTTGGAAGTAAAGTCTGATGATCCAGAACCCTGTTAAAGGGGTTATGGTGAAATAGCTTATTACATGGAATCTTAACGTGGTCTGTCTTTTATTCAAACAAATATATATATATATATATATATATATATATATATATTTCGATTATATGTGCTGTTTAGTTTATAATTAGATGAATCTTTCATACAAAAAAACATATATAATATCTTTGGTTATATCTACATATATGCAAAGTGGTAAGAGATAGCTACATGTCTACTCACCAGTCACTTGATTAGGAATAATCTTCTATTATCGAATTGATTCCCTTTAGACTTTAGAACCGCTTAATTTTCTTGTCATGGACTCGGCGATGGTATTAAACCAGTCTTTCGAAATTCGGGACGATTCTATTATTATCCCATACACAGTGCCACGTATTCTGTTCAGTCTGGGGCCAGAAATCTCAACACGCACTATCGTGATTCCCTTAGTAATTCGGATTGCTAGCTCCATGTTTTAATTCCTTTGTCCTTCTCTTAGACATATATATATATATATATATAAAATGAGGGAAAATGAATGTATGTTTAAATTTTTTTCCAAATATATAAAAGTCTGTGATAAGACTTGAATGATAGCCCGTGGGTGGCGCAGCAGCGACAACGTCTGAGATTTAAGTGGACCAGAATTGAAACTAGCCCCGAGTTTAAATGAGGCCATACATGAATTGTGATTGTACAGGGACTGAAACATACACACCAATTATCGGTTTGCAATCTCAAGAGGTCATCGACTTATTGCCGATAGGCACAACCCAGATCAAAACTGTCAAGTCACAATGCTTCTCTTCAACAATATGGCCAGACATTTGTGAAAAGTGAACCTAGTCATACAATTTATAAGAATGTTACTCTTAATAGATTTCCGGTTTGTTGTTTTGGGGTTTTTTTTCGGTTTTAAACATAACTTATCCGGTAGTTAGTTACTTGCTCTTCACACGTCTTTAAAAATGTGTAACGTTGTATATTTTTCAAAAATAATTGTTTACCCTGTGGACACATTACACTGCGTTAGTGTTGATGTGTAGACACGTGGATCCGTCGCTGATATGTCAAACTAAACGTTTTTTATACTTTTTTTGCTAAAATGTTTTAACTATTTTATATCATAAAATATAAAGGTTCTATTTTACATATATTTAAAGGATAACCATCTCTTCCGAGATATTTATATGGTTATGTAAGATGATCAAGTGACAGCAAGGTTTTACAGATTAAAAGTTTGCCACCTATTCACAGAATCTTATATGGTTGTCTAAGAAGGTTAACTTACAGCGAGATTACAGATTAAAAGGTGACCATCTCTTCACAAAATTTATATGGTTTTCTGCAAAGTCTTCGAAGCCCTAATCAATGCTGAAGTGGTTAACCACCTTACATCCCATGATCTGCTCTCAGACAAGCAATGTGGTTTCCGCTACGCCCGATCTACAGCTGATGTGCTTACGGCCATCACTGAAACCGTCTACCAAGCCCTTCAAAATAACGGTGAGGTTCGTGCCGTGGCCCTAGACATCTCCAAAGCGTTTGATAGGGTTTGGTATGCCGGCCTTCTTCGTAAGCTCCAGGGTTATGGTATTACAGGTCGATTGTTTGATCGAATACAATCATTCCTGTCAAACCGTGAATTGAAGGTCGTTCTCAACGGATTCTCCTCCAGTTCCTATCCCACGAACGCAGGCGTTCCCCAAGGCTCCATCCTTGGCCCCACTCATTTCCTTATTTTCATCAATGACCTTCCTGACGCCATAGATTCCCAAGTTGGAATCTACGCGGACGACACTACAATTTACTCCTGCCTCAAAAACAAATCTAGTGTCTGTGACAAAACTAACCTGGCCGTGCGTCTTGAAATGGACCTCCAATAGGTTGTTAATTGGGGCAAGAATTGGCTGGTCAATTTAACGCCTCAAAAACTAAACTACTCTCTATTAATCACCATAGAGATCATTCCCTGCCCGCCCCCCATTAGAATGTCTGATAGTCAACTTCTTGAGAGCAACTCCCTGCCTCTGCTCGGTCTCACGTTGACTGCTGACCTGAGATGGAACAAATACATTGAGTCAATTGCTTCTTCCACCGCGAGGAAAGTTGGCTCTGTGCCGCGCCAAGAAATTTTTCTACCCGGAATCGATACTTCAAATATACAAATCAACCATTTGCCCTTGCATGGAGTATTGCTGCCATATATAGTCTGGGGCACCTTCTGTTTACCTCGGAGTTCTTGACAAGATCCAGAAACGGATATGTAATATAATTGGCCCTGATCTGGCGTCTCGTCTACAGTCACTCTCTCACAGACGCGCCGTCGCCTCTCTGTCTTTTCTACAAATACTTTCATGGTAATTGCTCCGATGAGCTGCTTTCACTGGTTCCCACACTCCATGAATTCAAGCGCCCTACGAGGCTGGCATCCCGCTCCCACCCTTACACTGTAGAAACCTTCAAATGTAGCCGTCTCTTCTACTCCAATAGCTTCATACCTCGCACCTCTCGCCTGTGGAACACCCTTCCCAATTACTGTTTCCCTGAGAGCTATAATCTCCAACTATTCAAATGTAATGTCAATCGACATCTCCAGTTACCTTGATCTATCCACTATCCCTCTCTTCATCCTTTCTTCTATCACTCCTATCTGCTCTTGCGCCAAATCTTCTGCAACCCCCTGCATCCTAGTGGCTTCACGCCTTGCTCGGGGCGTAATGCTTAAAAAAAAAATTAAAAGATGACCATCTTTTCACAAAATTTATATGGTTGTCTAAGAAGGTTAAGTTACAACGAGATTACAGATTAAAAGGTGACCCTCTCTTCACAGAATTTATATGGTTGTCTAAGAAGGTTAAGTTACAGCGAGGTTACAGATTAAAAGGTGACCATCTCTTCAAATTTATATGTTTGTCTAAGAAGGTTAAGTTACAGCGAGACTACAGATTAGAAGGTAGACATCTAGTCACAGAATTTATATGGTTATCTATGGAGATTAAGTGACAGCAAAACTCTACAGATTTCTAGCAACTTCTTCAGTAACTTTGCCGATTTATTCCAGGTACTGCATTGATCAACATTATGGTTATATTTGACAAGTGTCACAATTCTAGGCCAAGTTAGAAACATTTATCTCTTTTTTCAGTTTTATCCTGTAGTCTTTTTCTAACAGCTCCGTCACCTTCCTCACGGATTTTATGTTTAATTATACTCTAACTTCTTTACGTTATGTTGGTCTTTGAGAATCTATTATTTGAGAAGGTGCACCATTTTAAATCTGTTATTACTCATTTAATTAGAAAACAATGTCTTTAAATAGTGTTCGAATAGCTGAGCGACAGTCTAGACTACAATCGTAATAGGCCTGAATCGATAGACCCGATTCGATACCAAACAAAAAAGCGACCCCACGGATATTATGTGTATTTAGTTGCATAGAAATCAATAAAAACATCCGTAAGAAATGTCTCGCTGCAGATTATCGCTATACAAATGAAACTCCCAGTAGAGAAAGATTAGAAATCATATGAATCGTGATGTTTTGTTATTCAAAAGAAAAGTCATTTCCGTATGAAAGTTAAAATTTAATTTAATAAAGCATCAACTGAAAAAATTAAAAACCTGAACATTAACCTTCTGAACAAATGTCTCTTCGTTTCTTCCCAAATATGTCCTTAGGTATCCAGTGCAAACAGCATTTTATATACTGAGAAAAATCTGGCACAATACACAACACACGTAACATATTAATCTAAAAATAGCACATCAGCATGATTGTTGCCAACAAATCCTACCTTCAATGTCTAATGTTCTTTCTGCGTGTATAAAAGACTTTAGGAACTAAGGAAAACTAATTTCACAAAATGTTAGCGTTTATTTAAACATTTTTCAAGGAATATAACAAAAGTAATATGTCCAGACCAAATGATAATTCGCAAGACAGAAGAAAGGCTTTGTAAAATGTCAGAGCTTGCTTAAAGCTAATTTTTAATGATACGTGTAGAACCAATGGACAGCAATTCAATGTCTTGAACATTATAATCGGATGTGAAATAAATTTATAGAAAAACTACAAAAAAAACAAGAAAAAGGAAGAAGCTATAGACATAAATCTCATTTTAATGACAAATATTAGATGCAATTAGGGTGAATTTTTAAAACTTCCCTACTACTTTTAAAATTGCGCTAAAAACCTTTTTATTCACTTAATATAATTTTAAATTAGAAAAGTTTACATCTCTAAAAACAATCTGTAAGTATATGCTTAAATTTAACAGACAATTACAGCAGTCTTTCTTACCGATAATTTGACGACAAAAATGATTTTCTACATAAAACAAACCAACCAGGTCCGGACGACAAGATTGTGAATGAGGATTTGGACCCCCACCCACATCTGATGGCAGATGACAATAGATGCTTTCATCAATACTCACTTCAAAAATTAACTTTTTTTCCGCTAAGTATATCCTTGTATAAGCTTGTCTATATTATTACTACTACTCAATGGTTTAGTTGTAAAGACTTAATTATAATCATTTTTAATAGATTTCCTTATTTTTTTCCTTGATTTTCCAATAATAAATTGATAATGGAGTGGCGCTCTGATATCACCTATTAAAGTTAATTCATGTTATCATACGTTTTATCCAATCATATTCCGTCGCTCCTACAAGAAAACTTTCTTCCACGTCACTATATTTTCTCATCACCTCTGTGTTAATCTCCTACACTGTACTATCTAATTTCCTTTCATAAGACAAGTACTTTTTATTTTACCTAGGTACCTCCACGAGACCGCTAAAAAAAGAGCATAGCATGATGAAAAAGACGCCAAATTTGACGAAAACAAAATTTTATCGTCTACATGTTTATATTATTATTAAGAGGAAAGATCAAAGTTTATTTTAATTAATTTTTTAAAATTTTCCTTCTTTTTAGAACATTCTAAATTATGATTTAAAAAAAAAAAAAACTTGTTTCTCTTTGCATCACCGGAACTAGTAAAAATAATATAGACGATTTTTAGCACTGTGTGTGTGTGTGTGTGTGTGTGTGTGTGTGTGTGACACACATTAATTTGGAAAATCTTGCAAAAATAAAAATATTTGTCAGATATTAATGAAACTTTCAAAAACTATTCACAGATGATCGAATTTATTATAGATATTTTTTTATATTAAAGTCATGGCAGAAATATTTTTTTATATCTATTACCACCAACACCCCCCATAACTAATTTTATGAAAACGCTAGAAATTCGATAGCGTCAGGTTTAGTGATTACAGCAGTTAAAAGCACAAGGCTTTGAGGAATGCAAATCATGTTTTTTTTGTTTTATTTTAATTGGACCCCCCTACCTGAAAATCAGCTCTGAATTGTAACATACAAAACTCAATACAAAAGAAAGATTATTTAATTTCAAATGTTTTTATTTGCTTTTAGTTATTTTTATGAATATGGAAAATATTTTCTGAAAGCAAAAATTCTTTCGATGAAAAATGAATTTTTAATACAATTATGTGTTATTTCTTAATTATAATAGATTTTTAAGTTGTTAAAATATTATAAAATTAGTTAAAAGCCGCATCGGGTTTCCTAAGTGTCCTTATGAGATAGATCATTTTTAGTGCGTTGTAAATTGTATCATTTTGACTAATCAGAAGATCCCCAGTAATTAAGAAATGTAATTTTGTGTTTATAATCGAGCTGTAATTATAAAGTACGGAAGACTAACCAGAATACAATTAAGTTGCGTTATTTGAGTTAAGCATTGTTCTCCGCTGTTAAGGACTTTAATTTTGCGAAACGTGTGGAGAAGATAATTTGATTTTTCAATTTCAACTGAGAAGGGTACCTACAAGTATCAGTATCATCTTATGAAATTTATATGATCTTATTTTTATATTAATCTCAGTTATGAC
The DNA here is from genome assembly GCA_903632075.3 of Acanthosepion pharaonis. Classification (NCBI taxonomy): domain Eukaryota; kingdom Metazoa; phylum Mollusca; class Cephalopoda; order Sepiida; family Sepiidae; genus Acanthosepion; species Acanthosepion pharaonis. The sequence continues at coordinate 29,042 of CAHIKZ030000027.1, forward strand.
ATTTTTCCATAAATGAAATATCAAAATTAATAATAAAATGAATGGAAATACAAATAACACAGTAAAATGTAATAAATGTACATAAAATTATAGTATTTTATGGACACTTCTGATAAAATTTCATAAGAAAGGTACCTATATATTAATTAGATATCTTTCTCTTGAAATATGAAATTTAATCTCACTCTTAACAGTCTTATTTTAATTTCTTTATAATATATTTTCCATAAAGTATCATAAACTTAAAGGTAAAAGCTAAGTACCAAAAAAAAAAAATTAGAGCGCTGAAAGTTTTCCTTAAAAATAACGAAATAATTTGTTTACTTAAATGTAAATAATTTCACTTTTCTCCTTCCGTAGAACAAATTATCCTCACGGAATCCGTCAATATGTCATTCATCACCTGTCAAGTGACGTGAAAGTTTCTGACCTGCTTCGTTTTATTTTCAAATTACATCTTTTCGGCGCAGAAGCTAAGTTAAGCTTCGTTCAAAATATTTTAAATAAATATTATAATTTCTGATTTTCTTAAAATAAGTTTTGAAAAAATGATAATTGATATTTAAAAGAATTTCAAAGTGAGATTTCCAGTTTTTTTTTTATAAAATGGAAAAAAAATAGTCAATTTTGCTGACTCAAAAAAAACAAGATTTTTAATGAAAATTTCGGACGTACTAGGAACGATTAAAAAATGTAAAAAAATACCCCAAAATACTTTGATCTTTCCTTTTAATAATAACAAACATTTAGATGATAAAATTTTGTTTTCGTCAAGTTTGGTGTCTTTTTCATCATGCTATGCTCTTTTTTTTAGCGATCTCGTGGAGGTATCTAGTTTTACTCTTATGACAAAAGTCGTGAGTTATGGTCCAACTTCACAAAATCCAATAGCAAAGGCGATACACCTGCGTTTATTTTCTCATTATCCTCTTATTTTTAAACCTGCACGAATATTCATCGATCTCTTCTCACTTCCGGGATCACTGCATCGTCTGGATTAAGACTCAAAACTATGAGAATGCGCAATTTCTCACAGCCAAAATACTTTGATCTTTCCTCTTAATAATAACAAACATTTAGACGATAAAATTTTGTTTTCGTCAAGTTTGGTGTCTTTTTCATCATGCTATGCTCTTTTTTTTTGCGATCTCGTGGAGGGTCCTAATTTTACCGTTATAACGATGTTCCGTATCAGGTTTTATTTCACTGAGTACTGTTTTTTTTTATTATTATTATGACTAATTATAATTTGTATATTTCTACAACAATAACTGACCTTAATGTTTTTATTTATTAATTTACTAAATTGTTTCTGATCCGACAAAATGGTCGTCAACCTTCGGAATCTTTCTGTATACGTGGGAGTCAGGTTGGCGCTATTACCCTTTCGCACACCCCAGCAGTCGTTATGGACAGCATTGCTTGCAACAACCGTTGTAGGGAACAAACCTTTCTGCGATCGGTGGACAACAGGATTTGGAGATGTGCACATCAAACTTACCGGAAGAAAATAATCATTCAGAAAGGAAGTTTTTTTTTTTTTTTTCGAGAAATTCCATTTGCACCTTTGACAGATCATAGGTCTTGTGTACCAATGGGTCACCGTAAAAGAGGACGAAGACCAGCTGTGGAAACACTAAAATAGGATTTAGAAATTTCCAGCCCAAACACTGTGGTTGACTGGAATCAGTTTTGCCTTGATTATAACAAACAAGAAAAAAGTAAAAAGAGAAATAAAATAGTCGCAGAAAAACATGGTGGATGTAGGATGCGAAAGTGTAATTGCGCCGTAAGGTTAAATCTAATAATATCTAACTATTCCTTATAGTTTTCTTATCCGTTAATTTATTGCATGCAGCAGTGTCCACTAAAACGATCTGATATTTTGGGTTTTTTTTAACTTATTATATATTTTAATATTTTATCGGAATTAGTAGCTAATCTATCTATTGATATATTGGTGACTACTGGAGGTTGGGGGGTCGGAGTTAGTATCTGTATAAAGGCTAGAATCCTTGATTTAACTATGTTTATAATAACTAATCACTAAGCTGTAGTTCACATCAAAGTATTGAACTACTTTCAGCCTCGTTATTATCTTTACAATTAATCCTTAATTTTTAGAGTTGCGCAATTTTTTTTTTTTTTTTCTTATTTTTACACCATTTGGACGACTATTTCTCTCATGAGATTATTTAATACGGCTATTGGTGGTTTCTTCCGTTTGATCTTAATCGTCTGATGGTCGCAGTTGGCATGAAACGAAACTTACATTACAAATTCGATGTCAATAGACAAATTCCTGGTTGTTATTATTACATCTCTATCTTTGTTTTGGTTTTCCATTTCGACTTTCTAAATTCTACAGATATTATTTCCTACTTTACTCATTTTATTATCAAGTAAGAAAAAATAGCAAGTTATTCCCACCAAGATAAGCATCTTATCAATTTAATTGACAGTCTTTCTTTTTTTTTTCTAAGATAAGCTCGCTATTTCAATTAGTATAGCCAACGAGTTATTAACATAGCTAAAAAAAATCCAGTGCTTTCTATATCAATAAACCTCTAATCATTAACAAAAGTAAATTGCAAAACAAAAATAAACGTAATTATTACATTTTTTTTACTCCTGAATATTAGACACAAATCCCTAAAAATGTTATTACTTTCATGTAATCGTTATTTTTTGCATAAATAATAGGAAAAGCAAAAATACTGAAGTAAAATAACATGACAAATTAACAAATGGCCAAGCGACTTACCTGTCAATTTCTAACACACCTAAGCAATGATTGGTAAATTCCTGCCAACTGGAAAAAATAGCGGGAAAACTTCAATGGCATTAAATAGGAAAACGGAGACCGCAGTAAATGTAAAACTAATTTTCATTGGCTCAATTTCAAAAAGACTCAAATCAGTATCAATCCCAGACCAAATTGTACGGATTCAGTAGTAAAGGCCATGAAGCTGTCCGGCGGCTAATCAAAACCTATTTGGGTCACTTAATAGAGGGGTGAAAAGAAAATGTTCCGTCCAACAGGATTTGAAACTACTTCCCGCCAGAGGGCACATTTACTCTATGAACATGGCCATAACATTATTGACCATGATTGGAAATTGTTTACTCCCCCCCCCATTCCTTTAGATACGTATATATAAAAATTTATCTATTCAGTTAAAAACATCCTTGATAATGGCTAACAGATTATCTGCAAACGCTCGAACCCCTTTGGATAGTTTTTACACAATTTATGTTCCACAAAGTAAGTACTTGTAGGAATGCAAGAAAAAGAAAAAAAGGCTTAATCGCTGGGCCTTAAATGAAACTTGCATAAGATAGGGATTGCTGCCCAAATTCAAAATTTTAAATACATACATATATATATATATATATATATATATATATATATATATATATATATATACAGGGTGTATCAATATGTTTATATAAACATTTGTCCTTGTTTTGTGAGGAATCTGACCCCAAAGTTTGTAAAAGTATTTTGACAGACACACACACACACACACACACACACACACACACACACACACACACACACATATATATATATATATATATATATATATATATATATGAATCCTCTTCTTCTCCCTCCAGCTATGGGTAATTAGCAGGAGGGACTGGGTTCTGTAGGCTTGGATGGCACCTGGTCTAGGAGAAGGACAACAGTGAATTCAAAACCTATGGAGGGTCGTTTGGAGACCGTGTGTCACGTAGTGCACCAGGTTTCTGTATTCGACCCTAAAAAAAAAACTGCACAATACATTCACCACTATAATCAAATCATATGTGCCTATGTCTGAATGTTGATTCCTAAGAACTTAGCTGCTTGACCCTCATACGTCGAATACAGCGGGACAGTCGAATATATATATATATATATATATATATATATATATATATATATATATATATATATATATAATTGTGTATTTTGGCAGCAATCGCTCTCTTATGCAAGTTTCATTGAAGACGACTGATAAGTCACTGCGATTATATATATATATATATTCAAAACGTAAATTGAACAGCTGAGAAGAAACGGCTATGCAATATGTATAAGACTTAATTTCATCGTAATGAATTTCTGCTAATTAAAAAGAATCAGAAAGAATTTTTTAAACATTGAGTTAAATATTATTTAACCAGGTTCAGAGATATCTACGTTTAATTATGTTGTTTACTTTTTACAAACATTATCACCACAAAATAGCATTAGAGATGGTCGGAGTTAGTATCTATATAAAAGGATATGTTCCTAGTTTTCTATAAATTTTATAATCACCAGTTATTAAGTTTAAATTCACATCAAGGTCATTAAGTTCTTTCAATTTTGTTAACATTTTTACAGACAATCCGTTACCTTTAAAACTGCATCGTGGAAGGTCTTTATTTTCTTTTTCCCTCAAAATGTGTGATCACTTTTTCACGTTTTCTGTTTCCCCGTGATTTTATTTAATATAAGATATTAATGGTTTCTTCTATTATCTGATGATCGTAGTTGATGTGAATCTCAAAGTAATTGGTTATAAGTCGATTTCTCTACGCGGATTCCTGGGTGTTGTTTTTGTTATTAGATATCTTGGTTTGCTTTCACATTACGTGTTTCTTAATTCTATTCACATTTTGTTTTCACTTCAAACACATTTTTTTAGCAATTCATCTCCATCAGCATGAACATCTTGTACATTAATTAGTACAGAAAATCCGAATTTTTAAAATATTTTTCAAGATAAAACTGTTATTTTAAATAATATAACGAATTCATACAAAATCTACGCAAAGTATAGACCGAGTTATCTTTAACATAAGTAGTCAAGAACATTCTACATTCTCAAATCTTTCAAAATCAATCTAATCATTAAAGGCAACCGATTGAAAAACAAAAACAAATTTTGAATTTTCGCAATAGTTATTATATATTATAAAATAGCAACAATTATATCATCATTTTTCGATCGCAATCGGGATCAATGCGAACGATCCTTTCTTTAGCAGTATAGTATGTGCTACACTAGGGCTACATACAGTTTTGAATTCAGAGTTACTTCTCCTAGACTGGTTGCCCCTCCCCCAAGGCTATTTACCCATAGCTGGTTTGGGTGGGGGGAGAAGATGAGGATTCATTTACCTTCCTTGGGGAAAGAATGAATTCTCATCTTCTCCCCCCACCGACTGGAATTCGAAATCTGCTCTCCGATTCCTCAATTCGAGCCGCTATCCATTGCTCCACGGTGTCTCTTTAAGCATAATTACGCATTTGACGTAATGGATAACGACTTGGAATGAGAAGTCGGAGATGCGAGTCCGAATTCCAGTCGGGTTCTTTACATTTGACTAACTCGCATGTACCCTCGAGAAAGGTATGGGTCCATCTCTCTCCTCCTATCTATGGGTTGAATAGCAGACCTATAGCCTTGATTGGCAGCCAGTCTACTGTAGAAAGAAAGAAACGGCAACCTACTGCGGGGAAAATCTTCTGTCTAGTCAGTCATGAATCGAAAACGACATGATCGCGCAGGTGTGTGGCATTTAACAGACTTTTGGCTTATTTGGGCCTAATATTAATTTCCATGTGTATTGGAATAATTACGTTTGTTTTTGTTTTACAATCGGTTGTTTTTGTCTTGGAATATTGAAATGAATGCTGGATCATTTCTTCATAGATGAAGAGGAAACAGATGGAGTTCTACGGAAGGATACTGAGACTATCATGGACGAAACTTGTAAGCAACAATGAAATTTTAAAGAAAATTGTAACAAAAAGACATATGTAGAATAAGAAATTTGAAATATTTGGGACATATCATGAGGAAAGAAGGTTTGGAGAATTTGGCATTCACAAAACATAGTGAAGGCAAGAGTAGTTTGTATATTGATGGTAGAATAGTATGAAGGTAAACACTGCTAAGAGATACAACGGATAGGAAGTAGTAGAGGGCCACGATCGTTTACCTCCTGAAGAGAGACACAGCACATAAAAGAAGAAACATCTGCATGAATAATCTTCGATTCAAGATATTTTACACATTTTTATCTCCAGTATTTTTCTGGTTTCTGATGATATAAAGTTTATAAAAATCGAATTAGTACACTGTTTTTCCTTCATGAATGCCATTTTATGCTATTAGGTATACGTCAGAATAGTAGAAAAATTGACTATAATTTTGTTATGCGAGAAAGAGTTTCATTAAGTCAAGGAATTTTTGCTTTGTCAATTTAATATTGCATATTATCTATTCTCGATATAACACATCCTTGCTTTTCAAACGAGAATAGAGAACGAAAAAAGCAATATTGTTCACTCATAAGTTCTTATATATGAAAAAATGAAATTAAAGCTATTACCAGCAATAAGCCTAAATATCAATGAATGTCGCTTTTGAATGCGAACTATTTGTCAAGATGTCAACCGTGGTTCTTTCTTTTCTTCTTTTTATGTGCCATATCCTTTCAGGACGTAGGCGATCATGGCTCTCCACCTCCCTCTATCCCTTGCAGCTCCCAAGAAGTTCCTTCCCTCTGGTTCCTCCCCCAGACCACACTCTGTCATCCACTTGCTTAAAGCTACGTATGTATGTCACGCTTTGTTTTCCCTTGTCTCTCTTTCCCTCTATTCGACCCATGAGTATCAAATTCTCCAGGCCCTCCTTTCTCTTTATGTGTCCCAGAAACTTCAGCTGCCTCTTCCTGATATTAAGTATAAGCCTCCTCCTTGTTTGCAACCTCTCTAAGACCTCATCGTTGCTCACACGCTCGGTCCATGATATCCTTAGCATCCTTCTATAGAACCATATCTCTGTCGCCTCGAGTTTCTTCTTCATCTTTGAGGAGACCCTTCAAAATTCACTGCCGTAAAGGAGGACAGATATCACGTAACTGAGTGACAGACACCGTTTAAGGGGAGGTAACTACTTATGCTGTAGAAAACTCCACGCTTGAGTAGTTGCTAGATAAAGGAAAAACAATTTAAAGACTATCTATTGTACACATATTAAAATATTTGTGGAGTTTTCGTAATTAATTTTATTGAGGTTTGGTTTCAATTTTTTGATAAAAATAGCTTCGAGAAGTTTTAGTTTGTGTTTATTCTTTTCTATTCTATAGCTATTTTTATTCTATTCTAAATACTTACTCTATGTTAACACTACCCTGATGATGACATTATGCTACGTCGAAAGTACTCGGAATAAATACAATATGAGCCAACACGGTGTTTTTATCTCGACTTTTAACAACTGCACAAAAAAGCTTATTGGCGAACATGAAAGGATCTTAACGAATATATGTAGACAGAACGTGTCTAAATTATTTAACGAAACCTGTCTGTCTGAATATATATATATATATATATATATATATATATATATATATATATAAGTCAAAATATTTACTTGAAAAGCCAAAATCCAAAATATGAAAATTATGTGAAAATATTTATATTGGGACATTTTTACTTTCATGTAAGACAATTACGCAAAAATATTTAATGTATTCGAAAAATAAATTTACAAATATTTCGCGAAAATATTTATTTTACGTTAGTGTTAGCGAATATTAACTTTAATATAAGGATATTGTAAGGATATTTAATTTATTGCAAAATGTTTACAAAAATATTCAATTAAATTTGTAGTTTTCGGGAAAATATTAAAATGTAATATTTAATGAAATATCCATATTTTAGGAATATGATAAATTTACTGTAAGGTTTACTTAATGATATTTACTTGAATATAATGATTTTACCATGATATTGAATTTAAATGAGTCCATTTCGTTAATATATTTATTATAATGTAAAGATTTTTTTAAAATTAAATTTCATGTAAAAATTTAGCTGAAATATTTAATTTAAAGATTTTGTGAGAAAAGTAATTTAAATGTGAAAATTACGTGGAAATCTTCATATTTAATAAAAAGATTTTATAAAATTATTCATTTTACATAAAAAAATCTCGTGAAAATGTTTTCGCATTACAAATTATTAACATTAATGTATGGGAGTAAATGATATGTAAGCTTTTACATGACAATGTTAAGCTTTTATATATCATTCATAACAATGTTAGGAAAATTAGTAACAAATTGGAAAATAGTTGTCGTGTGACTCGTTTCGTCCTTTAGGATTTCATTGGACTAAAGTGATACTTACGTTGAGGTAATTACATATGCACACGAAAGAGGAAGGGACGCTGAAATTTGAGACATTTAAATTGTTTTTAATATATGTAATTATCGAAAATATTTATTTAATTCAATTTATTTAATTTCACAGATACATCCAAATTTTAATGTAAAATTTTAATATATTTTTCTTTTGAAATAAATTAAAAAAATATTAACTTTAATGTAATTATTTCACGAAAAGATTTTACCTGAAATATTTACTTTTACGCCCCCATCCATAGCTAGTCGAAAGAGCTGTGCCAAGCTTGCATCTTTCCGCAACTAAAGAATAAATATAATGTGTGTTTGTGTGTGTGTGCCTGTGTGTTATAGTGTATAGGTTTACATGCCTATTTCTAGAGTGTTTCTCACTTAACTCTACCACATACATCGGACACACAACCACAACTCTCTCACGTAGTCTCACAAAGCACTTTAATGGCACAAAGTGCCATAAAAACTCATCCTGTAACAACACACTGTACCACTAATAACACATTTAAATCATCCGAAATAAGAAAAATCTTAATTAATAACACCAAAATCCTCTATAAAAGCATGTGCAAAAAACGATTACAAATTCTTTAAGCCATCCTAATTAAAAACCAAAAGCCCAACATAAATAAAATAACATTTAATACTGGCAGAAATATCTTAAACATATTTAATAACTAATCGTCCAAATAATAAACACCCCCTCCTTATTAATAATGAACTAAGTCAATTACATTGTCTAAATACGTAAAATATTATCTATAAACTAAAATAAGCAACCTATTTCAAATCGAAATATACAGCCATGATGACGGTTGATGATAACCGAAAGCTCTCGGCAAGAGACCATGGAGTAGGGTCTTATTTCAACAACTTAGACCCAAATATAAAAAAAAAAGTTGCGAGAAAGCAAGAAAAAAAGAAAAAAAAGATTATTAAACGGAAAAGTTCGGTAGATTTTAACAACAAAGGCCTTAATAATATATGTAATAATAATAGCTGTCCACTCGTATTCAAGGATACCCGTCTACGACCGCGGCAAGCCAATCCCTATTGCAGACTCTTGCTCAGGCACATTTGTGTTTGTTCAACACCCACAGAGCCAATCTGTGGTTTATACTGCAACTATGCTGAGCAGACCTTAGTTACAGTTTCTAGGAGAGAGCATATTATCTAGAATGATCAAGAATCTGAACAACACCAGCACACTCAAACATTCGATCACGATGACTTGTGACTTCGTGCTAATATATATATATATATATATATGTGTGTGTGTGTGTGTGTGTGTGTGTGTGTGTGTGTGTGTGTGTGTGTGTGTGTGTGTGTGAAAATATATAGAAAATAGGAAGGAACTGGTTAGGTAAATAATCCAAAGTCACTTAGTATTTTAGTTATTATTTTTAAAAAATAGTGCTCGATACAAAAGTAGAGCATAAATATAATTATTTATTTAAAAATATGATTCCAAATCGCGACATAAGAAGTCTCATGTTTCAAAAGCTCTGTTCCATCTTCAAGCGAAATTTTTTTTTTTATGATTTTAAAGATAGATGGAGGCAGCATAAGTGCTCTTTCAATAATATAAACAAAAGAAATCAGACTTCCCTATCTAAATATTTTTGGCATCTGAAGGAAACAAATAGGACACCTAAAGTAAAATGGAAAATTATAAACAAGGCTAGAACATGTAAAACTTGGGATGACCCATGCCCTTTGTGCCTCCATGAGAAATTGCACATTATTAAGCTTCTAAATAATAATAATCTATTAAACAATAGACACGAGTTAACGGTTTTTTGTAGACATCATCAAATTTTTGGTTTGAATTATTAGCTAAAAACAAGCATACAATATAATAACTTGTTTAATCCATAGCCCAATCATCAGATTCATGGTTTGAATAATTAACTAAAAACACGCATACAATATAACACCCTTCATAATCTATAGCCCAAATAAATAGTTTAAATACCCTACAAAAAAGATAACCCTTTATGAAGTCGTCAAAAAACAAAAGTTACGACAGTTTTTTTTTTATATGCACAAATCCCTAGTAATAAATAAATCTCCATAGACATGCAAACTAGACGAGGGTTAATACATCTTCCGTTTAAAATTTAAACACCCCCACCTTTCCCTGACTTGACATCTATGAAAGTAACTCTATACTGATACTTATTATTAACACCCAACACTCGCCTACCCAATTTAAACGATTCTCCCTAGCTGTTACCATGGAAATTTTGATTTCAATTTTTAAAAAACGTAAATTTCAGAAATACGTTATTCCAAAAAAAATTTCGCTTGAAGATGGAACAGAGCTTACTTTAACTCAATTTAATTTAAATAATTATATTGAAGTTTTCGGCTCTTGTTTTGAAACATGAGACTTCTTATGTCGCGATTTTGAATCATATTTTTAAATAAATAATTATATATATATATGTGTGTGTGTGTGTGTATAATATATATATATATATATATATATATATATATATATATATATATATATATGTATGTATGTATGTATATATATATATGTATGTATATATATATATATGTATATATATATATATATATATATATATATATATATATCAAGAAATATAGTTTTAAGGTGTGCTATATTTATGGGATAAAGTGCTTAATATCAGACATAGAGCGTATATAAATATAAAAATGAACATTGAAGTCAACTCTCTGAGGCGACAGATTGTTTCAAGCTAGACGCAATCGTCAGGCCACGTGTGTTGGTCCGAGAAAAAAAACAACGCACGTGGCCTGACGATTGCGTCTAGCATAAAACAGTCTGTCACCTCTGAGTCTTGACTTCAATGTTCACTTTTATACATATAGGTATAAAAAGCAGTCATGGCTCGTGGGCCACTGTTGTTAGTTTATTTGAATACTTGGATGAGTATAGCTGCGGAACTGAGTGAGTAGCGGTGCTATATCAAGTCTTGTTTGTGTCGTCTCCGTCACCGAGGTCCGTGGTGCAGTTGGTATGCCGTTTGCATTGTGTCGAAACGGTCCGAGTTCGATTCTCATAGTGGAGTGCCCTGCAGATGAGTCCTAGATAGGATGAAATGGCTGTCTAGTGCTTTTGCATTTTGTTGAGGATTCTTCTAGGCTCGACAATTTGCTATATTATTTTATTTTTATTTTCACACACGCACACACACACATATGCATATATATATATATATATATATATATATATATATATATATATATATATAAAGGGTAATGTTGTGAATCCCTGTATTGTGCTATTTTAATATTCTTTTAAATCTCACATTAAGATTGGCAATTTAACAATCCAAATAAAATCAGTCGTGTTGTACCACACGAACGTTTTCTTCATTTTAACTATTCATTTAATGACTCTAATAATTCCTCTATTGATCACTTCAGATCCCAAATTGTCCTGCGGCAAATTCTAACTATTAAAGCATGATTAAGATCTCGGATTACTGCTATTAGCTTTTGTTCCCGCAACAATGGCAGCCATATAGCAAGCGTCATTTTCAATAATTGCTGCTGTAATTTAAATGGCTGCAGCCGGACATTCAGCTTGCTGACCAATCGACCACTCAGCTTATTTTGTCTCGGCTTTTAACATTCCAACGTGATGCTGTCTAGCCTACTCACTTGATGGATTTCTGCACTGTAATTAAAAGTGCTGTCCTTTATAGTGGCGAAAAGAAAGTACCGTCAGCCATGATAGATTTCTGTATATTTCCAATAAAGTCACATTACAGCTATTATGAGTACAGCTTACAGATAGATGAGTACTAAAGGATTTAAGGTGAATCCTTTTACAATGGAAACGCTTACAGATAAAAATCAATTAATTAGATTCCACCAAATAAAATGAACTCTCCTATTTTTTTAAGTTGTCAAACGGGCATTTTCAGCATGTAGGTAATTCATAAGAATTTGATTCACTCAGTTATGTCAGTTAAATGCCATGCGTGATACACACTTAGGCGATCATGTATCTTTTGATACATGATTGACGAAGCAGATTTTTCCCGCGATAGGTTGCCATTTCTTTCTGCAGTAGACCAGTTGCTATCCAAGGCTATAGAACCAGGTCTGTTCTGCTATTCAACCATAGTTGTAGGAAGAAGAAGAGGATTCATACTTTTCCCAAGGGTATTAGAACGTAAGTCGATGTAATGGATTTGATTGGAATTCGAACTCGGCTCTCCGATTCCTCAATTCGAGATCTGAAAATACGTACTCAGCTAAAATTTTCAAGTGAGGTTATTACCAACTTCATTCTAAATTCAGATCCTAAGACATTTGGAAGGTAGAAATTGAAACACATTAGTAAAGAATTACCTATATGTCATAGGAACAGTTAAAAACGGTCTTCAAACTAAAGACAGTCACTGCTTTTATGATAAACCGTAATAGAAATCCTTGGGTGTAGCAATATTGTTTAACAATATCGTCATTACCGACAATACTAGCGAGAAATAAAGAAAAAATCACGATTGAAACTGATTTCTTTTACTGAATTTTTTATTTCTCACTTTTTTAAATTCTGCACACGTCCTAATCAATGTTTTTGTGCTTTTAGGAATGTCAGTGCGTACAAATGGACAAATCTATAATGGACTCTTGTTTTTTGAACTTGAAATAATGTTTAGACAATATTTATTAACTTATTTTATTAGATTATATGAGGATATAATTTAATTTCTGCATATTAAAAGATTAAGTCAGGAGTGTGTATATAGTTTCCATTAGTTCTCTACCAGACGAAGTTGTCGTCCTGGGTATGACGATAAACTACATCCGCGTCCTGGGTAAAACTATAAACTACGTCCAACAGCAAGGCCTCTGATCAGGAGGTTTTGAGGAGCGTGGAACCACCTCTTAATTGCTGGTGTTCCCAGGTTCACCCTGACCCGGGGTGGTAGCACCTGTTAGGGTCCCAGCTTTGAGCAAATAGTTAGCACCCAAACTTGTGTAAAAATAGGTTTTAATACCAGAAATACTTTGTAATAAAAAAATTATTACCAGCAATAATTTTTGAAGGAAAAATTATCAGCAATACTTAAAAGAAATACCCGCAATACAAAGAGTTATACATTCCTTCAAGGAAAAATATTCCCAGAAATAGATTTTTGAAGAAAAACATTACCAACAATAAAAATTTTATCGGCATTAAATAACCCATTGAGGTGTTGATATGCTGTAAAACAAAAACCAAACCAAACAGACGAAGTTGATAGACGATTGCTACCCTACATAATATTATACAGAAAGTCACTAGAAATTTAGTCAATTTTGTGACCACCACCCACAACATTATAACAAATACAATTTTCAAGTTAAATATAAATTGTGACAAAAAATTGACAAAAATATTATAGTTTATCCTGCTAATATCTTCTCAATAATGTCAAGTGAAACTTAGATCGGTTGAATTAAAAAGTTCTATAAAACTTATTTATATTTTACGATTTGATAAACTGAAGGAAAACTTGTATGAAAACGCATTTTTCTTATGGAGTTCTCTTTGCTTTGCTCGAATATAACATTTCATGTTTTTATGAAAATTAAGTTGACTAAAGATTTTTAATTTAACGTGTGAACTGAATGTAAAATTGGACCCTGACTTTGTGCCCATTTATTCAAGTATGACTGCACAAGAAAGGTAAAATCCAATTGGAAGGAAAACATAAGATTTGTAAAAGAAAATGAAGAAAGCCAATTGGAAAAAATACATTTATTTCGAATTTAAGATACAATTTTCTTTTCTTTTAAGCAGCCATATTTTCGTAAACTGGCACAAAACTCCAATCGAGTTTTATATACAATTCACCGGTTAAATTAAGGATCACTGTTCAACTTAAGATCTTTCGAAAGAAATCACTGCCATATTCAAACAAAGCAAAGGAAACTACACCAGAAAAATGTATCTCCCTCTCCCAAATATCTCTACAGTTAATTGAATTTTTACCAAAGTTTATAATTTTATAAAAAATCTGCAGTTATCTCTCATCAGCGGCATACCGAAGTCTTGGTGCAATTGGGGGCAAGAGCTCGATTCGGCGCCCCCTACTACAACGAGTGGCCAACAAGCCCGAGTGGATCATATACGAAATGTTTAGAAACTTAAATACAAATACTTCTCTCGATTATTGACGCGACATAATTGGAAATACAACACAATTTCCTTCCAGATTCCAAAAATACAAAAACAAATACAAATACTTCTGAAGCGAGGCAAAAATCGAAATTTAAATGCCTTTTTACATAAGCAGAAATGCTCTGGAAAAGTATTTAAATACAATTCAAATACATTTTTAATTGATCCTCCACTACCATCACAGGACCCCACAGAGACAGCAACAGCTAGCAGTTTTTGCAGTAATTTCGCGACCGAGCTCTATTCCATCAAAATCACCCTTGTATCCTGCAGCAGTTAGTTTGCATTTTTTCTACTATGTCTTCATTCCATTTTTCGTTCTGAAAAGCTTTGTCACACATCTTCACCATTTGTACGCGTTGATCATCAGAAATGTGTGATTTATCGCAATTTTAAGCAACCTGCATTTTTCTTGGTTAATACTGCATATTTACTTTCATCATATTGTGCATCTTCATCCGATTGGTAACGATACGAAGATGAAGGCTGATAGAAAGCATCGAATAAAACCGTTTGCTTTGCCTCAGAATCTATCCTAACTTAATACATAAGTATACATACGTTGCAATAAAGCATTTTCCTCTATATTCTCAGCGGGAGTGCATGGTTTTCTGTTATAGACTTCAAATATTTTATTAGGTATCTCGGCACAGTATAATAATAATAATAATAATAATAATAATAATAATAATAATAATATGGCAGTGAAGGCAACAAAAAACGCCCTGCAAAGCTTTTGCCATTACTGACAACAACCAAAATTGTGCCATAAAATTCGTGAATCTTTTCGCATCAAAACCCTGCATATTTGGAATATACGGCACGTTATATCCGACACTGAGTCATAATAAAATTATTATGTCTAAATCATTTTATATTCATTGAAATTCTATGATCTACCAATTGGGAGCGAGGAGAAAAAATTACCATTATTATCATTTTACAAAGAAATGCTGGGTTTGTCATCCCAAAAATACATCTTAAAACATTAATAAGGATTAGTTTTCAATCTGGCCTCAACCGAATTAAGCAACACTTAAAGAGCTCGTTTCAAATTTCAATCACCTGAAGAAGGCCGGAGCGTGCAACGGCCAAAACATTGTGAATATGGCAAAAAAGATGAGGATGAAAGTCGGAATAATGTAAATAATATAAGTAATCATAATACCTCATCTCGGTGATATAGACAGACATTTCTCGTTTTGGCCGGCATGCACTTCCGTCTACACTGCGCATGATCAATGAACTACGAAGCGCCGTTACCAAAATAATTCATGACCCGGAAGCGTCTTTAATGAAATAAGTATATGCGGGCAGTCACAAAAAGGATATTAAAGTAAATAAAAAGGAGGAAATTTTAGGTCATTTTTCATCATTTTTTGAATTAATTTCCGGACATTTTCGACGATAAATGTATTAAAACTTAGCCTAGCCTACCCTAGCTTAGTCTTAATATTTCACCACATCTTAATAAGTTTGGTTAGATTGGGACTAGTTAGTTAGGCAAGATGTTTAAACTTGCTAATCACCGAGCTATTTTGCGCCCCGGAGCGGCTGCCCCTTCCTGCACCCCATGTTTTGCCTTCCATGATGATATTTTTACTTTTAATGCATAATCCCATTTGATATTATTGTCATTAATGTTGTTATTTTAATATCTGTGCATACAGTAAATTCATAGTGTTGTTCATTTATATGGTAAAATGATTTCAGCGTGTGTTTCTGTGCTTTTGACCACTTTCAGCACATTTCACAAATACCGTGATAATAACCTTAATCGAGACAATTTTGGTCACGAAAATCGTGATGAATTTTTAAAACGTAATATTTCTACCTCAGACTTCAAAATATCTAGAAAATCGCAGTCCATTGTAATTGATAATATTTTTGATTGCCTGAGTAAATGTGACTTAGTTGGTGTTGAAGATCATGGCAGATATGAAATGCTTGAAATCCAGAATATTTGAAGAATATGACTGGCTTTTTCTACTAGACTTACCTTTTTGTGCATTTCACTCCAAAAACAACTTATATCAAGACAATGTATATAATATTAAGTTAATTAAAGTAAGTATTGAATAAAACTGCCCTAAGTCGAAAATCTACTCTAAAAAGATTATAAAATATATGCACTAAAATCATTAAACAAAATATTTTCTTATAAAATCTATTGCGATCAATCATTCATTGCGAAATCACTGTGGTTACTCTCACTTCGTCTTCCAATGTGATTACTCCTTTGAGCCCTGGCCAAAGCTTTACTGGCGGTAGAAAAAAATGACTTAATGCCCAGCCACCGGTTGAACGGTGGAAAACACTTGTAACTCTTTCTATATCTTCCGTGAAACATTACATACAAATTATTTGAGAATTTTAACTCAGGAGCTCCGGCAGAAAGGGTTAAAATTGTTCAGGAACGCAAGGCTCAAAGGATTAATGTCACCCTCCGTCGGTCAGGTTTGACCATAATAATCATCCTAGTTGTCTGCTTGGCCGGAAGCATCGACATCTGTGAATGTAGAGGCCAATGCGGGAGTGGCAATCTCTGTTGCAGAGGTCATATGTGCGTTCTGTCTCTGGTCTGTTGGAACTGTCGCTTTGCTTTCTGCAGGCCCGCCTTTTCGTGGCGATTTTTGTCAGCTTCTCCTCTCCTGACTTGAGGTGTTTGGTCAGGATTCTCCCCATTTGGATCGTATGGCTGCCAGGCTCTCCCAGGATTCTGTGTTAATGTCCACAGCTTTCGTGTTGCGCCTTATGACATCGCGGTAACGCAGATGTAGCCACACGGCAGGTCTCCTTCCAGAGTCCAGCTCTCCAAACAGGAGGTCTTTGGGGATGCTGCCGTCTGGCATGTGGTGGATGTGGCCTAACCAACGGAGTTTGTACTGTCTGAGCAGTGTGAACATGCTGGGCAGACCTGCTCGAGACAGGACCTCAGTGTTGGGGACCTTGTCTTGCCACATGTGCAATACTTTGTTTTGTGATCATAAATGTATTTTTTAATCAAAATCATCCAGGCTGGGCAGTAATGCCACTAAAACACAAGGGATTACTGGATGTGGAAGAATTAGGAACAGAAACCTTAATGATGACCAGAAAAAGAAGAGAATAATCAAGTGGACATTAGAGAGCGATTGACATTGCATTTAAATTTTTGCAGATTAACGTTGTCTAGAAAACATGGAGCCTGAAGGGAGTTCCACAAGCGAGGAGTACGAGAAAAGAAACTGTTAGCATAGAATTTACGGCTACATCTAACCAACTCAACTGTAAATTGATGAGATCTCAACGCCAGTCTAGTGCTACGCTTAAATTCAAAAACTCTAAGTACCATACCGAAGAGAATTATTTATTTGCAGAATTTACAAATTGTGGCAGAAAGGAATGGAGAAAATAGACGGTCTTCTTCAGTCTTAACATTAAAATTCGCTAGCCACAAACACTGACAGCAAACATACAAACAATATTCCTTACACCAAAACAATACATTCTTACTTACCTTACTTGCTACATCCACCATAATACCTCATTGTCTCTATGAAAATCCTAACTATTGTATGAGAGGGGAGGGGAATAAAATAACAATTTTACTATACCAAAGAGCTCATTTGAACAATTACCATCAAAGTATTTATAGAAAATACATAGAGAGGCAACTTTACGGTGGTGGGCAAATAACTGGAACTGAGCCACATTTACCCACAAACCCACTGCAATGTGCGTTTAGTGTTTCTTTAAAATCTTCCATCATAGTTTTTTTTATCCATTTGCACATATTTTATAAAATTAGATACTTATATTTGATTTTGTTTGAATATTAGCAAAAATCTTTAATTTGCTAAAAACATTCTTGACAAAATTGTGACATTTGCACATTAGAGTTATTTACCAATTTTGTCAGACAGACAAATTTTGTCGCATGTCTTTGTTTGCAATCAATATGTGTCAATGTGTTTTTTCCTTTCCACCAATATGCTTCGCTCTTAATGAAAGACGAACAATTAATATTCGTATAAATAAAAACAGGGCGATCCAGAACATTCATTTACGGAACATTTCTCTAAGGAAAACTGGTCTAAGGAATATTGGTCTAAAGAACACTCATCTAAAGAATATACATCAAAGAAATATTCGTCTAGAGAATTATAGATTAATGTGTTAGTATTAATATACAAAAAAAAAGCCTATCAATAAATGCTTATAAACCACATGTCTGATCAGTAATTAATGTTATTAGTATCGGAAATATTAGTCTGTAATATAGTGAATATCAATAAAATTGAATATTTTGTACAAGAATAAATTGTTAATTTATTAAAAAAAATATTATTATAGCGCAATGGTACTTAGACGAGTATTGCTTAGATAGGGTTTCCCGTGGACCAATGTTACTTAGAACAATATTCTTTAGGTTTGGTTTGGTTTGTTTTATGTTATATCAATCTCAATGGATTATTTCATGCCGACAAAATTTTTTTTTGCTGGTAATATTTTTCTTCCAAAAATCTATTACTGGTAATATTTTTCTTACATCCGATTGCTTCAAGCCAAGATCGAAACACGACCAATTTGGCATCACTCAGAGATTCTACTCCCAAACTATCGTCGCACGGAAGGGAAATTTTATCGTTTTTACTATGCGAAATACGTCAGTAGCTAGGAGAGCTCGATTCGAGTAGAAGAGCATTGCATTAGCAACAGCAGCCACTGTTTATAAAATCACCCCTTCCTCTCCGAGAGCTCAATCGAAATATTTTGAGATCATATATATATATATATATATATATATATATATATATATATATGGATCCAGAACATTGGTCTAAAGAACACTCGTCTAAAGATTGTAGGTAAAAGAAATATTCGACTAGAGAATTATGAATTAATGTGTTAGTATTAATATACAAAGCATGCCAATAAATATACCACATGCCTGATCAGTAATATTGCTATTAGTGTCTGAAATATTATTCTGTTATATAGTGAATATGATTAAAATTGAATATTTTGTACATGAATAAATTGTTAATTTATTTCAAATATTATTATAGCCCAACGGTCCTTAGACGAGTATTCCACAGATCAATGTTCTTAGACGAGTATTCCTTAGAATTCTTTAGATGACTGTTCCAAAATCCAATAAAAAGAGATAACAAATAATCAAATACTGTAAGAGAAGTTTTAATATCAATCAACAACACATAAAGTATATTGCTCCTAAAATGTTTATATCACTTTTAACAATTTAAAAAAAAAATCTTTTAACACAAATATAGAATAGTGAAGTTAAATTGAGCACTACATTCACATTTTAACGTTAAATCATTCTAAATATATGTAAATAGGAAGGCTTGAATCTTTTCAGCTCGTGTCCGAGACTGTTCGCAAAAGCAGACTCAAGCGGCCTAGGTGGATTCTTTCCGTTGCTGTCTTGAGTGTGTCTAGCGTTCTTTCTCAGACTGAAGTGACAGCACAAGTAGCTGGATAAAGAGCAAATGGCCGAGCTAAAAGTCAGCCAGGGGAAATGAGAGGTCAGACCGAATCGATAACGAAATCAAAGAATGCAACCATGGCAACTAGATCATCACTGGAATAAAGGAAGAATTCCTTACATTATCACCGACAGTTCATTGCTTTCAATCCCATCTGTCTTTTAGCATCCAACTCTTTTATTCCTGGTAACCATTTCGGTTCGCCTTATTCATCTATTCTTATCTTTACCTGAAAGGCTGGGGCCTCGACCTTTCGTATTTCTCGAAGAGAACATTTCCATTCACAAACTTGCAGAAAATGGCACTCGTTTCACTTGTCTGTGAGAAGATTTTGTTAGAATTTTACTATTTCACTAGAACGAACTTTTTTTCTTTGTTCTGCTGTTTCTGTAGTAAAGTAAAAACTGATGTATATTTCATTCATCGTCAGACAAATGAATGCTGACTTTCTTACATCTTACAGTCTCGGCTTCTGGCAGTATTAAGTGGATTACCCCCCTTTGTTTCCCTCGGAAATTGTCCTATCATTGATATTAACTGCACACATGACTGATTTCTTTTGAAAGTGGGCGTGGAACTTATTAAAGTAAAAGAGAAACGAATATTTTAATACATTTCTGAATATAAAAGGAAAAAAGAACAAATGTTACTCTGAAAATATGTGAGTTAAAAATTACTTTAAAAAAATAATGTTTACTTTCATTTATTGCCAAAAATATGGATTCATAAATGAAGTACAGTGACAGGAATTTCTTTCATCAAAGAGAAGACTTCGTTCAATCGAATAACAGAAATTGTTAGAAACAGTTTCGGACAACAACCGCATGAAATCGACATAAATTTACATATGAACGAAAAAAGTTGATCTATCGTTCAATCCATGTGTTGTATGTCAAATCTATATCAAGATCATTAGAAAAAAACGCCTGAGATCAAGTGATCTCATCTGAATCATCTTGTGCCAAGTATCTTTCCTTTACATAAACTAAGACCCTCAAAGTTTGCTTCACATATTTTTTTGTACTCAATAACTTTTCACGCTGAAAGTAGCTAGTGGCTTTCATTGTCGACGCACTGGTTGCAAATCTCCTCTGTATTCTTAGCTGATTTTCTATTGTCTGCATGATTTTGATCTTTCCATTTTTTTTTCAGTCTCTATATTCAAGGCTTTTCGAGATTGTTCAAAGTAATAATAGACAAAAGAGTCACCTTTATTTTCCAATTGCTTCACTTCTCTCCCAAAACCCAGACAGTTTGCATATCTACTATTGACCTTAACGGTCAATTCCAAATTAGTCACATTCTTCATCCAGTCAAGCATATTTTTTTACTCTAGGTCAGTTAAATTAACTCATACTATTAGTAGTAGTAGTAATAGTAGCAATAATTTTATTCCAAAAATATATTTCAACAGATTTTTAATGAAAACGTATTTTAGAGTTTATTTAAATTTACAATTTATATTGGCCTTAACCCGTTTAAAAATAATTTTATTTCATTAGAAATTCTTTGCAGTAACTTTATATTTTGGCTCAATTTTATTCTTTGTGATAAAGAGCAAAAGATTAGTGAATACTAAATTACTCAAATACGTATATCCATTATAAGTAATATTACGTAATAAAATCTGTTGGAATCGTAAATAAAAAAATTCATCACTTTCTTTAGAAATATATATGTTATTTCTTTAGAAATATATACGTTCTTTCTTTAGAAATATATACGTTCTTTCTTTAGAAATGTATACGTTATTTCTTTAGAAATATATACGTTATATTTTTAGAAATATATACGTCATTTCTTTAGAAATATATACGTTATTTCTTTAGAAATGTATACGTTATTTCTTTAGAAATATATACGTTATTTCTTTAGAAATGTATACGTTATTTCTTTAGAAATATATACGTTATTTCTTTAGAAATATATACGTTATTTCTTTAGAAATGTATATGCTAGTTCTTTTGAAATATATACGTTATTTCTTTAGAAATGTATATGTTATTTCTTTTGAAATATATGCGTTATTTCTTTTGAAATATATACGTTATTTCTTTTGAAATATATACGTTATTTCTTTAGAAATGTGTATGTTATTTCTTTAGAAATATATACGTTATTTCTTTAGATATGTATATGTTATTTCTTTAGAAATATATACGTTATTTCTTTAGAAATGTATACGTTATTTCTTTAGAAATGTATACGTTATTTCTTTAGAAATGTATACGTTATTTCTTTAGAAATGTATACGTTATTTCTTTAGAAATATATACGTTATTCCTTTTGAATATATATATTTTATATGCGCAGAAGAAACTCACTTAACTTTAAAAAGGCTGCGTGTGCGCATTTGCCGATTCCATTAGTTTCATGATACAAAGAAAATCCAGGAGAGACTCATTCCGTCGTTTATAACAGAAAACGGTTGATGGAATAGCCTGGATGTGCAATCTATGGAGTCGATGGAATCAACCAAATGGGCTCCCTACGGATTAGTATACCTGCCTTTGAATGCATATAATGTCATTGGCAGTGAACAAGACAAAAGTAAGAAAGCTGGATTCTTCTGGAGGCAGATGAGGGAAGGATGATTTCCCGTCGGAGTAGATACTGCGGTTCTAATATCTGTTCCTTGCCGGGCGGGGGGGTTCTTTTCATCCACCCTTGAGT
Organism: Acanthosepion pharaonis; assembly: GCA_903632075.3. Lineage (NCBI taxonomy): Eukaryota > Metazoa > Mollusca > Cephalopoda > Sepiida > Sepiidae > Acanthosepion > Acanthosepion pharaonis. The sequence goes on from CAHIKZ030000027.1 coordinate 51,563, forward strand.
CCCCACCCCCACCCTGTTAGTCAAAATCTGCTGCGGTGGTATGACCGACTAAGACTAGCTTAGACCCATGGCCCGAATGGAAAGACTCGGGTTTCCACGTTTAAACCCGGCCTTGTGTCATAACCTGACTCAGTGGGGAGTTAAGGTAAATCTCGAGCAAGAAAGCCGACAGATGGGAAGGCGGATTTATGGCTCCTTGAATTTGTGACAGTTTGCTTTATTTTTGTTACATTATAATTTAAAATGAAAGTCTGATTCGACCAAACATTTTTATTTAATTATTTTCATAACGTGGGATACAAGTTTTGCCTCAAATCTGTATGTGAACTGTTTTTATACTTTTACTGATTTCGGTACTTTTATTTGAAAATGTATTCCTCTTTTTTAATTGAAGTGTTATTTTCTTTAACGAAATACGTTTTAGCGAATAAATCTGTCCTGCGAGAGAATTGGCGTTTTTCTTATTCACTAAAAATTGATAAATGGCTAATAATAAAATAAATCAGTAAAAGTTTCATAATTTATAAACATTCGCTTCTTTTTTTGTGCACATATAACAAATTGGCAACTTAAAGTATTTCCGAATTTAGAATTTGCACGAGACTCGAATTTTTAAGTTCGTTTCCTATCTTTTACGTATTCGATGTGGACAGCTAAGACAGAATAAGTGTATACTCTTTACGAGATCGGTGCTGAAAGGTTCTCAGTTCTTTATTTTTGTTTATTAACACTTAGTCAGGAGTAAGGGTACCCATATTTGTTCTTTAATAAAATAGAAAAGAATTATTCTCGTTGGGAGAGGTGAGATGTTTTTGAATCTTCTACTTTTGGGTTTAGAAATAGACTAGAGAGGGAAAGTTTTTATTGTTATATATTTACTATTCTGCTACTAATTTCCAGCTTTCTTGCCATCATCTCTTTTCGTTAAGGAAGAGGTTATTCAGATTTTAACTATATTAAAAACTTGACTAAAAAAATAGATTCTTGTTCATCCCAACGTAATTATCAGGTCACATCTAATATCCCTATAGCTAGTGCTATAGACCTACACTAACGCTATATTAAACGAGTGTAGTGGGTGTTGACTCATCTATGGCCATCTTTTGTAACCCTACCACGTTCTCCTAGTGGGTCCTTTAGTCCTTCCAGTTGAGCAAGCTTGTCTCATCAGTGTCTGGGTCTCTGACATGTATGTTTCTGACTCAAGAAGTTCTGCTCCCTGATTCCTGGATAGATACGGTTTCACTTTCGGTAGTATTCATGCTCTCTGTCCTGAAATATTTCTCTATATCAACGGTACTGAAAATAAATGCCCGTCTTGGCTCATGTTATTCACCTGATAGTCAGGGATCCAAACCATAGAGTATTTAAAAAAAAAAAAAAAGCTCTCCTATCATTGGGTACATAATATCCGAGGTACCGTATTTGTTGAATTGCATCTGGAACTTTGCAGTAGTCCCCGGTGAAGTCTCTCGATACCATGACGAAATGCACATTTACGGCTATGCTTTCTTTCAATTAATCCAGGTAGATTCTTACAAGTACCACTTGAGGTACCTGAAGGTTCCTCACCTTCGACATTATCAAATATGACCAAAATTATCATACACAGATCACCCATAACCGAACTTCTCCATCAACTACATTATTATAATGTGTCTACAGCCCAAATATCCTAAAGTTTAACTCTATTTTCAAGATACCATACCGGACCTCGTGTTCCTATATGAAAATGGACACAACTAGTCTGATCCAACTTATGAATTTACAGCCAGATGCTACTTAATCTTACTCATAAACACCTTCAAAATCGTCACGGACTTGGAGCCTATATTAAGAATGGGACCCGCTGTGGTAGAGACCCCAAAATCTAGGACCTTTATTTCCCGCTTAGCCCTCGTTTACAGTATGTCTATCTATCATCCACAGGAGTATAGTACAGCATGTATGAGGAATCGGAGAGCCGAGTTCGAATTCCAGTCAAATCTATTGCATTCACTTACTAATAAGCTTGGGTAAATACCAGGACAGACTGGATTTCTGTAGCCTTGGATGGTAACTGGTCTACTGCAGAAAGAAATGGCAACCTACTCCGGCAAAAAAATCTGCCTCGTCAGTCATTTATCTAAAGATACATGATCGCCTAAGCGTGTATCATGTATGGCACATAACTGAGTGACAGTATTTAAATGAGACCTAATTAAGCTATGAATCTTCTTGTTAGGATTTAAACTCTATCCTCAACATTCTCGCTGATAATATAAATATAATAACCTAAAATGGCTAAAAAAAATAAAGGAAACAATTTTAATAAAAAGGAAAAAGCTAACACTCACTAATATCAACTATGAACACGGCCACAATGTGCTGAAAATTTCCTAAAGAGAGCACCCGACAATTAATCCTCTCGTCTATTTTCCCTTAAAGAACTCAACAATGCAAAACAGACGCTAGTTAACAATGGTTTTTTCTACCTACCTCATCGACCACCAGATTAGATTATTTCTTTCCAAAGTAAATAATAACGATACTGAACACAGAGACAAAAACAATAACAAAAACATCTGCTACAAAAGCCAAATGCACGTCAACTATAAGCAAGATGAATCTTCATTTAGAAATATTATAAAGAAATACACTACCCCAGTTGACTCGAACAAAAAGATTAAATTAATTATTACAAAAAATTAAAACAGCTAACCTTATCTTCAAAAACAACACACCTTCAAAATCAAAACTACAAAGAACCAACATTAATTACGTGTTTAAATGCCCCTTAATGAACTGTTTTCCTGATCAAACCAAACTCATAAATAATTACATCGGTCACACTACTACATGCCTATCCAGACGACTTACATTACACCTGTCCGACCACAGCACCATTAGAACTCATTTAAACAAGACACAAACCGGCTCCATCTGAAACATACTAGTTGAAAATACAAGCATAATAACTTCATTCACATGTACAAAAGATTAAAATAATAGAAGCCCTAATAATAATAAAGAAAAAGCCAACGCTCAATAACATTAACTACGAACAAGGCCACAATGTGCTGACCGTGTTTAGAAAATAAAACATCCCTATAACTCTAGCTACGTGTACCCAACCTATACATTCAGTTAAAAAGTAAAAATAAAATCATCCTTGATAATGGCTAAAACTATAGCCAAAAGCGCTCGGAAATGCAGAACATTTGAAGAGTTTTTGCACACTTTGTGTCCCAAAAAGAAAACAGTTTTACGAACACAAGAAAAATTAAATAAAAAGCTTAATCGCAGTGCCTTGTCAGTCATCTTTAACGAAACATGCATATATATATATATGTGTGTGTGTGTGTGTGTGTGTGTGTGTGTGTGTGTGTGTGTTAAAACAAATAAGATGGAAGATCAAGGATAAGCACAAAAACTTATTACTCACTGTAAACTGACAAAACGAAAAATTTAACAAAAAGAAACAACAAACAAAAAGAGCTCCTGTCATTGCAGAGCTCAATCGAGAACAAAACATCAATATGTGCACTACGACAAACAAAAGAATAGAAAAAATACTACAAGAGAATCGCCAGTATAAATCACGGTCAGATTACATTTAAACTCAGCAAACATTCTTTCTGTTTACAGAGGAAATGTTGCTTCGACTTAATATAAAATGTTTCAAACATTCTCAAATGGTAATCCGAATGGGCTCAGCCTCATTATTTTTTGGTTTTTTTACCAGATAATTCTTTTGTTTCTTATTTTTATTTGTATTGAGGGATTCTCCCCTTTTAAACAAATGGACTCACCCACTATATACATATACTACGACTACGTGAAGACCCGAGAGAGCTAGACCGAAGGGTCGAGTCGAGTCCAGAGTGACAGAGTAAAAGGTTGTAGGTAACCGGAAGTGTGAGGGTGAGGTAACAACGTTGTAGGAGTCACAGTGAGCGAGCACATAGACTCAGTAAGAAGTCATACCGCGATACATCAATAGCAAAGACTATATATATATTTGCTACTAACCCGTATTCCTGGAACTACTGACCTGCTTTACCAGTTTGTATTATTACGTTAATACATTATTTTCATATATTCATTCCTGGCGTTTGTTATTTATTGGTACCGGATTTCAAACCGGAATCCGCAACAATTTGTTTCCTTTTTATTATATTTGTTTTTTGTATTTTTTATTTTTTTGTTTTGTTTAGTTTGTTTTGTCTGTTTTTGTTTTTGTTTTTTTCGGGTGTGTTTGTTTGTTTGTTTTTTTTGTTGTTTTTATTTGTTTTTTGTATTTTTATTTGTTTCCTTTTTGTTATACTTGTTTTATTTGTTTCTGCTTTGTTTCTATTTTCGCTTCAACACTCGACAGTGAGTGATGATATTTTTGCTCATCCGTGCTCTTCTCTCTGATTTTCTTTCATATTTTCTATATATTTATATCTATTTATATATACTTTTAAAATGCCTGCTTTTAAAAGCCATTGTATTAAAAACGTTTTAAAAAGTAAAATTCAAGCTAGTTTTTCTTCTAACAAAAATTCAAGCGTCTTTAAATCTTTAAAATTACTTTTAAGCTTTAAATTACTCAACCAGAACAAATTATAGATAATAAATTTTCTATAATTTTTCCACTTGAGTTAATTTTCTTTTTATCTTTCTCGAATGCCTCACATCAAAAGGAATCTTTTTGAATATCTCATCCAAAATGCCCTTGAGTGGACAGTTCGGACTGAAGGAATTTATAAATGATTATTCCGGTCATGGTTGATGATTTCATGTCACGAATTTTCAATATTCATTTTTCAAAAATCACACACAAAACGATCACAAGATCTATCAATCTTTAACTATATAACATATTTTCGTCATTGTTCAATATTAAACTAAAAAATAAAGAATAATTTTGAACAGCTAAGAAAAATCATCTGGAAATGTTTAAATATGAAGGAAATACAGACCACGTGGAGATTGACAGGGGGAAGAGAAAGCAAGAGAGAAGAAAGAAGGAGTGGAAGAAAGAAAGTGACAGATTGTAAAGTTCTTTTTAAAATGTGAAATAGAAAGGGAGGGGGAGATAAGGTAAAGAAAGGAAAGGGAAGAAGGACAAAATTAAGGCATAAAGTATAGTAAGCCTATAATAGACTGACCCTCCAAGATTTTTTTTTCCTTTAAATGTGGAACTTTGGACATCGGGTGATACACCAAATACATGAAAACAAATTTAAAATTCCCTTAAAACGTTCGCTTTTGGGGATACACACGTGAAGTGTTGATACGCTTATATGGGTCCTAGCACTTATAAGTGTACATATATATATATATATATATATATATATATATATATATATATATATATATATATATATATATATATATATATATATATATATGAATGGAAGAGGACATAGCAGTTCCAACGAGAGAAAATGTGTATATTAAACAGCAGAGAGAAACCGCAAACGTTTTTGGTTGCAATGTGGATTTCTTTTTATTTTTGCTACATGTGTTTCCGGTTTCGCGACCGTCATCAGGCAAAGGGTGGAGCTTTCCACATATTATTAAGAATAATTAATTTTTTTCCCTTTATGTTTTTAGATATTAAATATTCTCGATACGAGACATTCTCTTTTTTGTATTAGTGACCCAAATGTCTTTATTGAACTCAATATATTAAAATTAATTATTTTTAATAATATGTAGAAATCTCCACCCTTTGCCCGATGACGGTCGCGAGACCCGAAACACATGTAGCAAATAACTTTATATATATATTGCGTATCACGTGCTTTTATGTTTTTTTTATATGTACTTGGATCTATGAGTGTCTTGCCAATGTATACAACATCTATAATTCTAAATTAACATCTTTAGTATTATTATTGTTGTAACCTAGGAAAGTTTACTGAATAGAATAATCACACGAAGATTGGTAATGAACGATAATACTTAGGGAAAGAACAACACATATAAGATTCGCCAGCGGCGCGTAGAAATATACCCCTGCTAGAAGTGAGTCAAGTGAATTCCACAATGAATTTCCAACTGCAGGATATCTACCTACTGTCCAACGCGGCCAGATGTGGCACAAGGCCGAATTTAAAGTGTGGTATCCGAGCCCGTAAGCGCGGCCAATAATTCCCCGTAGACCACGAATAAAACGGGGTCGGGTAGCTGTTTCCTTTGACAGACCATTGCCCTTCGATATAGCCTCGTCTGGGGATCCTCTCTGCTCGGAGACAGAAAGTTTAACCAGCACAGCTTGAGACGAATCTCCAACTGCAGGATATCTACCAGCCGCCCCACGCGGTCAGATATGTCACATAGCTGAATTTAACGTGGGTACCGAGCCAATAGCCTCGGCCAAAAATTCCTCATAGACCACATTGAGCTCACTCTGAATTAATATCCTCCATGAAATTATACCTACCAGTTACAAATTGATAATATATATATATATATATATATATATATATATATATATATATATATATATATATATATATAGCGTGTAACAGCAAATTTGTCTAAATTGTGTAACAACAAAATTGTCTAATTGTTTGATTAAGCTTTGAACCGTTGTATCTCAGAAATGATTGAAGCTATCTTACTGATATTCTCAGAGTATTTTGTAACACTATTTGTCTTACTTTAAGTAATAAGAATGTATTTAGCTCTAAGTTGAAATAATGATGTTGCTGTTGTGACTTCCTGATTCAGTTTTCCTTTCTACTGTTCCCTCTATTTTAAACTTATTCACCGTTCTCTTCATGGTTCTTGAATGGACTTTGAAGATGGAAGCCAAAGAATGAACGTTGGTACTATTACTGAATGCTTTCTTCATCTAACCATTCCTGAATTCGGAAGACATAGTGGAACTGACACAAAACGGTTTTTCTTTCTCGCTGAATAACTCAAATGTTTTTTTCATGGATTCTTACGAAAAATGGTGTCAATATGGCTAAACGATTTATCTGAACCCCCCAAAAAAAAAAAATCTATTAGTTTAGTGGTTTTTAGATATTAAACATTTTGTGGGATGGACAATTATCCTATGCTGTTACACCTGTTATATATATATATATATATATATATATATATATATATATATATATATATATATATATATATATATAAGAGATTAATGGTCAGAGTTGAATCATATCCGGAAACCGTAGTATGAAAAAGTCCTCAATACACATGTGAAAAATAAAATAAAAGTAAAATTAACATGTAGCGCTTTTTAACTTTAAAAATCAGGAGGTCAGTTAAATCCGCTTACCTTAATTTTAACCTTACGGTATCCTCAGGCGATTTTTATCAAATAACTGTTATTTTTGTGTAAAACTAATGAACGATATATTATTTTTGTTAAAAAAATAAATAAACAAACGCACGACATTGGGTGTAATAGAAAGAGAAGAAGAAGAAGAAAAAGAAGAAGAAGAAGAAGAATTTTTTTCCAGCCTCATATGTGCTTAAGAGGAATTTCCTATTATGAAAGTAAAGACACAAAACTTCGGATTTCTGATTCAAAATATGCCAACTGCTGTGAACTCGTATTCGTACTAATAATTCTATTCAGCATAAGTGATGTACATTGTTCTTTTTTAGGTACCTATTATTTTTTTTTGTTTCTTGCTGAGTCTAACGAATATAAGATATTAACATTTCAACTCGTTTTTCATTTCTGGTTGCCTTATTTTTAAAAAAACTTTTTCTCTTTCATTCTTTTTCTGCCTTTCTCTTCTCTTTTCTCTACTTTTCTTTATTTTATTCCTTTTCAAATTATTTTTTCCTTCTTTCATTATTTCCAAAATATTTTTTTCTTTTCATCTTTACTTTTTACTTTTTTACTCCCATTTCATTTTTTTTCTTTTTCGGGGGTCCCGTTTCTTTTCTTTATCTTTTCTTTTCTCGTTTTTTTTTTTTTTTTTCTTAATTCTTTTGTTTCTTTCTTTCCTTTTTATTTAAAATATTTTTTTTTATTTCTTTAATTTCTCTACATTTCATTTTCTGTCTGTCGCTTTTCTTTCTTTATACTTTTACTTTCACTTTATGCTTTATTATCATTAATAAATCTTCCCTCTCCAAGGTTTCTCAACCGTAAAACGTTTACCCTTCCAAGATAACCATTCATTCTTTCTTACGGCCTAAACTATTACACGGAAAGCTATTATTTTAACGAGCACAATTCGAACATTAAGGAGAACCACAGAGCCAATTTCATTTCCGCGAAAATTTCATTTCCCCTTCCTTGGCAAACTTAGTTGCTCACAATTCTTGCAATGCACCCAGACAGACAAAGACAGCAATAAATAGAACGTCATTATTCGTTAGTACCCATTTCTTTGTTTCGCGTATTATTTAAACTATAAATGTTATTTCCTGAGGTACTCTTAACTCCTCACTTTCGCTATTGCGTTCTGTAACTATTTTTCAGTTTTGTTGTCATCATTATCTATCTATCTCATACATACATACATACATACATACATACATACATACATAAATATATAAATTGGATATGAGTTGGTGATTCTGGGTTTCACACTTTTGCGATTTTAATAAGAGTTTTTGTTTTCTGATGATCGCAAAAGCGCGAAAGCCAGGATCACAAACTCATATCCATACAACTTTTTATGTTAGCTCTATCGCTGATATTGAGAGCTTTCCACTAAGTACCGCGCATATAAAATATAATAAATATATAATATATAGAGATATAGATATATATACATATATATATACATACATATATATCTACATATATATATATATATATGTATCTACATATATATACACATATATATATATCTACTTATATACATACATATATATATTTACATATATATTTACATATCTACATATATATACACATACATATATATATATATATATATATATATATATATATATATATACATATATATATGTATATATATATATATATATATATATATATATACATATATGTATATATATTCATATATATATATATATATACATATATAAATAGATATATATATATATATACACACAAACACACACTAAAAACACAACTACACACACACACACACACACATATATATATATATATATATATATATATATATATATATTTGTGTGTCTGTGTGTGTGTGAACTTGAGTTTTCCATTTCATTAGCAAGTAAAATAAGTTTACCTTGCATTGGATACACTCTTAACTTTATGTGGTTCCACTTATTTTATGACTTGAATTGAGTTTCATAGAATATGTGCATATTAATAGTTTCATAGAATATGTGCATATTAATAGTTTCATAGAATATGTACTTATTAATAGGTGCAATGAAAAGTACTATTTTTAGTTTGGAGATAAGCCGTCTTCCCTGTTGGTCGTGAATAAAACAGAATACTGTACCCTAGAAACCTGAATAGTTGCGCCAGACAATTTTGACTGAAGCAGATGTGTCATTGCTTTGAAAATCACCAAGGTTCATTATTTATATTACAGGTCCTTATCAAATTACGACTGTTCGACTTTACGGCCACGACTGCTCCGAGTGTTTCCCAGACTGGTGTTCGATAATTTCCGCTCCAGTTCCCGGCAACTTCAAACTGAATGTTAGCAAAGCCTCGGTACAACGTACTTTCTCCCGAGTCCGTTTTGTGACTTTGAACTTTTTCTTCAAAAACCATCCAAAATGTCTACAAAGAATAAATTGTCTTTGTCTACTCCTCAAGAAGGAAAGAAAGATATCGACACAAAGATAATGCTTTGTATTTGCATGTACTTTAGTATGTTTTGAAACTAAAATTTTTTCTGTTTTTTTTTTTTTTTACCTGTATTTTGTTTCTTTGCATGTTCAGCAAATATAAAAACAACTGAACTGTTGTATGCATTGGTTGACTTAAACCGGACGAACGTAAGAATAAGAAATATAACAAGGTGTAGAGAGATTATACAAATGGTATCAAACGTAAAGAAACCGTAAAAATTATTTTTAAAAATATAATAATGCCTAAAGAAAGATAAAAAGATTGCAAAATTAATTACAGGCCGACTTACGACCAGACCGATTTATGACCTGTCGGTCGTAACCAATCGTTTACATTCGGTTTAATGTCTACATTTTTTTTTGTGCTCTTCTTCTTCAGGTGCTTCTCGTTCCGTCATCAAAGTGATCCTGCAGTATATTGGTGCTGGACTCAAATAAGGCGACAAACACATATCTAAATCTATATAAATATCTTTATTGTTCGACTTGACGCGAATGAAGAGAGTGAGAGAAAATCACAGCCGTTAGAATTGTGCACGCAGGAATTGATGGAGACAAATTTTTGATGAACCTATAGCCAGCCTCTCTGTCCAGATCAAGAATCGAACTGGTTATATAACATTTGGACACTTACGCAACTTCACGTGGCTACGCTTTCTTCTGGTATGTCATCTAGGCAACTTCGTGTGGCCACGGAGCACGCATTTCCTTTCGCTCAGGACACTTGTGCACCCTATTTATTCAAGGCTCAGGACACCTGTACATCCTGTTTATTTTAGCCACCCGATGCATTTCCTGTTTATGCTATCACCAGTTCCGATTTCCGCTCACTCTCTGATGCAACGGAAGTAATACCAAAGGTTTTTCCTCGGCCGATATCCAACAATCCCTTTATTTAATCTATGAGGCTAAATTGTTCTCGTTCTGCTGTCCATGACTATGACCGTCTTGATTTGTTGTTTTTTTTTTTCTACTCAGTTGGTTCTCATCCTGTTTTCAATGAGTCTGAGTCTATACTATCGGACCCAAGCACTGAACTCTCAATTAATAAAACACTAAAATCACGAACTAATGTCGAACTTTTGCTCTGGTCAACATTGTGGATAAACTTCCTATTTAAACAGAAATCACATAGATTCAATTGAGAATTTATTCATGAAAATTATTAATTCATGACAGAAGAACCAAAATCTATAATGCTGATGAGGAGACGGAAAAAAAAACAAAAAGTTAAGTAAAATATTCCATAAGAACTTATATTAAATTGAAATTTAATTTAGTGTTGCAACTTGATGATTCGCGTAAACCTTTTTATTTGTTAATATACACGTCTCAAATGGTCACTCTTATACAAATAGTTAAAGCACTTGAATTCTGTGTAATTTGGGAAGAAAACCAAATAACGAAGACTTCAAATATGCGATTGACTCCTGACTCAAATGATTTCTGTCAATCTCCCAATTTTCTTAAATTGCAATCATCTTAGTATATTTGCGGAATGTTGTCTCATTTCTGCACGTAATACACTCGTGTCTCGTTTCCCGAGGTGAAGCACTGAGGTTACTTGGGTTGCAAACTGCTATAACTATTATATGAGATTATAAATCACTTCAGTTGTGAGGAAACAACTTTGCGCACATACACGACTCTCGATTCGACAAAGTGTCATACTATGGCTGAAAAGAGACACAATGAAGTGGTGATTCTGACTGAAATCAGTGGTAGGCAATCCATAATAACACTGAGAAGAATGCTAACTCATGTCACCACTACACATAAACTCAGCAGAAACTTGTGGCCGCGTGTGAGCCCAACCAGCTACGACTCTCTCTCGTAAAACGAAAGACAAAATAATTAAGCAGAATAAATAAGAATCGAATAGTTGCATATACAACATGCAAAGCATCTGAAAACCTGGAAAGAACGAACTGAAAAACATTAACTCCCACGTGACTTACATGGAGAATTTTATTATAAGAAAAAGGAAAACAAATATTATATGCTTTGTTAATCGGGCTAACATTCTCATCTTGTTTGTTAAACTTACAATATTTCAGTCGTTGTATCCCTGGCTTTCTGTCATCTTATTTGGTAATCTTCTTGGGATTTTGAACCAAACACTTTATTCAATCCCATAAGGATTCTGAACAAGAATATGAGACTATTTAGTCGGCATTACCAAACCCATAGATTAAATTCACAAGATATGATTTCAACCAACACGTTAATACATTAATCATGTATCTCTTAGATAATTTAGTGTTGCAATTCTGGAGTTTTATACCGGATATCAGGTGGTAGAACTGTAGGAGTATCCTGACCCAGGCGGTGGAATTTTTCTGTGAATCTCTTATTTCATAATCAGAGGTTATCAGATCACCCCATCAACCCCCTTAATGTCGTCCGCAAACTTTTTAAGACTATCACCCAGAAGAAAGTTGTCGGTCACCTCAACAGAAACAACCTCCTAAACGACAAACAGTATATATTTCGCTCCTCTAGTCCCACTGCTGATGTTTTAACCGTCATTACGCATAGAATTATTGAAGCGCTTGTTAATAAATTCATCACGAGAGCAATCATGTTAGTTATCACAAAGCCTTTGACAAGGTCTGGTATGGGAGGTAGTTACACAAATTCTCCAGTTATGACATCTCTGGAAAGAGTCTTCTCAATTATCATGTCTTTCCTACCAGGTAGGTTCATGATGTTTATTTTTTTTAATGGCCACTCCTCTGAAGCACATAAGATCAATGTAGGTTTCCCCTATGGATCTCACCTCAGTCTTACCATGTTTATGCTTTATACTATCTGCGTAGGAATATTTTTAGATTATTAATAAATATATACACAGATGATACCACGGTTTATGGATTCACCTTCAAAAAGCTAAATGAGTAGCTCTCACAGCTCAATAGAGGAAGAACTCGCTTGAAACATTCAATACTTACAAAAATAAACTAGTAGCATTTCATGATCACAGAAAATACTTTTTTCTCCGGCCATGATGAACGTTTGTACTCTAAATGATACTCCTTGCTTGGAATAACTTTTGGCACATAATCTCACTCCAAATCTTAAGTGGAAGTCATATATCCGATCCATCACTAATGATCCTGCAAAGATAATCGATTCTTTACACCGTTCTAGGATCTAACTCCCCTTTCCGTCAGATCAGGCTTAAAATGGAGTATTGCTACAACATCTGGTCTAGAGATACCCAATTTTCTATTCCCAGGCTTGGAGTCATGTGGCCTTGTAGGTTATTAATTATTTTCCACATTTCAACCCATTTCCCATAGACGCAACGTTGGTAGTCTTTCGTTATTTTCATTGCAGATGTTCGGGCGAATTTACAGTTTTTAGTTCCACTTTTTATTTGTTAAATGAATGTTTATAGACAACATATTTAAAATATTGAAATGGAAAATCATTTACACAAACTGTCTTCTGGTTAAGTGAAATGTAAGACATCAGGTTTACAAAAGGGCGTCATATAAGTTGTTTAGGGTTTCGAGTTAGGATGGTCAAGCTATTTTGAAAAACCATGTAGATAAAAGGGAAATAATCGTTTTGGTCTTCATACAATGAACTGGTGTCAAGTAATGTCCCTTCATTTAGACACAGGTTTCTTCGGTTGCAGTTAGATTAGATTCTAATTAAATGCTTAAATTCTTCTTCTGAATATGGATTCATAAATTTGATATGTATTTCATTTTGTTTAAAACAAAAAAATCTATTCAGCCTGAGTAACACTGGTGAGCTATAATCACCAACTATATATATATATATATATATATATATATATACCGTACCTACGAACACTAATGCTAATGGATATATCCTAACCCTCATAAATATGTTGGACACTATTGTAAGTGGGGAGTAATATGAGTCTAAAGAGTTCACCACTAGTAGTGGTTTACCTACTTCACACCGCTGGCGACAATTATATTTTCTTGATGTTATAAAGATTACTATTTAATTTCCAACCTCCATTTTGGTTATTCCTCATTCAGTAACCTTCTCTACGTCACAACATATATATATATATATATATATATATATAATGAAAAGACCAGACCTCCACAGCTAGGACCCGCCATGCCACATGCACAAGGGCAAGTCATCCTCATTCTTTCGTATTCCATTGGTAAGGAGGAAGTTCCACTCAGGCAGCTTCGTCCCAAGAATTGTTACTTTATGGTACGAACTGCTGATAAGTTGATTCTCGATCACCACGATCTTAACCGCTTTAAGTCTAACGTCAACCCTTATCTACCCTATATATCATGATAATGTGCACTTCTTCCTCTTACGCCCTTGCCACAAACTCTTTCAGTGACCCTCTACCTTGAGTGGCTCTTAGGTCTTGTATTGGCTGTCAGTGCGCTGATTCTTTTAGTCATTTCATCCTTGATTTTTGCTCTCTGTCTGTTATCCTGACTTCATTCCACAGATTGATAACCACACTTTTCCTTCCATATAGGATCATCCATACCTGATTCCAGTGTCTTTCGATATTTCTTGCTTTACAAATGTACCAATAAAAATTCATATATCGTATGTCAACAATAACTGAACTTCAAGCTTTTCTATACAGTGTCATGAAAGGGCTTCTACTCCGTTTAGAACATCAGGCGAAACTCATTTAAGGCTTCCCAAATACATACCTACAGGAGATGATTCGTATTAGAAACACCCTCCAGTATAACAACTAACCTATGAAATTCAGCTTCTATGAGAAAGGTCATGACAGGATAGAATGGCACAGGACAGTAATAAAATGAATGCATTACTAATTGGAAAGCAAGAAAAAAAATTGTATCTTACGGTAAATGTAAATTTATCAATGGATTCTTTGGAATGACATTTCAGTTCTGAAACTATGCCTATTCCTGACCTCATAGCCAAAATATAATGAGGAGTTTGTTGCAGGCACTGCGACAGTTTTCACAGCAATAGTTTCAGGAAAGTGAATAAATTTATAATGCCATACATTTATATAATTTTCAATTAAATATGTGCGTGCGTGTGTGCGTGCACATGTAGGTGCATACATACATATACATACATATACATGTGTGTGTGTGTCTGTGTGTGCATGTGTAATTCAATTAAACATTCAAATAATGGCATAATTATTTTATAAATGTGCCAAAATAAGGAAGAGAATACGTTCACATTGCTTACAATTATACAGTAGTAGCAGCCATACCGGGCAGGTTGATCAGAAAAAGCGTTCAATTAGAATGGAGCAAAAACAGCATCATGTTGAGATTTAATAGAGTCTATCTTCTTCAGTTGCTTTAAAGTACTTTCATTTAAAAAAACATTTTGAATTAATGCAGTTACTGATATAACAGAAGTAGTCTGTATTAATTCAATCGAAGTTAGCAAAGGACATGAAGCAGTAAAACAGTCAACATGAAGACCCACTTCACAATTATTTTGAATTTTTTTAAATTCAATTTGTCAGTGTGCTACCAGGGATGTAAAAGAGGATACATTTATAAAGCAATTGTTAAGTTTGATAAAAATTGGTTGAAAGATCAACGAAAAATAAGAAACCAGTAAAAATCGCCATTTTTCGTTATTTATGTGGGTTTTTACTATATGGGTGGACACAGCTATCAAGTTAAATGACTGTTAAACAATCAACTTATTGTTGGCTACAATTTAGCAATGTATGTATTAGATTGTTTGAAAATTGAGGGGATTTTTAGTTTAAAATTTGTGTCGAAATCGATTTGTGTTGAAATCGATTTTTCGTTTTCCGCAGTTTTCCGCTAAACGCAGTGGTGTAGAAATAAAAATGAGTTATCGTTGAGTTCTTCATGTTGCTAGTAACCTACATACCGAGTTTGAACGAAATCGGAGAAAAAAAGTTGAATTTATCAGTTTTGATCGCCTTTATCGATTATTGATTTTTTTTAATTATCGATTTTTTACGCTAATAACCCATCTTTTATATTATACAATGTATGGGCCAAGTTTGATCAAAATTGGTTGGATGGATCTCGTGTAAAAAGATATGACACAGACAGACATCCTCTGTTTTATATAGAGAGATGCGATAGAAATACCCCACCCAGGAATACCTCCTAGAAAATGGTAAGACAGTAAGAGGTATTTCTGAAGAGGTATATGTATGAAACATTTCTGTTGCACCATGTAAAAATACATAAATTAAAAACACATCGATCTGGGGTTTTTTTGTTTGTTTTGGTTTTTGGGGTTTTTTTGTTTTGTTTTGTTTTGTTTTTTCGAAACTACCCGTAAATATCATTATTTCAAAAAGTTCAATATTTTCACAAATTCTTATGACTCTTCAAGAAAACTTTTGGAGAAACTATTTCCATCATCTTTCCAATTCTCAATACAGTTCAGTTCTAAATTTTCCAGACAAGATACGTACGTCTTTTTCAATAGACATGTATGCAAATCTGTTTGTATAAGCGTGTTGAATACAGCTCGGATACAAATCGCTGTTAGCAAGATTAAATGAAAATATGCAGTAAGGAAAAGTGGGAAAGAACCTTCAATAAAAATGATTTCTTATTCTGATGTAAATGGCTGGAGTCAATCGGTAAGATTTTGTTTTGCCCCAAGTGAACACACCCTGTCATGTTCATATTCACGCAAGGTGATGTATCGTAATTAAGCTACATTTCAAAGACCCAAGATAACTTAGAAAACGCTCGCATTCATAAATGTCCATAACCCACGTCCACACAGACACAAACACAGACACACACACACATGTGTGTGTGTGTGTGAATGTATATGTGTGCATGCATACAATGCTTATATAAATGTATGAAGTGTTATATATACAATACACTATAAGGTGGTGAAACGTTGTCAGTTCGGTCAAGTAGCCTTTCCCCCCCACAAAAAAAAAATTATCTCATATTTGGTTATTTTATTCTGCTAAATGTTTCACTTTTCGGCAACCTTATGGCGCTATAATCCTCATACAAGAGCCCCGCCTGTGTCTGAGATTTAAACAGTGATGCATTTTGCATTTTATCAATTCAGTTCGGTGCATGTAGTTTTCTTGCTACGGGGACCTAGTATTCAATGAGGGTCGGGTTGCGTGTATTTCGGAGACTTGATTTGCATGACGGCTGTGATTTGATGTTGCTAACAGTGGCCTAATGAACATTCCTACAACCATAGACCAGGTATGGGACGGCAGTATAATGGAGACGCTCGCCAAAATGAACACTCTCAGAGTAGCACTGGCAGAACCCACGGCGTTCACAGTAGCGATCAAATATTGTTCCAGTAGTGTCAACAAAGAATTGGGAATATTTTACGTGTAAACTGTCTACTAATACACGTATTTTTTCTACACAAACTTGAACTGATTCTACAACACCGTCGATTAGTCCTTCTGTTGATGGCTCCAGAGGGTCATCTTGCAAATCGAAAAGTGTTCTCTTGTATTCAGTGTTTATAGCAAATTTATGCACGCAATCGATATTCACTTGTGTAATGTAGAACACGTGTTATGATATGATACACTGGGTGCATTCTAACAGATGAAAATAACTTATCCAACACACACACATCACATATCCAACACACACAACAAAACATCAAGAAATTCTACAAATCTTTACCAATAGTACAAAATCACTATATTACCTACATTGTAAGAACTACTACAAATACTTCAAGTGTGTGTGTGTGTGTGTCTGAAAAGATTACTTAACTTTTCAATTTTATCCGGACTTTGAAATTTCTTGGTAAAAATGATATCTTCCAATTGTAAATATCGTTTTAAACCAGAAATCCCATAAGACTGGAAATTTTAACAAGAAACTTTGAAGTCGAGATAACTATTTTTAACATCATTTTAATATTGAGCACTATATATATAAATATCTGCCATTTCTTAAATCTGCTATTTCTTAAATATATATATATATATATATATATATATATATATATATATATATATATATATATATATATATATATATGAGTGTGTGTTTCTGTATGTATGTATATCGTTCCTGATTCTAGCTCACCATTGTTACTCAGGCTGAATAGGTTTTAACAAAATGTAGTACATATCAAATTTGTGAATCCATATTCAGAAGAATTTAAGCATCTAATTAGAATCTAATCTAACTCTAAACTTGTGTCGAAATAAAGGGTCTTTACTCGACACCAGTTCATTGTATGAAGATCAAAACGATTATTTCCCTTTTATCTACATAATTTTCAAAAACCCTAACGGTTTAACAACTTATTTAACCCCTTTTTTTAAACCTGATGTCTTACATTTCACTAAATCAGCGGACAGTTTGTGTAAATGATTTTCAATTGTTCATTTCAATATTTTAAATACGTTGGCACAGTCATTTAACAAACAAAAATATGGTAAGCCGTAAAAATCAAAATTATTTTTGTGGTGAGAACTATAAGAAAATCCAAAATTTCTTTCCTTAATTTTCAGTGAATTTCTATCATAAAATCATATGAATGGATCTCCTGTAGTAAAATTAGCAAGGCATTTACAGGAAATATTAAAAGTAAAACTACCTAATTGTTCATATGAAATAAACATTTCCTTCATTTAAACATGAATTCCAAGTGTTTTGGTTTTATAGCAACTTCCGCTAATATATTGTCGTGCACTTCCTGTTAAATTAAGTGTCTGCTTCTCGTTGGAAATGCGAACCAATTAAGATAAACGTTCTTGGGCCATTGTATATTTTAAGAATGACTTAATTCTCTCAAGGATTCACAGACATCTTTGCAGCTGAAGTTTCAGGAATAGTCAGGAAACGTTGTAGGATTTTAACAGTTTCAAACATAGCAGACAAGATACCTAGGCACAAGTGCTTCATACTTCTTCACATCAAGTAATTCCCAATATAAAAATTCTTCAATGTGGGTAAATCCCTCTATCAGTGATATAAAAATGTTCTGATGTTTTGAAATGTCTTTTTTTGGTTTATTTGTTGTCTTCTGGTTGTTGTTGTTTTTGTTTTTTTTTTTGTTTTGTTTTTTAGTTTTGGGGTTTTTTTTTTTTTTGGTGAGTGGAAAATGTATTTATTTTATCCCAAGCCAAATTCAAACGAATTACTCTGTCTAATGCCAAATAATTTTCTTGCTTGTGTGACAGTAGTTTATGAAAAAAAATTACGAAAATCATGAAAGTGAAATCATTCAAGTTTGCCAATAGATTAGCAGTTCCCCTAGGTGTATCTTCCTCCCAACTTTCATCATTGTTCAAAATATTTTGAAATAAACTCTTTTGTAGCTAATACTGTACTGGATCTATAGCACCGTCTTGCTAAAGTTGTTTACCCGTTGTCTGAAAGAGAAATATTTCTTACGTCTGTGGAAGTTATCAACTGCTTGCCCTCAATAATACTAAAAGGTTTTCATCTTTATCAATCTCTTTAGTACTATTAGCAAACCCTTTGAGTCTATTATCTCTTGATAATAGACTATTGATAATAGATAATCAATTTATTGGTAATATCGATTGATAATAGGTTTCCATAAATCAAAATGATCGAAGTGGCATAATATGCAGCTACACAATCTCTCCAGTTATGGTATATCTAGAATAGTTTTCAATCACCAAGTGTTTTCTTTCAGTTCATGCAAGTTGTTTCGAATAGTAAAGATTTCGAACATCATAAGATCAATGCAGACACTTTCTAATGATCTTTCTTTGGTCCTAGTTTGGTTTTGATTTTTATTAACGCTCTACCAAGGGAAATTCTCAGATCATTATTAAACATCTGTGAAGATTGTACCATAGTTTATAAAAGCACTTCCAAATGTAGGGTAAAAGCACTTCCATCCTTAATATTCAAAATCATCTATGTGGTTTTGGGGGTGGTAGACATATTCTCCACCCTGTAGCTTATTTCCCACAGACGAAATGTTGCAAGCCTATCGCTATTTCCATGACATATGTTCAGATGAGCTACATTCTTTAGTTCCAACAGTTTACACCTTTACATCTAGGACACACCATGTTATTTCCACGGAGTCAGATGAAAGTTTCAATCAAACGGCATTTTACAAAGAACAGCTACTTTATCGAACAGACTCCCACGTGAATGCTTCCTTGAATAATACAATGTTAATCTCTTCAAGTCAAAGTTAAATCCTTATCTTTCCTTCTTTTCCTCATAATTTCCACCTTCTACCATCAATTCTTTCATTAATATTACATACCCCATTCTACATAATGATTTTAACAGTAATGCTCTACCTTGACTGGTTCTCGAGCTTTATTATTGTTGTGGATTCCGGGATGAAATCCGGTCTCAAATGAATGACAAACACAGGAATGAAATATAGCAAATAAATGTATTTACGTAATAATACAATTGGTAATACGGTTAGTAGATCCAGAAATGCGGTTAGTAGCAAATATATATATATATATATATATATATATATATATATATATATTCTGGGAAATTCAGTATCGAAGTAGGACTTCCTTCTGAGTCTATGTGCTCGCAACTGTGACTCCTACAAAGCGGTTACCTTACTCTCTCACTTTATCAGTGTATCTCTCACTGTCGCTCCGACCTCTCTGACTGTCTGACTTCCGGGTATTCACCGGTAGTAGTACAAGTACACACTGGGCGAGTGCACTTTTTTGAAAAAGGGGTGGACCCCTTAACAATTATAAAAAATGCTGATATTAAAATCTTAAGAGACACTTTTCAGTCTTTCTACTCAAAGGTGTAAATTTATTAAAGCTACATAAATGCAAAAATATATTTGAACACTATTAACATTCTCGTAGAATGTCATGATGCAAAGACACTCTTGCAGCAAAGCCATCACGACAATTGCCTTTGTTCAGTCTATCTTTTCATTGATAAGGACCACGCAATAGTAGTTATTTGAAAAGATATAATAGAGAGTTTAATAATCATTTTAAATATTATCTGTGTTCTTCAACTAATTTGTAGTGACATTCCCTTTTCAAGCTTTGCAAGACTCCCTAATAGAAGTTACTATATCGCATACACTGTCTTTAAACATGTGTCATTATTTAAATGACACATAGATTTGGAATGATGCTTACAATCATTCGGAATAGGTTTATACTTATTATAATCACAAGTGATCAACGATTTAGGCTGAGTAAAACAAGTATAGCCAACAATATAGGCTTTCTTCTGATGCACTTACACATAACCAACTAATTTGTTTATGAAATGGACAAAGTCCGACAATTATTAAACATTTTTATGTTTATACATTCTTTTTATAGATACAAATATTTAAGTAAATGCTCTGTTTATAATAAACAGTATTAAACAAGATTTACCGGCCTGAATGTCCAAGACCTTTTCACAGAAAATATTCGTCCTCCGACAGTATTCGAACCTGTATCCTATACGGAACCGTCATTTAGCTTGACGTGCCTTTAATCCGACAATTATTTTAAGATATTTTCATGTTTATACATTCTTTTTATAGATAAAAATGTTTAAGTAAATGTTCTGTTTATAATAAACAGCACGTTGGCTGATATCCCGTTGCCTCCAATTGCTTTATGAGAGTCTAATTTAGAAATAATGTCCGAGACCAACGATAGAGCTATGCACATATCAATCAGTAGAGCCTTAGTTCTGATAGGGAAAGTTGGGTGTGGGCACATCGGTCAAGAGTTGAGTTGGATGAGAATTTTCGAGCAAATCATTCAGCCTTATCTGCTATAGATGTTAGGACTTCGACTTGATTGAATAGAGGGGAATTGAGGACTTTCTGTTGTTCAGCACACTGTTGTAGAACCGTAACTTTATTGATCGACCAGTTGGCTATGGCTGCTAGTACAAGAATGAAATCAGGAAAGTTGTTTACTTTTAAAATTGTGTAGAAGGCGGTGTTTACTGTTCAGACTTTGTAGTACAGTTTCTTCCTTTCAACTTTTGTCTGATTAAATTCAATGAATTCAAGCCTGAAAATTTATAAATTAAAACAATGAGAAAGATTATTCTTAATATTTTGAGGAGAAATTTCTTAAACTGACTGATATTATTAGAACGATGAACAAAACTTATTTATTAGTTTCAACGGACAACTATCCTCAACAACTTTTGTTCATATAACCTTGTTATGATGATGAACGGACTTAAGTTCATAAATTAAGTTGGAATAAAGCTATATTCCTTGAAAAATAAAGTTTTAAAACCACTCGGGATGATTTTATTATTACTAGTTCAGACTGGAATTTGTCAGCTGGGTCATGAATTATTAACAGCCAAGAATAAACGAACATTCTGTTGAGACATTGCTTGTTGGTTTTAAATATACTTGACAGTTGGGTTAATCGGGATGAACACTATTAGCCTACGTACTGGAGATGTTTCTGCATATGCTTTTGATATATATATATATATATATATATATATACAGTACGAGGTAAAAAATGGATGCACCCATAGAAAGTCGATTTTTGGATTCGTTTTTTTAATACAGGGTATATATATATATACATATATATATATATATATATATATATATATATATCGTTTGTGAAAAAGTTCAAAATATTAAGATTTTAAATAAAATTATAAATTTACTGTTAAATAAACAGAATTCTGTTTCTTTCAAAACGTGTTTACGTATGTACGCACACAGTATTTCTGTGAAAAATTTGGAAGTTTCTTGATATATTTTGGGGATCAATTTGCTTGACGTGTCTTATTTTCACATATAATGATTAATACATTCCACATCATTCCTTTTATTTTTTATAATTATATTTTGCTCTCATTATCACTGTCAACGTTACTTTAGTCAGTTTTGCACCATACGTGATACACTTTTAAGCGATCATGTATCTTTCGATACATGATTGACGAGGCAGATTTTTTTTTCCCGCAGTAGGTTGCCATTTTTTTCTGCGATAGACCAGTTGCCATCCAAGGCCATAGAACACGGTTTGTCCTGATATTTAC
Source organism: Acanthosepion pharaonis (assembly GCA_903632075.3). NCBI lineage: Eukaryota > Metazoa > Mollusca > Cephalopoda > Sepiida > Sepiidae > Acanthosepion > Acanthosepion pharaonis. The sequence goes on from CAHIKZ030000027.1 coordinate 74,272, forward strand.
CTATAGATGGAGAAAGAAGAGGGTTCATACCTTTTCCAAGGGTATTAGTACGTAAGTCGATTTTCGACTGGAATTCGAACTCTAGCTCTCCGATTCCTCAATCTGAGCCACTATCCATTACTCCACGGTGAAATAATCCCTCACTTCTGCTAGAAATTGTTTCTTTTGTTTGTTATTATGACGCATCAATGCTGTCTTCCGGTGGTTGGGATAGACACTATTGTAGAAATATAATAGATAAGAGAATAAGAACAGAATGTATCTAATCTTTCATGAATCCGTTTAATTATTATTTCTTTAACTTTATTTTACTAGAAATTTCACCAATTATGATTATAAATTAGACTGAACATTCATGGTTTCAAAAAGTAATTACATATTTCGCAGCTATGAATTATGAGCCAACCTATCAAGGTCGAACTGAGTTTGAACAATACGAAACAGCGGTTAGATATAGTTCATCACCTCTTGTAAACGTCATACTGTCAGTTATAGTAAATTTCAGAGTTTAGCCCAATGAAGGATTATAAGTTTTCAAAGCAAGATATTCGTTATTGCTTACTGTCTGAATTCTGAAAGGGTTGTTATGCTGCTACAGATGCACTTAAAAAACATTTTTGCCTTTTGTACAGTGTCTACGGATGCAGTGAAGTCTCCTAGATGTCATTTGTGGTATAAAAGTTTTTAAAATGACGATTGTGACATATCTGATATGTCATACTCTGTAAGACGACACACGCTGAATGAAGAAATTTTGAAAGCGGCTGTTATATTGGACCTACGCCAACGCACCAAAGATTTAGCGCAAATATAAATCTGTCATGACCCCGAGCATCTCAAATGAATTAGGGAAACTTGCAGAGAATTGGGATTTTTCATAAGCTTTTCGCCTAAGAACTGAAGATAGCGTTCACCTCTACAAGGATCTTTTAATCAGAGACGCTAATCTTTCATTTTTGCTTCATTGACAAGGAATGACAAATGGGTTTTACATGTTAAAAGAAAACGAATAAGTCATTGGTTATCACAAAATGAGAAATTAGTGCCAACAGCAAAAAAGGACTCCATCGAAAGAAGTCTTTGGTTCTTTTTTGATGAAATATGAAAGATGTCGTCCATTAAGAACTTATGGAACATAGAAAGGCCATCACTGCAGATGTTTATTACCAGTAACGTGATAAGATAAACGAAGCATTCCGTAGAAAATGCCTTGCTTCTGTAAACTCAAAACATTTTATTGTCCAGTGTGACAATGGAAGAGCATACTATACAATAAAACCCAAGAAAAATATTATCGTTAGTTTGGAAGATTCGACTATATCCTCCACACCAGATTTGGATATGCTTTCGTTTATTTTGATCATTATATGATTTAATTTCATAAGTGACAGAACATTCAGAAACAAAGAAGTTGAAAATAGTCAATCATTTTTCAGTGAAAAAAACTAGATTACTCTAAATGTTGGACTGGAAATTTGCCTTCACGTTGAGATGCACTCGTTGAAAATGAAGGTAATAGCATCTTTGACGGATAATATTTCAATAAATTTAATTTACGCTTGTTTTATATCCTTTCTGGCGAAACGTAATTACACTCCGAATGGCCAAATATTAACATTTATTTCACTAACAGAGTTTTTAAGAAAGTTTTTTCTTTTCTTTTTTTTACTTTCCAACAAATATAAGAATGGCAAAAAGAAATGCTATAAACGGCCAATAAAAATTGTAAAGCTTTATGTATAAGTGTTATGGGAACTTACCTATAATGATAATGGACTCTTCCTGACACTATAAATACTGCGCCTCTCAAGAGGTATAATGAATGGTGCTTTGGCAGAGAGGAACCCGGACGAAGCTTTGCCGAAGGGCAAGGTTTCGTCCGGGGAGGTAGACAGGTCCTGAAACCCGTCTAGGCGGGTTCAAAGCGTATATTTTTGGCCGAGCCTACGGGCTCGGGAAACACACGTTAAACTTGGTCTTTGTGCCACATGCAACCCTCGTGGGGGGGGCTAGATACCGAATGAATGGTGTAACGAGAATAAGACCTCTTACTGACCGTTCTTTTGCCACGTTGTATTTGCGATATTATTACCTGGATTATTTACTGGTCTCCATTTCATTCTGTTAAGTCTGTTTTTTTTTTATTACACTTTTTCTTACGTTTTCAATTTTGACTGATTTTGGAAAAGTTTGTGATTTTTTCTTTTCCATTTCTTACCTCCCCATTTTTTCTTTTGTTTCACCTCACACTTCTCCTCTCATTATTATTAGCTTTTTGATTTTCTTTTATTTTTAAATTAATATTTCATATTTTCCGTTTCCTTTTAATTTTTTGTAATCCCCTGCTAAAGTTTATCTGTTTTATTTTACGTCAGACTTTTTTTTTCATTGTTTACGTAATTACGTGTTATATCGTTCTTTGTTATTCTTTGTTTTCGTCCTTTGTTTTCCATTTTTAAATATCTGTTAAGTTTTCTGTGTTGTACTTGTGAAATATTTTCTGTACATATTTGTTTTAATTTTCTTGTATTTGTAATTTTTGTCTAATTTGTTCGTTTTTTCCGTTTTTGTTTTCCTTCGTTAACGGCCACACTCGGTATTTTAGCGGCCATCTTTGTTTTTGTCATTTGTTAGTTTCGTATTAGTTCCGTATTTTCTTTCATGTTCTCGTCTTATTACTGCATTATCTATTAGTGTTTGAATTTATTTGTGTATTTTTATTCCTTTTCGTACGCCTAACTCCGTCTTTGCTGAATAATCCTTTTAAAAAAGGATTTTGTAATTGTCTTGTATATTCATTTTTGTCCATCTTTTTTTTAAAGTTCAACGTTTTATTCTTGTCTGTATTTTGCATAACGTTTTGTCTTTAGCACGTTTAACTGTTTTATTATATTTGTTTTAGTAATTTATTTATCTTTTATTTCCTTAATACTTTATTTTTGTAAAAAGGAAAAAATATATAAAAAAGCCTTTAAGCATATTTAAAAAATGGGTGCCAAGAAGAACGTTAAATAAAACTTATTTGGGACTAGGAAAAAAAAGACACCCGATAAATCTGAAGAAAATAAAAATAGAGAAATAGATTATGAATCGTCAACGAGTATTGTGGCCGATAATGGTAAAAAAGTTCAAGAAAAGAATTTGGCGGGAAAAAGCGAAAATTCTCTTATTCCAACTGAAAATATGGAAGCCAAATCGGGCCAAAATATCCAAACCAAGGAAAACAATATGGAAGCTGAATCAAGCAAAGAATCTTCATCAAGAAATGACCTGACAACTGACAATACCAACAAAGATGACAAAGTAGCGGTCGGTGAGACGCCCTCTTGCTGGTCGTCCCCACCTAAATGCAGCATCAACATTATGGAGTTCCTTGAGAAAGCTAAAAGTTACGCCCATCTTGTTACAAAAGATGGGATCTTGACAGATCTTGAGGAAGTAAAGAAGGTTGAAAAAAGAATTGTGTCGGTATTTGTAGTGGACAAGCGTTCGCGCAAAATTTGTCGCTCCACAAAAAACACCGTCATAAAGTCATTGACGTCCTTGGAGATTAAACCACAGAGAGTCTTAAAAGGCAAAGGCTTCTTCATGTGGGACATACTGTTACCTGCGCCTGCCGACTGTGAAGCGGTGAGCACTCGGGACCTAATAACAAAATACTGAGGGACGAATATCAAGGCAGGCATAGGACCAATGTTTCAGCTTATGAGGTCCCTCCTCAGATTGTCGGCGAGCACTTGGCCGCCTATCTGTGCCAATTTGGCCAGATGCTCAGTGCGTCCTCCGACGATCTGATCGGGGGATGAAGTTTTGAATTTATGGTGGATCAAAGGCCTTCACCTCCATCCCCAAATGCCTGGTTGTTGAGAGCCAGAGGATGCCAATCATAGTTACAGGTCACCTGTCCTCTTCCTGCCCACAGATGAAGGCCTCTGGAGTTCTGGCCCCCACCGACCCAAATCCCTCTCGGGATGAGTCTGTTGTTTCCGTCTCGCCTGTAATGGACATGCCAACAGCCGGGACCGGTGTGGTAATAATCCCGGTTGGGTCCGTCTCACGGCCCCCACTCCCCGAAAAGCCTTCGCCCGCCGCTAGTGCGGTTGTGGAGGAGGAAAAGGGGGAATGGCAGGTTGTTGGTAATGCTAGAGGGAAGATCCGGGCAGCGGGTCCTCGTCCCAATGAAGCCCCAACGGGAAAAGACACAAACAGTCCCACTCCCTCAAGCAGTACTAAGGGTGTCTCCCCGACCAGCTATTCTGAAAAATTACGTCAGCAAAAACAAAAATACGAACCTTCATTCGAGAAAGCCGAAAAATTGCACTAACTTAAAGATTCTTTGAAACAAAATGGAAAAAAATCTGGCACCAACTCCTCGGCACCGTCTTCCCCGTAATCCGAACAACATATAATGACCCCTGCTCCAGTCCTAAGATCCGCATCCTTCTCCCTCAAAACTGACAACATTAAATAAGACCCCCATCAGAGTTTCACCCACCAAAGTCCATACTTCTACTATTAGCCCCAAACCATCCCCTGTCAACTCCGAAAAGGTTGAAACTACCAAAAGGCAAAGAAGTCCTTCTCCCGAAAATTTAGACACTACATCACATAAAAAAAACGAAACCGATTTTCAACCCAGGGGAAGACGTGTGCCGGGTCTCCAAACAACTAGAGGACAAAGCCCTTCGATATTCAAATCTCTAGTAAATTTCCGAAAAATAAACAACTTAGACGTTGAAAACCCCAAAATTTCCCCAATGCCAAAAGGGTGTTAACTGTGATCAGAGGGGGTGAAGCTGAACAACAAATTTGGGACATGGTTGCGGAGGCAAATGAAGTTTTTGGCATGTTTCCGCCCATGGCCTGCTTTGACAACAACAGTGTTAAAAATTTGAAACAATTTTGTTCAGGGAGGTTCCCTCTTTTTGTTCACCCCTCCCTGTATAGAGCTTTAAAATTAACTTTCCCTCTGGACATTGGCGGTCTGTCTCCCGACGGTACCAAAAAACTGAGATGGGAACAGGCTCGATGGGAGAGGCCGTTGGTGTCCTTTCCCTGTCCATTTTCAATGCAGGAGAGCAACACTAATCGGTTTCATTATGGCTCTCTGGTTAGCTAGTCTGAATGTCCGAGGCCTGAGGGCGGAGTCTCGCAGGGCGAGGCCCGTTCGTGACCTTCAGCGTCTCGGAGTGGATGTTTGTTGTGTACAAGAGACCCGTTTTTCTACTCTTGACGATGAGGACATTCTGTCTAAGGGGGTTCTCCTTCTATTCAGCATGTTTTGATGGTCGTTCGAGAGGTGTCTTTTAGCTAGTGAGCAAGTCTTTGAAGGCGGTGTGTACTCTTGTCTTTGCAGATCCGGCGGGCAGGCTTTGCGTGTTGGATGTTACCATAAAGGATAAAGCTTTTCGTCTCATTGGGGTTTATGCACCTAATGTCCATTCTGGGCGGCCAGTTTTGTTTTTGACGATATCTCGTCGGGTAGTTTTAGCGGGTGATTGGAATGCCTTGACCCCGATATAGATCGTATAGGGTCAAATTCGGGTACTAACAACCGGGATGTGAAACCATTTCGGTACTTTATCGACAGGTTTGATCTTGTCGATAAGTACCGGAATGAGCACCCTCTGGAGGTAGTTTGGACTTGGACAAATAGTGGCGGCTCGGATGCTGGCGGTATTTCTAGCTACCTCGACCGAGTCTTAGTTAAGAGAGTCGATGTAGAGCTCTTAGGGTGTCCAAGTTTTCATTATATAGTTTATACGGACCATAGGCTTGTCCGGGTCCGTGTAAACTTAGATAACCCTAAGGTTAGGTTGGCTGGATACTGGAAATTGAACTGCTCACTATTTTGCAGGATTTCCGGGACCAGCTGCTACTAATGATACAAAGGGAATTGACGGGGGCGGTTGTTGGGAATGCCTGGTGGGACAACTTAAAATCGAAAATTAGAACGTTTGCTGCTGATTTTCGCCGTCGACTCAATCTAGATAGATTAGCGGCGCAAACGGCTTGAGAGCAAAAAGTAGATCGGGCAGTGAAATCCCGTGATAGTGGGGAAATAGCCTTGCTTATCAAGAAGGATCAAGCTCTGCTAGTTAAGGCTAGGTTAAAAAGCATGTCCTCTGAGGTGACGAATATGGCCGCTGACTTGCGGGCAGAGGAGTCTCGGAATGCATCTCGGCGACATATCGCGTGCGTCACATTGCCGGATAAGCGGACCGTGACTTCAAACGCGGGCAAATGTGAGGCATTTCGTGACTACTTTCAGGAACTTTTCCCCAGGGAGCCCGGTCTGAGCCCTGCTCAGTTCGACGCCTAATTAGACGACTTCCCCTGTGTTGAGGCAGCTGAAGCGACTAGGTGCGAGGGTCCCATCACAGAGTTGGAAATCTGGGAAGCGTTGAAACAGGTTGGCCGGGATAAATCTCCGGGATTTGATGGTCTTCCCTACGAAGTTTACTTGTGGCAGTCGCCCGTTTTTGTTCCTTTGCTGGAACTGATTTTCAACAACTGGATGAAGCAGGGGTCTATACCTCAGCGCTTCACCAGGGGTGTGATCAAGTTGCTACGCAAGAACAAGAACGTTGGAGATGGGATAGGTAATTTTCGCCCTTTAACTATGTTAAATACTGAGTTAAAGATTTTGGCAAAGATCTTAGCCAACCGTTTGCAGGCTGTCCTGTCTGGTCTGATTGGCTCCGAATAGACTTGTGCTGTGAAGGGCAGGACTATTCAGGACAACCTTCATATGGTACGCTTGATCATTGAGAAAGTCGACAGTGAAGCCGCGCTGATCAATTTAGATCAGTTCAATGCCTTCGATAGGTTTGACCGTCGATTCCTGGTGGCTGTCTTTTCGGCGGCCGGTTTCGGTCCGTACTTTTGCACCTGGATCCGACTTCTGTATGCGACTCCCGGTGCGCTAGTGGAGGTGAATGGGGTACGATCGGAGTCTTTCGTATTGTCTCGCTCGATTCATCAAGGTTGTCCGCTTTCGCCTTTGTTTTACGTTCTTCCGTTGGAACCTTTCCTTCGCAAGTTAAAGGCGAATCCGGTCCTGCGCGGAATTTCCCTGCCTGGCGCTACCACCTCGGCCAGGTATTCTGCCTATGCTGACGACGTTTCGGTTCTTGTGTCGAGCAGAGCCGAGACTGACGAAGTCAGCAAAGAGATCAGTGGTTATGAAATGGTTACAGGGGCCAAGATCAACCGCGATAAGTCTGTTGGCTTGCAGTTGGGTGCGGACGGGCCGATCAAGATACTCGGCGTCTGGTTCGGTCCTGATATCCATTTGGAAATGAATTGGTCGAAGGTACAAGGGAAGGTCGAAATCGCAATTAATTTGTGGTCTCGGAGGAATCTTTCCTTGAAGGAGAGGGCAGAAGTATGTGTTTCACACATCTAACCGATTCTCCTTTACCGACTCTCTGTACTTCCACTTCCGTATACCACACTAATATCATTAGAAAGCTGTTGTTCTCTTTCTTGTGGAGAGGCAATGTCGGGAGATCTGTTGCCTTCATTCATCTGAAGGCTGTCTGGGTATGCCTAGCATTGAGATTCGTCAATATATGCTTCGCATCGGGTTCCTAGATCGAATGTGTCGCGAATCGGATGGAATCTGGATGGAAGACACCCGTAAAACTTTCCCATCCCTGAGAAGTGTGCACTCGAGCGAGGAGGAGGCCCATCGTTTGCCCCGTGCTGAATGCTCCTTCTGTCATGAATGTCGTATTGCTCCGAAACGTCTCTCATGGGCGTCGGATGGCCTCTCCAACGTCCAGGCGTTGTCTCGTAGGGAATTATATCAAGTGTTAGTCAGGGGGCCGTGCGCGATGCACTGATTGACGAGTTCGGTCTTACGAAGCAGGAGGTTCGCTCAATATGGCCTTGGGCGCCTGGGTTGAAATGCCTCAATAACGATGAGGCATCACTCACCTGTCTGATGATTCGTGGGGCCCTCTGGGTCGCCAAAAGACTTTGTTCAGCGGGCTTGGAGAAATCTCCAAACTGCCGTCGCTGTAGTGGGAAAGTCGAGACCATTGGTCACGCCTTCTTTCATTGCAGGGTGGTAGCGCCGTTGTGCATGATTGTTGAAGGTCTCATGGTCCGCATGCTGCAAGGACAGTTCTTTGTCCTTGAGGCCAGTTCTGTTTGTAGCAATGTGGTGCCGCAGATGACGAAGGCTGAACATTATGTGTTCTTTTGCTTACTAGAGGTTATGAGAGTCGTGATTTGGGCGACACGTAAGAAGGAATTCTATGAGGGCGAGAGGTTCACTTCTTCCCAACTGATCTTGTTGTTTAAGCATCAGCTTAAAGTCAAGATTAGGACGGAAAAGCGGCGGCTCACTTCATCCGAATTTGGCAAAAGGTGGGGCAATCTTGCGAGTTTGTATCGAGTAAAAGGGGCTGACCTAGAGTGGCATTTTGATGCCGGTTAGGCATCCGGATATTGTTTTTCCTGGGTTGAACTTAGGCAACCCATCCCGAAATTAGATTAGTGTAGGTTTTGTTATTTGAATCTTTATTTATTTTTTTTTTTTTCAGTAAACTTAGCTAGGGTGTGTTTGCTCATTGGCTCCTTTTATTTCTGTCACTATTTTTTCTTTAGTTTAATTCCTCATCCCCTCCCTCTTTAGGTGGTCAGTGATGTCAGTTCTCTGGTGGATGCGGGGCGCCTTTTCGTTTTTTTTTTTTTGTTTTTTGTTTTTTTTCGACTGTGTGTGTTTTTCGTTTTCTGCTTGTCGTGTTTGGATGAGTGCGTGTCTGTGTGAGTGTTAGGGATGAATGAATGTTTTCTATATTTGTGAACGAAATAAAGAGTTCAGTTCGAAATTCGAATCTCCTGAAGAAGGCCGGAGCGTACAACGGCCGAAACGTTGTGAATGCGGCAATGAAGATGAGGATAACAGTCCGAATAATGTAAATAATACAAGTAAAATAAGATACCTTGCAAATTTTCAAATGTCTCCATTTATAAATAAATTAGCGTTTATTTTTCTCTTTACGTTTCTATTTGCAATTTTATTTGATGATATATGAAATGTTATCATTTGGATTAAATTGCTTTTTCCCATTTTCATTCTACTTCCTTTCGTCGAATATTAAGTTTGGAAAGTTATATACACGAGTAATTTTGACATTTTTAGAATCCTGCCTAAACTTTCAAATTTTTGGATTAATCTCTCAAAGGATAAAAGCTTGCATGCGTGTCAAACTTAAAGGAAATGATCAATTATCGTTCCTGCTTCCAATCGCTTCGTTAAAAGTTTGCAGCGCATAAATTTGATCTCTGAGAAGCTGTTACATTGATTTTTGCTTTTTTTCCTTCAATGTTTATAAAATGTATTCTTATCAAATACTTGCGTGCAAGCAAATGAATAATTAACCATAAGTGTATGTACGTGAGAACATAGGTATGTATATTTGTTCATCAGTTTATATATACTTAAGCAGAGAAAGACGTGCATATATAAACTTTGTATGATATATATATTTTTTGTATAGGGTTTGGTATTTATATAACTGTGGTATGGTTGTTTCCCACGCGTTCGTTCCAGTTGCAACTGTATCAATCACGTGAGACCCCACTCGCCACTTTCATGAATATATATATATATATATATATATATATATATATATATATATATATATATATATATATATGGCACACGGTGTACCAGGTCTCTGTATTCGGCTCTTCAAAAGTGTGGTTGGTTCTACACAAAACCTTCACCATTATATTCATGTCATATCATATGTGCAGGTTGTCTGGCTGCCATTTCCTAGTGGTATGACCCTCATACGTTGTAAAAGGGTCCCGGGTATGCGCGGGTTAACAGCCTGTGCCGATCAACGACGGAGAGTACACGATATATATATATATATATGTGTGTGTGTGTGTGTGTGTGTGTGTAAGCTGTGGTATGTGTCAAGAATGATAGCTACTGTCTCGTAACAAATACATATGACAGAATTATATAATCCAGTAAAGCTTTTTAAAACCTAAAATCGAAGTTGATTGGTGCCAAGTCGATAGCAGAGGTAGTAGGAAAATATCAGACAAAAAGTAAAGAGATTATATACAGGAATTTTCTGTAAACATATGGCAGAGAATAATAGTCACGCTCGTAATGGAAGAATTGAAAAGAGCTTTTGTCCAACAGACGCGACTAGTAATGACTGAAAATAATGAAGATGATCGTGATACATAGCATACACTTACGATAAGTATTCCTTTCTTGTATTCATACAAAATACCTTCTAAAAAAGTTATCATTAGCAAAGATACAAAAATAAACTGATTTTTAAAGTTGAGACTATTTATCGTAATTTATATCTGGAATTGTTTGTCAGCAGCAGGATTTAACTGTTCAATATTGTCAAGGTTTCAGACAAAAAAGACAGTAGAAAAAAATAGTAAATCCGGCATTGCTAACAAACTTAACCTGGCTGTTGGTCTCGAAAAGGACCTCCAATCTGTGGTTGACAGGTGCAGTAAATGGCTTGTAAACTTTAATACCTCCAAAACGAAATTGCACTCATTTACCCAACGTAGAGAAACCTCCCTGATTCCTATCATCATGGCTGATGCTCAACTTCACGAGAGTGTTCCTCTGCGCCTTCTTGGTCTAACGTTTTCGACTAACCTGAGGTGGAACAACTACATTGAATCAATAGCTACATCTAACGCAAGGAAAGTTGGTTCTCTGTGTTGCGCCAGAAGATTTTTCTCGTCTGAATCCAACTTTCACATCTACAAATCTACCATTCGTCCTGGCATTGAATACTGTTGCCTTATATGGTCTGGTGCCTCCGTTGTTCATCTCGATGTTCTCGATAAAATCCAAAGACGGATATGTAATGAGATAGGTTCTGATCTGGAATCACGACTCCAGTCACTTTCTCACAGACATGATGTGGGTTCCCGCTGTCTTTTCTACAAATATTTTCATGGCAACTGCTGTGACGAGCTATTTTCACTGGTGCCCCAACTGCATGAATTTAAGCGTACCACTAGGTTGGCATTTAGGTCCCACCCTTTCACTGTCGAAACAGTTAAATGGAACCGCCTCTTCTACTCCAACAATTTCTTCTCTCGCACTTCCTCTTACTTGCTTCCCTGATAACTATAATCTTCAAAAATCTAAATGTAATGTCAATCAACATCTTCTGATGCCTTGATCTTGATCCGCGTCCTTCCCTTTATCCTTTCCTCAAACACCACTGCTTTCTCTTACTTTCACTCTCTGTAAGCTCTTTGCGTGCTAGTGGCACTCCCGTCTTGCTTGGGGTGAAAGGCTTAAAATTTCTTAATGGTATGAGCATTCTGGATGCCAATAACAAAGTCTGGACAAATAAAAGAATTTACTCTTATTTGCATTCGGAATTTTTTCTTCTCGTAATGAGTGTCGACCATTGAAATATCATACGATTAGTATAGGTCTCAAGCCCAGATCGTATCAGATTAGACTTTGCAGTCAGTGTTCTTCAGAGAAATTGCAAGGTTGACTTGATAGATGACATACTGACTGCTAAGTGATGAACGCACACGTGGGAAACAACCGTATTACAGTTATATAAATAATGAAGTCTTTCTCAGGCATCGCAGACGGGGTTGTAGATTCTGTTTTGAATGATGGGCCTGGGGCCACTCGCACACGCATCTACGTCTTAATTTTTCGATTAAAGTGCAAAAGTTGCAGATGTGAACACTAAAAAAGTAAATATATGTTATTACACAAGGAATAAAAACTGTAAATTCAGAAGTTAGAAAAATATTATTTTATGGCGAGGGAAATGTTTGTTCTTTGTATCATTTAAACATAAAAAGTAGAAATTTTGGGCAAAAATAAATAAAAAAAGATAATTTCTCAATTAGATGTTTTAAATAGAAAACCGTCTTTTACATTCACTTTAATCTTGATGCCTCCAAATATTTTCTCAAAAAGAGCATGCCATGATAAAAAAAAGCCTAAGCTTGATAAAAACAAAGTTTTATCATCAAAATGTTTTGTTATTATTAACAGGAAAGACCAAAGTAATTTTTGATTATTTAATAAAAAAAAATGTTTAATCCTTTCTAGCAGGTTCGAAATTTTGGTTAAAAATTGTTGTAGCATACCTACGGACGATAATGGGTATGTCCCCATTCACATAAATACAGTAGTAAATATTCTATGTTGGTCTGCAGTTAGAGATTCGTCTCCGGCTGTGCTAGTCAAGCTCTCTGCAGAGAGGATCCCCAGACGAGGCTGTGTCGAAGGACAGAGTCTCAGGAAACAGCTACCCGACCTCATTTTATACGGGGTCTACGGGGAAATTTTGGCAGAGCCTCCGGGTTCGGATACCCCACTTTAAATTCGGCCTTGTGCCACATCTGACTGCGTGGGGCTGTTGGTAGATATCCTGCAGTTGGAGATACATTGACCACTTTTAAAAGTTGACTACTTCTTCTACGCGTGGCTGGCGAATCTCATATGCGTTGTTCTTGTCCTATGTATCATCGTTCATTACCAACCTTCGTTTGATTATTCTATTCAGTAATCTTCCCTAGGCTACAACATTTTGGCGACGAGGATTAGCCAAAATTGCAACAGCAAGTGAGCCAAAGGCAAGTATCAAAATATTTACTGTCTTTTGCGGTAATATATTAGTATATATTAAGGATACTATTGTCTTCAACAAAAAAAATATGAATAATGAATTTTTACAATAATTGATTTAATTTTTTATTTTAATGAGAAAATATATTAAGTTTTTAAATCTTTTAAAATTCTGTATTAATTTCAGCCTTTTAGATATTATTAAGTAAAAATTATATTTACTAATCATAAATTGAAAAGCTTAATATAAATCATCAAACAACAAATATTTTTAAACGAATTTTGAATTTCTTTTGTTTGTTTAAAAACGTGCCGATATTTGTAAGTAGTGGCGACCATACACAACATTATCAGAAAATAAGAGCGATAACTACATTAAATTTCAAGCCAAAATTTTTTAAAATTCAATAAAACATTAGATTACAGAGAATATTTTCCTAAATTTTTCAAATTACTGAACACGTAATAATTATATAAAAATGGTGCACGCGTCATTTTCTTCAATTATGTTTTACAGATAAATCTCCGTAGAACCACACTGGACTTGTCATCACGCTGCCAGCACGTCAAGATTGTTGGGTTAAAAATACAGCTACTGTCGGGTTAAAAATGCATGTTTGCATTATTTTAAACTTAAAGTAAATTATATTTGTTTCAAATCAGATTAATTATAGTTTAAATCAGCTAATATTTCTTAAATAAAGTTTTAGAAAACTATATTTTATTTTTGGAAGATTTTTTAATAAAGAGAATAACATTGCGATGAATGACGATTAAAAAAGTGTGCTGATCAGCTATTTTAGCAAAAAAAAAAAAACTCTCCCTCCGGTTAATTTTAATTAATTTTTAAATTACAGCAAAGTATTTTGCTTATTGGAAATATTAAATTTAATCTATGAGCTTGAAATTAAAACTAAAGTAAAAGCTCCATAAAAGTTTTCTTGTTTAAAAATTCATTTTAAACCTTAGGGTTATCGCGGTTTTTTGTAGCGGTCCCTACTTTAATCCATTCTTTGCTCTTAAAATTAAAATAGAAAGGAAATAAAATTCTGGATTATTTTTATTACATTTCAAGAAAAAATATTTCTATTGCTAACATTAAAGGAAAAGAATGAAAACTAAACAAATAAAATGCAAAACTTTAATACATTTATTTTTTTTCGGTTTCTTTGTTCTTTCCTTTTCCAACATTTTTTTCTTTCGTTTTTCTTTCTTCCTGTCTTTTGAAGTCTTTTTTTTCTGTTATGCCTTCTTCCTATTTTTCTTTTTGTCATTTTTTTCTTGTTCTATCATTCACTGTATCTTTCGTCTGATCAATACTTTCTTTTCTAACCTTTCTTTCTTTAGTTTTTCCTTCCTTCGTTACTTTTCTCTTTTATTTTTCTTTCATGTGCCTTTGTTTCGTATATTTTTTCTTACGATTCTTCTTCCCCCCCCCTTTGCTTCCCAAGATGGGGTGCCTATTAGGATTTAAGAATCTCTTTTTTTCCGTCTTACTTTATATTCTCAACTTTAGCTTTTCCGCGTTTTCCCCTTTTTCTAAATCTACTCTTGACACAGAAAAATATCGAACCAAAATATTCCCAAAAGGAGATGAAAAATATCAAGTTGAAACGAATTCTAAGAGTCTCTTATTACATTTTTAATGGATTTTTTTTACTTGCTCACACACTGCCCGCAAGCAGCGTATGACATAATACGATCGGTAGTAAACAATTTTTGTTCTAATTTTTTCTTTTTTTTTTTTTTTTAGAAAAGTTAGGAAAAGTCATGAGTGTCGAAGAAAACTTTGTTAGGAGTTCCAGTAATGGAATCTTATAAAAATTTGTGTTTTCTGTTATTTAATTCTGTTATGTGGCTTTCTTGAAAAAAAATTCTTCGTCTTTTATTATTGTTTACTTTACTCTGATAATTCCATTTCTAAAAAGTTTTTTTGAAGTTCCAGCCAACATTTTCTATATTCGAATTGCATATTACCAACTAATTCGGTGACCAATTCCTGACCAGAACATGTAATAACCTTTATATTTATAGGTCTGTGCAACAGTTTTGTCTCATATCCACAACACACACGGACTTGGTAATTAAATTGTAAAAGGTTTCATGACTACTCGAGAATCCATTCAAAATAAATCCATTCACCTAGTAAAATAACTCTCAGAAATACATGTCATCTAAAGTTATTCCTACATTAATTATTCTGTTAGAGAAATCTTTGAGAATAGCTAGGTCGAAATTAAAATGGTCGACACTGTCGAAATATACAACTAACATTAAGCTGCTGAAAACTTGAGAGCATATTTCTCCATTGCTAAAACATTACAAGATGGAAGAATAAAATATATATAAGAATCTGACAAAGAACAACCAGGTAAAAAGAATGTTTTTTAACACTGAAGATTATCTTACGACGAGAAAATTAAGAATTGTACTTACCTTTATCAAGTGTACGAGAAGCTAGAAAATGATTAGATTCACCCACTTCTCATAATCTGAACAAATGACCAATCAGAATTTAGTGGGGGAATCCATCTTGGGTTAGCTGAAAACTTTCAAGCATCCGTGTGGGTCAATTTCAAAATAAACAAACCAATATTTACTATAAATAAATTGACCTGATTTCTTTTCTTTCACATTAATAAAATATGTGAATGTTTCGATTCTCATCAGGTCGAGCAAGCTTGGCATTCCATGACACACTGCCTCCATCCATTCAATCGTTCACTGCATTTGGAAGCTCATCCAGTTTTCTGTATCTTCAATCAGATGGTCAATGTACATCATCTTTAGTCGAGTTGTGTTCTTTTTTCATGGGATGGCATCCAGAGTAGAACGTCTCGAGCTAGTTCTTGCTTGCTCTCCAACAGTGACCAGAAAGTCTTTGTTGGCATATTGATTTGCTGATGGTATGTATGCTGCCATAGAGCTCTTCCTTTGTTAGTTGATCTTTCCAGGATTTGTTTAGTGCTGCTCAAAGCATTCTTGCGTAAGCACCATCTAGCCTCTTTTGCAGTTTAGCTGTTAGTTTTCAGGTTAAGGAGCCATACTCTACTGTGGCTCTGAACAAGTTTCTCTTCAGTTTGTCCGGTAGATTTGATTTCTAGATTGTGTTCATTTCATAAAGCGCTCCCAGTCTTTTCCCAGTTTGATGTTGACATTATTCTCAGTGGAGGCAATATTGCTACCCAGCTTCGTTCCTTAAGAGAAGGCACGGTGGAATAATCGGAGGATTAAGGAATCGGAGAACCGAGTTCAAATTCCAGTCGAATCCATTCACTTGTACTAATACTCTTGGGAAAGGTATGAATCCTCTTCTGCCATCAGTTATGGGTAAATAGCAGGACAGACCGGGTTCTATAGCCTTGGGTGGCAACTGGTCTAAGAGAAGATGGCTGTGTAGTAGGCTAACAACCTACTCACTTAAAAAACAACTGGCTTGTTATAGGTACCGCAAAGATATCTTGCTGCCCTATGTTCCTCAAGGAATTTAAAGGCATAATATATTGCCCGGTAGATTTGATTTCCTGATTGTGTTCATTTCATTAAGCTTTTCCAACTCTGATGCTGATATCCTTCTCAGAGGAGACAATATAGCGACCCAGCTTCGTTTCTTAATTGTAAATAAATTACTATGGAAATTTATAGCAGATCTACAAGTATAAATGAATGGCATAATCTATGTAAAGATTAATGTTAATGACAGGGAAAAGAAAAGTATTAACTAGAGCCTGAAAAATCAATATTCTAAACAACGATTTTATTTGCTTTTCACCAAGCAGCATAGTTTGGACCAGAAAAGTTTGGAATTCTTGTGATGTTCTTAACTTATGGACACTCTTGCAATCCAAAAATACACAGACACACACACACACACGCATACTCACACACGAGTACAACGTGTCTTTTCATTTCCTGTATTCTTGTTGCTCTTTTGATGATTTCGAGATGATTTTGAGTAAAAAAATGAGTATGCAAAAAACTTGTCGGATGCCAAATGATATTACGTTATGCTGTCTTCCATTCACTGCTCGGTAATGCTGTATCATTAAATATCTATTGCAATTGTGTGTGTGTCGGTGTGTGTCAGTGTCTGTATGTAGATCCCATATGCGTATATACAAGCAGAGGCGTAGTTTTCTTCAGAAAACGTGACATCAATTGTGACAGTTGGAAAATTGAATATTATTTTTACTTTATATTGTGCTGACTTCAGCCAGGCAAGCGTTGCAAATAGGAAAAAAAATATTCGAAAAATATAATATTGTTATAGAAGAAAAATAAATAGCTCTTCTAAACAGTGATTCGTTCCAGCTAGTTTCCTCTCTTCACTCTCTCCACATTATCTACCTGTCGCTTTTTCCTCACTCTCAGTTTTTTTTAATTTTTAATCTTGCATCTGAGCCTAAAAAAACTATCAATAACTCCGTATCCATATTCGTATTTTAACTGAATTCTCTTAGCTAACGGTTTAATACAAAAATCTGTATAAAAAATATGCTACGACTCCGAATTAATATCGTCTTTTAATTACTCAGCAAACATCGATTTAATTTCTTCTCTTTTATGGTTTCGGAGAGCTAAATAATTTCAGTAGAAAAAGCTTCCATTAAAAGTGAGTTTCAAGGATTCGACAATGAATTATCTTACATCATTAATTAAAATCGTCTCAATCAAAATAATTTTCTGATTAATTTTTCAAGATATAATAGCAGCAATGAGTGTGAAAGAAAATTAAGATTACGCTAACATTGTATATTTTAGAAAAATATTAAAAATACTTGGAATTGTTCTGAAGAGGCGTTACTTGACATTTCATAGTAGAAAAAGCAAAATAATTTGAAACGGAAAAAAAACATTCCAAAAGTTAAAAAAAATAGCGAAGTAACACAAAAAAGAAACAAAAGTGATGAATATGGCGAAAAGAATTGAGATTAAAATGACAATATATCCGAAAAACAAGAGAAAGTAAAAATGCGTTGGTTTTTTAACAATTTGCTTAATTCAATTTAGTTTCGTTTTTAGCCATTTATTTATCTGACATTCCATTATTAATTACACGTAGACTTTGCTGATGAGTATGATAGCCAAAGTTCTCAAGTCCCAGAGATAGCACTGATTAGTATGGTAGCCACAGCTCTCAAGTCCCACAGACTGCACTGATGAGTATGTGAAACAGCTCTCAAGTCCCAGAGACGCCACTCATGTGTATGGTGGCCACAGCTCTCAAGTTCAATAGACGCTACTGATGTGTATGGTAGCCACAGCTCTCAAGTCCCACAGACTCCGTTGATGTGCATTGTGACCACAGCCCTCAAAGCACATAAACCCCACTGGTGAGTACGTGGGCCACCACTCTCATGTCCCAAATACTTCACTGATGTGTACGCTCGCTACTGCTCTCAAGTCCCGTAGACTAAACTGATGATTATTTTAGCCACAGCTCTGAAGTTCCGTGGACTCCACTGAGTGTTATAGGATGACACAGCTCTCAACAACATTAGGTAACTGTTGTGCTTTCCATAGCAAGTAAGCATTTATAGAATGTAGCTAGTTCCATGCCCAACAGTTTTTTATCCGGTTTTCACTTACCATTACCCGGTGTTCCCAGGCGTTCCCCCTGTTAGACATTTTCATGGCGGTCGTCCTCGAGTATTGAATCCAGAGGTTGGCAGTGAATATTTCGGAGACAGTAGGAAAGCGTAGTGAAGGTTCGCAGTAGATATCACAGCAGAGTGTAGTTCATCCTTCTCCTGGTCGCCTTTTGTCCTTCTGGTAGGAGGAAACATGATGGCCGCCTTTATACACTATGAATACAGTGTTGGGAGGCTTCTGATTGGTCAACCTTCTATTGGTCGACTATAAAGGGAAATAAGTCATTCTGACTCGCTCACTAGTTATAAGTATATATACCCAAAAAACCGTAACACCCCCATCTAAATACTGACCGCTCCCGACATTTTTTAACTTCGTTGTTCAAGTGAGAACCGGTATTTCATCATGATTTGACTGTCATCACGCATTACGCCTCCTGGAATTATTTAAAACGATGTAAACCAATCTTATTAACATCTTTATCCAGTACTAGTAATAACTCTACTAAACTTATTTTCTTTACAAATACAAAGATATTTATTTGAAGAAAAGCGCCCGTTTGCATTTTTCTTTCTTTCTCTTTTAGTTGTATTCTTCATAATAACTCACTGAATTAAAAAATAAATAAACTATTTTTTACTAATGTGGAATAGGAGGATTAAACTCTGTCCCCACTGACACGACTTCAACCCCTACTTGTCTCTTTATGCTTCATCTTATTCTCTGTTTGTCTTGTAAGATTATCCACCAACTTCCCCGGAAATTTATTCTATTTATCTATGTTGTTTTAGCATTGATACTGTTTGAATCAAAGCCATCAAATTGTAGAACAAAGTATGTTTTAAGGATCTTTTTACAAGTAATTTTCAGTTTTCAACATCAGCTAATTCGCAAATTTCCACTAAATCGTATTTCCAAATTATAAAAGTGAATTACACTGGGCCTTCTTCAGACTTCTTACATCAATGGTTTTAATGTTTGTGAATTCAACAAGTGTAAAATCGTCATATTTGGAAACATCGCTTCGTCAAAATGTTTGAAGATGCAACGAGTATCACTTTGACATAATTTTTGAAGATGCAACAGATATCATTTGATGACAATTTGGATATTGTGAATACATATAAATCGTAATCAAGACATCCCTCGATTAATACGCATTCAATAAATGCGTTTTCTACTAATGCATTAAAATTTTTATATACCAAAATTCGATTAGTGCATACATAATACTCGATTAGTGCAGTAAAACATTCTTCAATTTAACCATAGTAGCTGAAAAATGACTTTATTTTACAGTTACCGATGTACGCATTAGCCGCTCTAATCGAGAGATTTCTGTATTAATAACTAAAAATAATTCAAATAATAAATATCTCGAGAATGAAAAAAGCACTAACAATCTTGCACTCAGTGACAAAAATTGGATCTCTTCTTGACATTCAAAAACAGTATTTAGATGATTATGTGATTACATGATTCCTGTTTACAAGCCGTTCTTCTTTTATGTGCAATATCAGTTTCATCACTTTTCAAATATCTCGTCTTCACGAGTCGTGTCGGTTTTTAAAGTATCGCATCTTCACGTGGCAGTTCGTGTTGTATCGTTCTTAACGAAATATATTTTGTATGTTTTGGGGTTTTTTTTTTCTCAAATTAGATAACATTTTAATGATTTGGGACTATTGGGGGGGTTTTTGCTTCATGGTTCTAGAATGTGTTTATTTGAAGTAGTATTTTTATGTTCTTTGTAAGGAATTGTCGGATTTTTTGCAGCACTTTGTTCATGTGTTAGCTGCTGATATGCGACTTATTTGAAACTAGCAGGACTCGTGGAAATTACACGGATTTACTAATCATTTTTTAATGCTGTAATCTGTACTTTTCAAAACATTCCTAGATAGTTATAAAAAAAGTTGACATAGTCTCTCTAAAAAAATTCTTAAATGAATGCAGCATGTCGTTAGGTCACATATTATTATTTAACCCGTCACTATAAACAACTGGCTTTATCTAAGGTAAAACCCTTCATAAGGTCGCACTGTCTTTTTTGTCTCTACATCCTTCTTTCTTTTTCTCAATATCTGTGATACCAAGCATGACCCACACCATACATAAGCGTATTAAAATATAGATTAATCTCATCAGTTATGTGCCATGCGTGATACACGCTTAGGCGATCATCTATCTTTCGATACATGACTAACGAGGCAGATTTTGTCCCCGCAGTAAGTTGCCTTTTCTTTCTGCATTAGTTGCTATCCAAGGCTATAGAACCCGGTAGGTCCTGCTATTTAAACATAGCTTGGGGGAGAAGAATAGTATTCATACATTTCCCAAGGGTATTAGCACGTAAGTGAATATAATGGATTCAGCTGAAATTCGTACTCGGCTCTACCGATTCCTCAATCCGATCCTCTATCCATTACTCCACCGTGCCTCCATAGATAACTCTGCAGATATTAAAAGGCTTTAAATCCTGTACATACTTGCCTCATTCACTTGAATTACGAAAGGCAGATGTTTACTTCGAAATTTATTCACATTAAATCATGACCGGTTCTTGTTGATCTAAACACATTCAATTATCGTTCAGCAAATTGACTGACATGACAAAAGATTGAGTTCCAGATTAAAAGACAATCTATTTTCTCGCTTTTCGGTTAGTGGATGCCATCTTAAATCATTTTAGACAGTTATTGTATCAGATGAAATTTTGTTGAATTGTTTAACTTTTGTTTTGGCCATTTGATTTTTTTTCGTTTTTTGTTTTTGTTTTGTTTTGTTTTGTTGTTTGTTTTGTTTTATACTAGAATGCAAGAAGATATGCAGAAAAGACGACGATATCGCCATAGGATAATATGTTAAATTTACGCATATTTATAGTAATTAAAGATTGAAGTCTTAAATGAAAGCAGTTATTATAGTTTATCTAAAAGGTTAAATGCCGATAATTACAAAGCAAGCAATTACCTTCATTAAGAATATTTATCATTTTGAAAGTCATTATAGTGATTATTTTTTATTTTAGTGTTTCAACATTCTCTGTCTGTCTGTCTGTGTGTGTGTGTGTGTGTGTGTGTGTGTGTGTGTGTGTGTGTGTGTGTGTGTGTGTAGAAATAGTTAAAATAGTTCAACCTACGGAAGATAGATAGATAGATAGATAGATAGATAGATAGATAGATAGATAGATAGATTGATCTTAACCGTACCAAAATGAAGTAAATGATGAAGGTTTTACACGATGGATGTCAGATTGTGTTATGCAAATTCATGTTAGTATTAAGTGACGGATATTGGTAAAATACTCAGGATATATTTATATTTGTATGAGTATTATATCCTGTTAGTATCGTCTTATAATATTTATTTTATTACAAATACTGATAAATTGCTTGAAGAGTTTAGTGTTTTATTAAGCAAACAAAGCGCAAAATAAATTTTATTTAGAAATAAATCCAAAATCTATTGACCAATGAAACCTATTTTATTAATAAAATATTCCAAATACCTGAATAAATTAGTTGACCTGTTAATGTGGGTTCCTTGATATTCTATAACATCATCAATATTTCATCCAATGATTTTAACTTTTCTTTTTTGATTTAGCAATATAACTTGTAGCTATCTATTATTTTCCCATGTATCTTTGCTTGAATATTTTCCATTCAACTAACCCTCTCTTTTTAATTTTCTATTGCATTTAAATTTAGAGAAACAGGAAGCCATTCCATAAATTTTATGTATTTGAAAGCCTTTTTGGCGAGGTAGGTAATAATCAACTTTGCAGTATATGAAGAACCACTGTCTTTTTTTTAATCGGAATCGCGCCAATCAAGACACGTTGGGTTACATATTGTAGAGGAATTAGTAACCGAAACATTTCTAATGAGAGGAAAGAGAGAAGAGTAATCAGGAGGACGGTAGATAGCGATTGACATTACATTTAAATTTTTGACTGGAAGTTGACTGGAAAGCGTGGAGCCAGAAGAGAATTACACACGTGAGAAGTGCGAGAAAAGAAACTGTTAGCATAGGACTTACGGCTACATCTAGCCAGCTCAACTGTAAATTAATGAGATCTCGCCGCCATTTTAGTACTGCGCTTAAATTCATACAGTCTAGGTACCATAGCGAAGAGCAATATTTATTCTGTACAATACAGAAATGTGGCACAAGGCCGAAAAGGGGATTGGGGAAAGGACGGTCTTCTTCTGTCTTAACTATAACTTAGCTAGCCTCAAGCACTGACCCAATCGTACGAAACAATATTCCTTACACCAAAACAATACATTCATACGAACCTTTCATACTACAACCACCATAATACCTCTTTGTCTCTATGAAAATACTAACTAGTCCCCATATTTACAATTTGTTGTCTGTGGGGGGATAGGGGAATAAAACAACAATTCTAAAAGTTAACCCCAATGAGTATTTACAATATGAATACAAAAAAACTATTTACAAGAAACTAAAGAAAATAAGATTTTCCATAGCGAAGAGCTCATCCGAACAATTACCATGAAAGTATTTATAAAAGAAAGGCACAGGGATGCAACATTACGGCGGTGGGCATGTTCAGGACCAATAATATTGTTGATTCTTCTTTGGATCATATCAAGGAGCTCCAAGTAAATAGCAGGGGCACTGGATTTGTAGTTTTGAAGGATGGACTCAGGCGAGAAAAACCTCAGAGAGACACAGAGAACAAACTTTCCTTGCAGTAGATGAAGCTATTGATTCAATGTAGTCGTTCCACCTGAGGTCAATGGAAAGCGTGAGACGAAGCAGGCGCAGAGAGACGCTTTCATGAAGTTGATCATCAGACATGTTGTCTTGTAAGTCATGTTGGTTGACCCAAACTCTAAGCCAACCATCAAGTCCCTCCTATATAGTTCGGCATTCATCACCAAAAATTACTTTTGAGATATCAGTTTTTATGGACTTACTCATTTATCTTTGTAGCATTTCAGTCCGTTATGTGCTATGCATGATACACGCTTAAGCGATCATGTATCTTTCGATACATGACTGACGAGGCATATTTTTTCCTGCAGTAGGTTGCCATTTCTTTCCGCGGTAGTTGCCATCCAAGGCTACATAACCCGATATATCCTGCTATTTACGCACAGCTGGGGGGGGAGAAGAGAATTCATACCTTTCTCAATCCGTACCACTATCCATTAATCCACTCTATTCCAATTAAGAATATATAATGATAATGGTGGCATTATCATTTTTGACCTAGTGGTGATAATGACAATCAATCAGTTATGTGCCATGCGTGATACACGCTGAGGCGATCATGCATCTTTTCGATACATGAGGCAGATTTTTCCCGTAGTAGATTGCTATTTCTTTCTGCGGTAGACCAGTTGCCATCAAAGGCTATAGAACCTGGTCTATCCTACTATTTACCCATAGCTGGGGGGAGAAGAAAAGGATTCATACCTTTCCCAAGGGTATTAGCACGTAAGTGAATGTAATGGATACGGCTGGAATCCGAACCCGGCTCTCCGATTCCTCAATCCCAGCCGCTACCCATAACTCCATCGTGACTAATCGTAATGGTTTCCTTTCTTGACTAATCTTTTTAATATTTTGAATGTTTTTTGTTTTACATTCATGACACCATCTTCTTCAAATATCTTCTGGCTCTTCAATCTACAGATCTTTGTTACCCTTTTTAATTAGCTCACATCTCTTTCCCAGATATTTTTAAGAGTAGATTTTTTTGTTTTTATCGAGCCAATATTTCCAATAGCTTTTTCTGTGACCTGTTTTTAACATTTTCGTTTATTCACTCAATACACCTTAGGTTATATTTTCTTTTCTCTTGAAGTTCTGTCATACTTACGTCTCGTAGCATCCATTATCATTGTTAAATTAAAAAGTAAATATAACCATATTATTTAATGTATTTATTTTCCAATATTTTACACCACTCGATTTGCATAATAAAATCTCACATCTCCAAATATCAAACGATGAAATTCCTATGGCATTTTTGTCAGAAATATACGCATATCCAGAAATTTTGTGTCATAAATATTAGAGAATTTGTACCATAAATATACGCATATCCAAAATATTTATCATAAATATAAGCATACCTAGACATTTTGTATCATAAATATACGCATATTCAGAAATTTTGTATCATAAATATACGGATATCTAATAAATTTTATCATAATTATACGCATATCTAGAAATTATGTATCATAAATATGCGCATATCTAGAAATGTTGTACCATAGATATACGCATATCCAGAAAATTTTATCATAAATATATGCATATCCAAGTATTTTTATCATAAATATAAGCATACCTAGAAATTTTGTATCATAAATATACGCATATCCAGAAAATTTTATCAACATGAGTTGGTTCATACAAATTATGTGAAAGCATTGATTTAAATAATAAAATCTGACAGTGTTTATAGTGGTAATTTTTTATTATTAAACATTTCCTAGGATTGTCAAATTAAGAAGATTATGTAGCTTTAATCTCTTGAAAAAGGCAGGTCTTCTTTCCAAAAAACAATATGAAACAATTTTTTATCTAGATTTGACTACTGAGTACAGTTCAGAGAACAAAACTCGAAAGGTGAAAGAGAGACGTTAGCATCAGGATTAAACTTCTCATTGCCAAATTTCCATTAAAGATTCAAAATATAATTTTTTTTATCTTTCGAATGATTCTTTTTCTAAAAGTTTATATCGAAAAATAAAATCATAAATATTATAACCTTACAAAACAAAAATATCGGAAACACGATCTAGTGTGTCTGCTTATCGATAATGTAATTCCACGAATCTTTTATAGTGGTTGCTACTGCTTTAAATTTCTGTCGGGAAGAATTTATAATAACATTATCAACATCTCGTGAGATGTCTTTTTCTTGAGGCGATCCTAAAGTTGTCTCTATGGTTTTTGGCTCTAAAATGTCTGAAACTGGTGTTATTTTATTTTCGTTTTCTTACTAGCTGACTAATCTAAAATTCATATTTGGTTCGTGTCTTTGGGAAAAGTATGCAACAGATATCTACTGAGTATCGGAAAATATTCAGTATTGATCAGAATAAGATTCTACCTCAAATCAAAATCTTCTTCAACCGTGCCTTTTATTTTTACTTTCAGTTTTGATCTCTCTATGCATGACGTTATATTGGATTATCACTAATTAGGATTTTAATTTAACATGATTTCTCCTAAAATGCTATCAATCAATAACGTGATTAAAAGAGCGCGGGATGTAATGGCTAGCAAGCTTGATTTGCTAGATCAATTCCGACTGATTAGCGAGTTCGATTCTCACTGAGTGCTCCACACTTTTGGCCTTGTTCTGTATCTAAGCTACCCTTAGAAAATCATTTAGGGTACCTCGATGTAGAGTAGTGGTTGGTAAGCTTGTCTCGTTAGATCTGTTGAATATTGAGTTCTATTCTCACTGGGTACCCCACATATTCAACCTTGCGCCACATCTAAGCTTTTCTTAGAAAATCACCATACCATGATTAGAAATAATTTCATTGTTTTTGCTCTCAGTAACAAAGTTATTTCAATACTTTCCCTATTTCTATAATACTTGTACAAAGCATATTTAATGATAGATCGGGAGATCTTTTTGATGGCGGGTTTTCTAACTTGATAATAACAGCCATTTGAAAGTGGAAATATATTTGAATAAATCGCAATTACACAGAAATATATCGATGATCTAATTTTGTTGATAAAAAGATTTTCATGCAATGTCATATTTTATAAGAATTATTCGTATTACCTATTTCCAAAACTTGGATACGCTTAACTTTTCCAAGTTTTATGTACTATCAAAAAGTCAGTATATGCGTAAAACATAAATTCAAAATTTTGTTTTGCATTTGGTTCATTCCCGTTATCTTCGAGTCATAATTCCTAAACTTGTATATTCTGTTAAATAAAAATCAGTATTTAATACCTTCTTACAAGTTTTTCATTAATGTTTATGCGCATGTCGAAGAAAACAGATCATTGTTCGTGTTTACTGACCGAATCCACGAACGTTATTCGAGTTCAGATAAAGACCAAGTCTTGATTACTAACTTTCAGAAGATTACACCCCTATGTTATTAGTTCTTCGAAAAGTAATCTTCACATCGTCTTAGAAATCGGTACAATTGCGTATCTGTAATAATTTGCAAAACTTAATAGGAAGGAAGAAATTAAGGAAGAAATTGGAATTTTACTCACCTTCCACTCGGAATTAGATTGAACAAAAGATAAATTGAAAGTTAATTGACATGAACTACAGTTCACTCTTGGCTTCATAAATGAATTGCCGCCATAAATTCATCCATACAAACCATAACACGAAGTTTCAAGAAAAATAATAAATGGTGGTGAATGGTGGTGGTGAAATGATATTCTTTTGCTGCCTGTCAATCGTTACTCTCCAAGTTTTCAGAGAAAATAGAATCCTTTGTTTACCTCAGCAATTCCTGTCATCCCTCATCCAATCACATTCCTTGTTTGTTGGCATTCGGATTTGACTTGAAGGATTCTTCGTTCACATCTTCTTTCGATAGGTAACATAATCTGCACATAGTCTTCCAATCTGACCACGCTTCGTGTTCACGAAGGCAAGATTATAGATATAAACGTGCTTTGTCCAGATATTAAATGCTTCATACATGAGCTTTAAAGATGACGTCATTTGCGTCAACATTTTCGGTGGACATGTAAGAGAAATAACTTTCCCTCCTGGGTAAAACGATAAACTACATCAGCGTCCTGGGTAAGACGGTAAACTACGTCCAATAGCAAGTCCTCTGATCAGGAGGTTTTGAGGTGCGTGGAACCACCTCTTAATTGCTGGTGTTCCCAGGTCCAACTGGGGTGGTAGCACCTGTTAGGGTCCCAGCTATGGGAAAATGCTTAACCCCCCTAAAAAAAAAAAAACATTATGAAAGTGTAAAAATAGGTTTTAATAACATCAATACATTTTTTGGAAAAATTATTACCACCAATGAATTGCCATCAAATTTGGAAAAAAATATTACCATCAATACATTTTTGAAAAAAATATCATCAGAAATAAAAATCTTGTCGGAATTAAATAACCGATTGAGGTTGATATACCGTAAAAGAAATCAAACCAAACCAAATAAATAACTTTATTAGCCGTACAAGATTTCATTGATTTTGTAGGTTCGATAACGTACTGAAGAAGAGTTGCTACTCAGGGAATTTAAAAGAGTGAATGAATGATAGCAAAACTCAAACTCAAAATTAAAATAGAAAACATTAAATCAATAGAATGGAAGATAGAATGAATTAATGAGTAATTCATTTTGAACTTCTTACAAAAATATTCACCAATGATTCATCTTATGCTATTGACCTCATATTTTCTTTCCTAATAGTCGTAGATTTGTACACCCAATAGTATAAATATTAATTTATTATAGTGCATCGAAAAAGTCTCACTTCTCTTAAATTATATTTTCATATGATTTCATAACTGATAGCTCAGAATTCATAGAGATTATCATTTAATTTGTCATACATTTATATATCCTTGCAATAATATCTAAAGGTGTTCTCACGAGATGAGATGATCAGCTGAAAGTGCACTATTTTCTTAATCACTGTTTACTAATACTTGCATCTCTTGCAATCGTCGTCGTGGGTTTAATTCGAACGTTCTATAGCAAGATCAATTCAAATAGTTGCTTTTGTGGGATTTTTTTGTTTTTTGATGTTTTTTTTTTATGTTTTGGTTTCGTTTTTTTCTTTGTTTTGTCAGTTTTTTTGTTGATTTTTTGTCTTGAATTTTTTGCTTGCATTGACAAAATGTCGGTGACAAACCTGACTCCGTGACACTACTTCGGTGTGTGAACGAAGAAGGTGGTTAGCCACACGGCAAGAAGAAATATAACACCTATCAAAGAACAGACGAATTGAAAGATGTAACGGACAGCTAATTTGAATTGGTGTCTCGATAAAATCATCGTGCAGGTAGCAACAGAAACTACTCCGCTCTCAAAAAAATTAAAAACACAATATATAAATATCATTTAACAGCATAAAAGATGTCAGTTCCTAATGGAACTGATTCCTCACCCGGTAAGGAGAGAAAAATGCGACAGCTATCGCCTGACCCTCATCTAGAATCTCTCTGCAGCAAAGATAAAATCATAATCGGAATACAGAAAGTTAAATGTAGCATCATCAGTATTCGGAAAGTCAAAAATGTCAAACAGGAATGTCTGGGAAATTGTGAAACGAGCCGGGGAAAATATTGGAATTTTATAAGCATCTATCACAGAATTAAGTACGCATGAGGGGAAGATGACAATAGGTATGAAAAACCAGAATGACTACCTGACCCTCAGCAAACGGATAGATGGAACTCATCATCCCGGAGGAGTAACCAATCTAAGAGAAGGAAAACTTTTTATTTTAAACCTCTGCTCTTCCTTGCGGCCATACTCAATCATTGGAAAGGCTTCAGTAGTAAACCCTGAGGACAAATTTGGAGCCGGCGTCCATAAGACAGTTCGATGTTATGTCCAACTTCGTTCTGGTAATTCCTGCAACGACGCCGGTGCCAAGCTGTATTGGATTCTACCTTTCCCTTGGACAAAATCGGCGGCGTAGAGAGAAAAGACGTGCAGCATGGACAGCCGCCGATCTCTCATAAAACTCTGCCCAGGACTACGCCCTGGAGAGGACACATCGTCAGCGTGCTGCTCTACAACAGACATGTATTACAAATAACTTTGTTACTAAGAGTAAAAACAATGAAACTGTTTCTAATCACGGTATGGTGTTTTTTCTAAGAAGAGATTATGTGTATTAAATTAATTCCGAGTTGAAATTAATTCCGAGTTGAAATTAATTTTGTCACTCAAACAGCGTAGGTCTGCTATATAATTTTTAATCTTCTGAATATAACCGGAAGTACTCTTGCAGTTTTTCTTCCGCTAGACAAATCATCCCACATCGTGTTACGAATATAGTGTTCGCGTCAAGACTAAGAAATGTCTGGTGTACGTTCACAAGGAAAACGAAAAGTGAAATTAATGCAGAGGTAAGAAATGAAAATTCCGATCTTGTTTCCAGTATATTTTGTTGATTATTAAGAAATTGACTTGTACGATTTGATGGGAAGGTAGGTGACACTTGGAACAATAACTTATTCTTGCAGATACTATCGACCAGCTATTCCCTTCGGACAACAAAGATGACTTTTTTTTTAATTTATCTATTTATTTAACTTCCTTTCGGTCAGCGGGAGACCTCTTTGAAGATTTTATTTCATAAATTTTATTATCTGCGTAGACATAAAAAAAAGCCGCTCTTTAAACCAAGATAAAATCATGGTATCATAAATTTTTGACTAAAGAGACGTGAGTGCAGTTATACTTGGATGAATATCATCAATGGACTGGGTGAGAAACGAAGAACATTTAAGGAAATTAAGAACTAAAAAAAACTAATGCTAACAATATGGGCCGGTGCGTACTACCCCCAACCATCCCCACCGGATCGGAGGGGCTAAGTCTGATTGAGGGCCTCAGGCTGAGATTTGTGAACCTCACTATTGTATCAAGATTATATTTTTTTTAACTACCTTATAAATTTAACGTAACTCTCATGATAACACTGGTTAACAAAACGATATTTTTAAAATCATCAGTTTCCTTAAGCGATTTTCGAAGCAAATTATGAATCTAAAATCATTTTTTCTCTATCAAAGGACATTTTTATTTTACCTGTAGTTTTCACGTTTGGATACGTAATTCATGTACATATAACGTATAATAAATGCAAGAGATGACATTTTGATGACCAGTTATTGCACAAAATAAAAACTATTATGCATAAAATAAAGCTATAATTCTCTCTGTGGAATCACAACATAAAATCTTTGGGATTTAGACTTTCTCTGGTGTTTATTCTCAACTTAATTCCTGTATAACAACCAGAAGTAGTCAACTAGCATTCCTTCATTCGAAAATACTTGTTATCCTCACTCCATTGATGTTATGTATTGAAGAATGCGTTCTCCTTGCTCATCAGACACTGCTCCAAGGTTTTCTACAAAAGAGTCCAGATGTGAATCAAGGAAATGGATTCTCAGTAACATCCGATAAACCATTTCTCAAAAGGAAACTAGAAGACATTTTACTTCATTTCTAAAATCTTGAGATATCTTGTTACCCAGAAATTTTCACAGATCCACTTAAAGGATTCTAGATTTTAGCTCAACCCACTCCAGGGTTTTAATGAAGTTGTTGTTCTTGGCAAGATGCTAAAAGTTCAGCTTTATCCTTTCACAATGCTAAGTCTCGAACCAAATCGTTTAACTCTTCTGGAGAAAATTTATGTGGTTCGTCCTCATTTCCAACAACAAAAACTGCATCCACTATGGTTGTTTCCACATAACTAGTAATTTCCTCACAGAGTACCTCTTTGTCGGACATTTGAAAGCCATTCTCTGGTGTTACAGGAACAGGTAGGTCATCATGTGTGGTACCGGCCTTCTTGCCGATTCTAAGTTAGGATACACAATCTTATGCTTGATTTTAAGTGTAAAGCTACATACGTTAATCATGCAAAAATAACAGTCATTGAAATGATCCTTTGGTTCTCACCATATCATCCAAAGTAAAACTGGTGGATCTTCTAGATTTCAATTATGATGATACGTTGCTGAGCTTTGGTGGTTAATGAAACATAGGCATAAAAATATATATTACGACTGTTCTTGTAATGGCTAGACATCTTGAATGGAGCTTGATGATGGTGGTGATGAATATGATAATGATGATTATTGGACACCAGGCTGAACTGGTGACGGGTATCGAACATTTGAAAAAAGGTAAAAATTATGGCGATACCAAATATGCCTAATGGGATATTTTGCGAAATAATGACTGAATGATAAAAAACTAATAATTCATAATACACACAATTAGTAATAAAATATAAATCAGTAATTACCTGTATAAGACTTTTATGGGTGGCGATGCAACTGATCATTATTATATGTATAACTCTCGTCAGAGAAACTGTGCCTTTATATAAGAAATACGATTACATTTTTTAATTCAGCGGAGAAAATTACATATAATTTCCGCTCATAATATTCCTGATGAAAATTGGCTGTTGACTAAAGGTTGAAAAAGATTCGCGGATTTTGACGTAATTCTGAGATTTTTCGTCCAAATTTATGCATTTGTTTGGCTGATGCTAAGTTTCGAAACAAAAACACTGTATAGATTTCAGTATTTGTATCCATAATGTTTAATATGTTAAATTATTCAACTTTTTAACAAGAAAAACCTCAGATTGATGTTAAAAATTCCCGTAAAAAATTGACCTTTTTAAGACAGAATGATTTGTTCTGACATACCTCTAATTTGTAATTTGATGCATTGTATTTATTTTCATTTTTTTCTAGTTGAATTGTTCACCTATATTACATATGATCCATTATTGTACATAATTAGGGTACAATAAAATGTGTATTTTATATGAATACAATATTGAGATATAGCAGAGGGGTTGTCCACATATCATAGATTCAAAGGGGAGTGGAACGAATCCCCTTGCACCGTGCTGGGGCAAAGGATTTCGTTTCCTCCAAATCTATGATACGTGAAGCACCACTCTACTACATCTCAATGTTGTATTCATATAAAATGCTAACAATGAGAAAGAAGCCAGTGAAATTTTTGTAACACATAATGCGGGGATAGAATTTGAAGAATTTAATACTGACAGAGCCACGTGCTGAAAGGGTGTGGCATAGAAAAGTTGATTTTGCGTTTTCTCGAACTTCTTCATACACCCTGTTCAGTATTTTAATATTGGAAATTTGTTGATAAGAATAATCGATGTCAGTGGTGATACGCTTTTCAGACTATTCCGGGACGTGTCTTCGTGCACTTCGATGTGATGTAAGGGTTAGCAAGCTTGTCTTGTTAGACCTGTTACGACTGAGTAGTGAGTTAGGTGCTCCATACTTTCCGCCTTGTGCCACATCTAAGCTACGCTTAAAAAGTCCTATTCCTGGGAATGTCTTGTTGACCTGAATAGAAAACGTATGTTTTTCAATTATTTTACTACTGTGGCTTTCTTTTTTAAAAAAAAAAAGCTAGTAATAGTTTTTTCTTGTTCAAATTTCATTGTTTTTGTAATATTTTATTTTAAATCGCCTTTAATCCTTGTAAGAAAGCGCGATTTCAGTTCATCATACACTCATTCATTCTTCTCTGAGACACAGAAATATTTTCTGTTTGTATTTTAGCCTCTGACAAGAAAATCCCAACCCCACTCAAAAAAAAAAATTCGTGACGGTGCTTACCTTAAGTTGCAAAAAAAATCTACCTCCGCGACGTAGTTTCTCAGTCAGATAACTTGCGTCGTATAACAAAGGGGTAAAAAAAAAAAGAGAGGAAAAACATTTCCTTTATATAACCACTTCAGTGATCACGTGATATCAAGTCACGAGACCTTCTAACTATAAAAGAAAATTCTAAAAAGAAGGTAACAGCTTTTAGCCGACCAGAACAACAACCCAGGTAAATGCCTTACTCCTACCAACTGAAACGTCAATTTTTCCATACCGTTGGAGACGTCGATTTCGTCTTAACTGTTAATGCACTTAGCTAAACAGATTTTATCTTACAATAAATACGTTCTTGAAAACAAATGTAGAGATTCTAGAAAAAAAGAATCTTTTTTCTTTTCCTTTTCATTTTTCAGCTTAAACGCAATATTTTAAACTAGCAAATAAACAAGCCACTATCATCAAATACATTTTCAATATTTAGTCCAATTCCTTGCCACATAGTTGATATTCCAACTGCAAAATAGTTCTAACCACCATAAAGTGAATATTTCCTGCTTTGTCAACGGATTAATTTTAACTCCATAACATTAAAAGATTTCCTTTTAATACAATCCTTCTAATGCTTCAAAAATGGTTTCAGGGTTGAAATGATAAATAAAGGGTGTTTCATTAAGACGGATTATATATAAGGGTGTTTCATTAAAACGGATCAAAGCCAGCAGTAAATAAATCAGTGTTATTGGTGAAAATTTATTTCTCTATTGGACCATGTTATTTAAGTCATGGCAATTATGTGTGAAAAATAATATCGTTCACATGTCCGCCAAATCTGAAAGAAAAAGAAAAAATCCATTAGACGCTTAAATTTAATTCGCATTTAAAATCGGTTCAAGTTATTAGAACACCCTTTATTTCAAGCCTGTATTTATAAGTCTGAATATTAAATACTAAATTCTAAAAAAAATCTATTAAGATTTTGATGCGTTTGTGCCATCAGTGGAAATATATTCAAATATGGGAAACTGAGCATCAAGATCTCCAATCTAATAGTCTACCAATTAAGCTATCGAATAAGTGCATTTCCTTAAGTCTGAAAAGAATTGGAACCCACTAGAAGATAAAAGAACACCAGACAGCTGAAATATACCACGATCCAATTACTGGTCGTTGAATACACTACGTCACACAACCTGTGCCTACTTGAATTGGACTCCGATACGTTTGTGAATTCCAGTCACGTAAGCGTTTCATCAGGAATGGTCTCGCGATAACATATCCACGTTTGCATAAACGAGAAGCAAAATCCAAAATCGGAGAGACGGATTTAGTGTTGAAACTTACTTTCTCTTGGCTGCCATTTCTTTTCTTTTTTATCGTTCGTGAGAGATGTTAAACATTTCTTTTGTACTTTCTTAGTGAATAATTTATACAGACGGGTTTGTATCGTGTACATGCACGTGAAAGAAAAAGAAAAGAAAAAGAAAGTAATTTGTATAAAAAACATATGGAATTTTCGTAAGCTAGAAATGTTGATATAAATCCACTAGAAGAATTTTCGAGATTATTAACGATCAAAACAAAATAAGTATTTATATAATACAGGCGATTCAGATTGTACGTGTTTGAATCTATTGACCCGGAGATGCATAAAAAAGGTTTGACGTCAGTCTTGCAAATGTAGAAGAGTTGACTGCCTGCCTTGAAAATCAGAATTAAAAATCCAGCCTTTTACCTGAGACTGAATATCAACTACAAGCTCCGGAGGTAAACAACCGTTTAAACCATTGATCCGATTTAAATAGATCGATATGAACAAGTGAAGTAAAATAATAACAGATTTAAAAATTGAGAGTGACACCCACAAATCATTCTATTGCCGAAAATCTATCAAACTGTGAAGTCATCACTAACACTAGATAAGATAGAAAATATATTAAAATGCTACAAAATATTTTCAAAATTTATTTTTCTTTAATTTAAATTGTTTTTATACGAAAGTCCATCCACTACAAGGCTCTAGAGCCACTCAAGTTAAAGGATTACTGTCATAATGATTAAGATGAATGAGGTGCATGGTATGAATGCCAGAGATAGTAGTAGGAAGTGAAGGTTGTAAGGGCAGAATAGCTAACGTTAAACCCTTGACTTGAGGAGATTAAGATTGTAATGTTCACGGAAGCATATATGCTAGAGTCTGTTCTACAAAGTAGCAGTTCCGGGGCAAGGATTTACCGAGTTGAACTTTATCTTTATATTTGAAATACGAAAGAAATGAAAATGATTCAACTCCGTCGAAGCAGTATGATGTGACCTAGCTGTAAATATATGAATTGGTGAAACTAAAGAATGGAGCGCTCAACTGAACATTTACTAGTATGGTTTGTTTTAGCTTGCTTTGGTTTGGTTTGTTTTACGGTATGCCATCCTCAATGGGTTATTTAATGCCAACAAGATTTTTACTGCTCGCAATATTTTTCCAAAAATGTATTGTTGGTAATATTTTTCTTTTTCAAAAATGTATTGTTGGTAATATTTTTCTTTTTCAAAAATGTATTGCTGGGAATATTTTTCTTTTTCAAAAATGTATTGCTCGAAATATTTTTCTTCTTCAAAAATGTATTGCACGAAATATTTTTCTTTTTCAAAAATATATTGCTGGGAATATTTTTCTTTTTCAAAAATATATTGCTGGGAATATTTTTCTTTTTCAAAAATGTATTGCTGGGAATAATTTTTCCCAAAAAAAGTATTGCTGATATTAAATCTTATTTTTATACTTTCATAGTGTTTAACTCCTTTTGGAGGTTAAGCATTTGCCCATAACTGGGACCCTCTCAACTACGGGCAAATACCTAACCCCCCACCACCGGTATGAACCTCGGAACATCAGCAATAAAAAGGTTGTTCCATGCTCCTCAAAACTTTCTAATCAAAGGCCTTACTGTCGGATGTAGTTTATCGTCTTACCCAGGAAATAATGTAGTGACAGGTTTGCGATGTTACGTAAGCGTGAAACATGCTGCAAAGTAGAGAATGGCTTTTCCTCTACAAGACTGCATAAACGATTTTAAACCCTATCAAGGCTGGAATGTGTGAATTAATCAGCCCCAGTCCAGATATTTCGTTTTTTTCTCTCATCAAACTGTTGTAATGATCACAGGTATAGTAGAAATAAAAATGTTGATAATAAACTATAAAATAAAAATAATTATTAAACTAATAAACTACAATAAACTATCACAAGTTAAATCATTCTTATACACTGGAAGAACGATGTCTGTCGAATTTTTCGCGGTTGTTTCACCTATCATCTCCTAGTTTAAGATTTTTGGTAAGCATGGACAGAAAGTAGTTTTTCTTTTCATAATTTATTTTTTTCCGAAATTTTTTAAAACTTCACGAAATAAATACATCATTAGATATGCATAAATCATTTGAAGATGAGCAATAGATTTTACATGTACACCGGAAGTGATAATAAAAGAAGAGTTTAATTTCCTGATTTTGATTCCTTATTTTCTTTCTCCAGTTCCGACTCGCAACTGTAAAATGTAGACATTACAGATTTTTTAACAAATCTTTTCAAATGACAACGCATTAGATTAATTTTTAAATTAAGGTTTCAGCTTCTTAAGTTTATGAACATGAGATTTACCATCTTGCTACGCTACTATGGTTTTGATAACATTAAACACGTCAGTTGGTAAAGCTATCTGCTTCTTTTAAACTATTTCCCCGTCGAGAAAGATAGAAAATGATCTCCCCTTCTCGTTACATTATTCAATATTATTTTCTTGTAAAATTTATTCACGGATTTTTATACGGATGCGTCGTCTAGAATTATCCATAAGGTTGCTATATACAGAAATAAATAAATATCTGAGATGATTGAATATTTCGGTTCGTGGACAAATCTGGATAAGCAAACAGATACATATATTACGCTGTGTCTCACATGACAAACCACTTCATGTTTTATCAATATATAAACTAAATACTTACTGGAATCTAAATGCTCATTTGCTGAATGGAAGTCGTATATAAATGCGCAGTTAGGATTTAAACCTGTTCGTACTGCGCAGGTGTAAACAAAAAAAGAAAGGCTATTTGCATGAAATATCATGAATATCGATGTATCAAATTAATAATCACATTTCAACTTTGAAGTCTTGAAATGGAGTGTGTCTACAGAGACAGTGATTGTATGTGACAGTATACTGCATTTCTGAACATATTAACTGATAAATCGATAACTATACTGATTGACTGATTTTATCCTTAGTATGTTAGATCGATAGATGAGAGGTTTGAAGGAAACAAGCATCGCTTACAGCACATCATCAACCGAGGATTTACGTGAACTTCTTACAAATCTCTGTGTGTGACTGGTCTTCATCTTAAATACCGTCCTGGCTATGACGATAAACTACATCCGCGTCCTGGGTAAGACGATAAACTACGTCTGACAGCAAGGCCTCTGATCAGGTTTCGAGGAGAGTGGAATCAACTCTTAATTTTTGGTGTTCCCAGTTCCACTCTGACCCGGAGGGGTAGCACCTGTTAGAGTCCCACCTATGGGCAAATACTTAACCACCAAAATAGGGTCAAAACACTATGAAAGTGTAAAAATAGGTTTTAATACCAGAAATACCTTGTAAAAAAATTATTCCCAGTAATACATTTTTGAAAAAGAAATATTACCAGCTATACATTTTTTAAAAACGAATATTATCAGCAATACATTTTTGAAAGAAAAAAAGAAAAAAAAAATTACCAGCTATAGATTTTTTTGAAAAAAAATATTACCAGCGAAGGAAAATTCTTACCAGAAATAAATTTTTGAAGGAAAAGTATTACCAGAAATGGATTTTTTGAAAGAAGGAATATTAACAGAAATAGATTTATTAGAAAAAATATTACCAACAATGAAAATTTTGTCGGCATTAAATGACCCATTGAGGTTGATATGCCGTAAAACAAATCAAACCATCTTAAATACGACTTTGTGTTAAAACTATCCGTTTTATTAATATCTTAAGACCATCGGAAGTTGGGATTAATCAAGTGTTGATGATGAGCTTGTTTCTCGATATATATACTCACTAAAAATCAGCCTTATGCGAAAGTTATTTTCAGTAAAAATACATCTAAAATAACTTGTGTTACAGGAAATGTTAGTAAGAAATGAAGGAAGAAAATGAAGCGAAACAAAATGTTCGAATCTTACTACAGACTTCTATGAATTTTTATACATCAGAGTAAAACTGGAAAAAGTGAATAACTCTCTGAAGTTCAAAATATCTGAATGGACATTTATAAATTTTGTGAATATGACAGTCTGAAAACAAAATTTCAGTCACAATTAATTATCGCGAAGATTGTGATTTGCGTTTACTTTAACACAGATGTCTTCCTTTTTGTTCTAATATCATTAAGAACACTTGATCAATTATTTAAAAACGACCAAACTGTGCATCGCATAACAAAATACACCATCTCACTGTAAGTTTCATTAATAGCTAAAGAACTCACCAACGAATATAGTCACCAAACGACTTTAAATATTATATCATTACAATAAAATTATTAAATATATCGGTATTAATATTATGCAGATTTTTCAAGTGCAAAAATTTAAAAACTTCCGAATTAAAAATACAGGCCTCGTCTTGAAAAAATAGGTATTAGCTTAGCTAAAAGAAATTATCTACATACCCACTCAAGGTTATGACATAAGATAGAGTTTACATGAAGGCAAGAGTTGCTTGAGGTTTCTGGGCATTTGTGGGGACGAAGGAGCGGTGTCCTAGATATTTAACACCTTATATTCAACGACTTCTTTATTAGCAGTTTAATAATAAGTTATAAAGATTATACAGATAGATTAGCTCCAGTAAAATGATCTAAAGTTTTTATCATCATTTCTTATCATTATATTTTGGTTTGCCTACAAAATGATGTAAACTTCACAATATAATGATTTAATAAAAGTTAAATTCATTCCATTTCTTGTGTCTTCTAATCAAGAACATCCTGATATTTTAGTGTTAGTTCTGTATCATTTATGACACACATGTTTTATGGACGACCTCCACGGAAATAATTCTTAATCAATGCCTTCTATCAGGCAAGTGTTTCGAGACCAAGTGCATTTAAAATTGTCTTCATGTCAATGTGATCTTATTATCAAGTCATATACAATCGTAAACACAGTAAGTTTAGCTGCATCGCGTACTTTGCAAATAAAATAAGCCCCAGTGGACAATATCGTATTGCTATTCAAAACAATAAAACTATTAATACGAAAACCACCAGTTTCACTTGTTTTACAAGCAATCTAGTAATATTTAATAATTTCAAACGTATTTACATATAACTTAAGCATATTTTCAGACCAGAAATCTGTCTCTATGTGAATTCATGTTTTCCTTCTGCAAAATTATATATGTGTGTGGCTGTGCTATAAATGAATTATTTATATATGTACAATATATACATATACATATATATACATAAATATATACATACATATACATATATATATATATACATATATATACATATATATACATATATATATATACATACATATATATACATACATATATACATATATATATATATACATACATATATATATATACATGTATATATGCACATATATATACATATATATATATATACATATATATACATATATATATATATACATGTATATATGCACATATATATACATATATATATATATACACATATATATACATATATATATATATATACATATATATACACATATATACACATAAATCCGGGTAACCTTATTTTCAATTTCTTTTTAGAATAGACAATGGGACTTATACTAAGTTAAAACTTAACGTGATAGGTTATAGCCAAGTGTGATCCAGGACTCCTTACCTGTTATCTCCCTCCCCCAATCCTTTCCTCTGTTTTTTTGTCGTCCTTTTTTATGTTATCTATAATAGGAGTAGGTAGTCTCTTCTACCGCCCGGTCAACACTCCTCCCCCTTCTATTGGATATGAGTAGAGGCTTACACCTTGTTTCTTGTCTAGGAAGGGGTTCCCGGTACTCTTTCTCTCTCCGGCCTCTGTATTAGTGCAGCTCTGTTTCTCCCATGATGTGTGCAGTCTGTGGCATCACCTCTTCATTCTGAGGGTACACGGTTGACAGTTCTCTGGTTGCTGTTTCCGACTGGTAGTTAGGAGCCCTAACTCTTGCGTAGCGTCTTGAGCGGCCGCTCTGATCAACAGTTGTATAATACCGGGGTGTTTGTAGTGCCATGTCGCGCATGGAAAGGTGTCCCTGCAGTCACCTCCGGTGGGCAGCCCTGAGGCCACATAATGATGCAGATTTTGCCAACTCCTCTCTGCCCGCGTCACGGTCGAAACTGTCTGTTTCTTTTACTTCGGGCCTTCTCATCTTACAAACAAAATTCAATATGAGTTACAAAAACCGAAAGATTAACCCTAAACCAGCCTCTCAAAAACCACCTAAACCCCTCAACATTTCGTTCTCCAACATCCGGGGCATTAGGACAAACTTCTGCAGTCTGGAATCTTTCCTCACTGCAAACGGCCCGGATATACTGGATCTCTGTGAGACAAACCTTGTCTCGTCTATCCCCTCTTCTGATCTCTCGATCCCCGGCTATCTTCCTCTCCTCAGAAAAGACTCTCTAACCCACATGCACGGTCTTGGTGTCTACGTCAAGGACCATCTCCCCCTGGCCAGAGAGTTGTCTCTCGAATCGCCAGACCAGTCGTACATGTGTCTCCGACTCTCTCTCCTCAATGCTTTAAGCTATCTCTTCTTCCTTTACCGCTCTCAAGACTGTGAGATACTCGATAGCATTTCTGACAGCATAGATAAGGCTCTCTCCCTCCACCCGTTTGCTCACATTTTTGTGTTTGGTGACTTTAACGCCCATTCACACCTTGTGGCTTAAGAATGCTACTACTGACCACGCAGGCATTCAAACGCTCAATATTTCAATCTCCCATTCCCTCACACAGATAGTTAACTTCCCCACTCGTTTTGCCTTCAACCGGGAAGGTAAAGCCTCTCTTCTCGACCTGTGCTTTACCTCCATCCCCGAATCCTGCAGCGCCTCGCAACTCTGCCCTCTTGGTAACTCTGATCATGCAGTAGTATCAGTTGACATCTCCTTCAACTCCACCCCCTATAAAGAACCTCCTACCACTAGATCTTCGTTCTACTATCAACGAGCTGACTAGGACGCGTTCCGTGATTTCCTCCGCGATGTCCCCTGGGATGGAGTCTTTAAGCTCCCCGTCCAAGAATGTGCTTCTGAGGTCTCTTCCTGGGTTAAAGCTGGAATCGACGCTTTCATCCCATCAAGAAAATATAGGGTCAAGTCGCGCTCCTCCCCCTGGTTCTCGGCTGCTTGCTCAGCAGCCATCGGCCATAGGAACCACTACTTCCACCTATACCGTAGCGACATGTCTGACTGCAATAGACGTCTCTTTGCCTCCGCCCGTAACGAATGTAAGCGTGTCCTCAATGATGCAAAGTCACTATTTGCGGCTCGGATGAAGGAACGTATTGCATCTCGCAAATTTGGCTCCAAAGATTATTGGCGTCTCTGCAAGAGTGTATTGAATAATTGCAAATCCTCTATACCTCCTCTATTCAACCAGTTCGAAGTCTTGACCTCCTCTACCGACAAGGCTGAATGCTTTGCTCGGAAATTTTCATTCAACTCAACGCTCGACTGTTCCGGTGTACCCATACCCGACTTCCCTCTTAGAACTGAGGCCATATTGAGTGGGTTAAACATAACCCCATCTCCAATTTAGATCCCAACAAGGCTAGTGGTGGAGACGGGATACCAGCCATTGTCTTGAAGAAATGCGCGCCTGAACTTTCTAGACTATACAATTACTGCCTCAAGGAATCTTGATTTCCTGACTGCTGGAAGTCCTCTTCGATTGTTCCTGTCTTCAAGAACTCTGGCGACCTCCAATTACCGTCCTATCAGTCTCCTTCTCCTCTTCGGCAAAGTCTTCGAAGCCCTAATCAATACCGGGGTGGTTAACCACCTCACATCCCATAATCTGCTCTCAGACAAGCAATATGGTTTCCGCTTTGCCCGATCTACAGTCGATGTGCTTACGGTCATCACTGAAACAGTCTACCGAGCTCTTCAAAATAACGGGGAAGCCCGAGCCGTGGCACTAGACGTCTCCAAAGCATTTGATAGGGTTTGGCATGCCGGCCTTCTTCGCAAGCTCCAGGGTTATGGCATTACGGGTCGATTATATAACCTAATACGATCATTCTTGTCAAACCGTGAATTGAAGGTCATTCTCAACGGATTCTCCTCCAGTTCCTATCCCACGAACGCAGGTGTTCCTCAAGGCTCCATCCTAGGACCTACTCTATTCCTTATCTACATAAATGACCTTCCTGACGCCATAACTTCCCAAGTTGGCATCTACGCGGATGACACCACAATTTATTCCTGCCTCAAAAACAAATCTAGTCTCGCTGACAAAACTCACCTAGCCGTGCGTCTCGAAAAGGACCTCGATTATGAACTGGGGCATGAATTGGCTGATCAACTTCAACGCTTCTAAGAAAAAGCTGCTCTCTATTAATCACTACAGAGATCCTTCCCTTCCCTCCATTAGAATGTCTGACGCTCAACTTCTCGAGAGCAACTCTCTGCGGCTTCTCGGTCTCACGTTGACTGCTGACCTGAGATGGAATAAATACATTGAGTCAATTGCTTCGTCCACCGCAAGGAAAGTTGGCTCCCTGAGCCGCGCCAGGAAGTTTTTCTCCCCGGAGTCGATATTCCAGATCTACAAATCAACAATTCGCCCTTGCATGGAGTATTGCTGCCATATATGGTCTGGTGCCCCTTCTGTTTGCCTCGGGGTTCTTGATAGGCTCCAGAGGCGGATATGCAATGTAGTTGGCCCTGCCCTGGCGTCTCGTCTACAGTCACTTTCTCACAGACGCGCCGTCGCCTCCCTCTGTCTGTTCTACAAATACTTTCATTGAAATTGCTCCGAGGAGCTGCATTCGCTGGTTCCCAGACGTCATGAGTTCCAGCGCCTTACGAGGCTGGCATCCCGCTCTCACCACTTCACTGTCGAAACTCCTAAATGTAGCCGTCTCTTCTACTCTATTCCCTATTCTTGTTTCCTGTGAGCTATAATCTCCAGCTATTCAAGTGTAATGTCAATCGACATCTCCAGTTGCCTTGACCTATCCACTACCCTCATCCTTTCTTCTATCACTCCTATCTGATCTTGCTCTAAACTTTCTGTAACCCCTTGCGTCCTAGTGGCTTCCCGCCTTGCTTGGGGTGAAATGCTTAAAAAAAACAAAAAAACATATATATACATATATATACACATATATATACAGATATATATATATATATACACATAT
The DNA here is from genome assembly GCA_903632075.3 of Acanthosepion pharaonis. Taxonomy (NCBI): domain Eukaryota; kingdom Metazoa; phylum Mollusca; class Cephalopoda; order Sepiida; family Sepiidae; genus Acanthosepion; species Acanthosepion pharaonis. Next base: position 117,268 of record CAHIKZ030000027.1, read on the forward strand.
ATATATACATATATATATACATATATATATATATACACACACACACATATATATATATATATATATATATATATATATATATATTGAGTCTATTTGTCCAGTTTCTTCTTCGTCACCGAGGCCCGTTGGTACTGTTGGTATGACTCTTGCGTTGTATTGTAACGGTAGTGGATGCGCAATGCTGATGGGTGCCAAATAGAACAAACGGCCGGCCTGTGCTTGAAGTAAAGAGAGAGAGAGAATATATAAGAAATTATCACAATATGATGGAAGCCTGTTTTATGCTTTAAATGAACTTGTTTTTGGCTTGGTTGAAATTGTTTCGTTTTTTTATGTCTGTGCGTGTTTGTACGTGTGTGTGCGTGCGCGCAGGCGTGTACGTGTGTGCGTACGCGGATACGTGTGTGTATATGTGTGTGGGTACAGAGAAAGAGAGAAAGAAAGATGATATACAAATGATCTCAGTTTGATGAAAGTCAATTCTATGCCTGAAATGAACTTTGTACTCGTTTTTGGCTTCGTTGAAATGTTTTTGTTTGACGAGTTTTTCGCTTTCGGCTTAACGTTGGATTCGTTTGATTATGATGGATAAATTGATCAATTTGTTTTTTACTGCTTATCAAACCTTTGTCGATAATTTTTAACCAAAGGATATTTCAGATTGTAAGAATAATTCTATTTTGCGAGTGAATATCGCATCAACTTTTTCTTTTAGAAAAATTATTATTTCTCCACTGTTTAACCCATAACTTGAGGGAGGAGATTAATTATTACCCTTCCTAATGGTATTAGTGCATAAGTGAATGCATCAAACCCAACAGGAATTCGACTCCTCGCCTGGATTTCTCATTTAAACAATTATCCATTAGCCAACTCGCACGTCCTATGTAAGGTAGATGCTTGGAAGAAATGCGTATATTGTTTGTTTTTTTGTTTGTTTGTTTTTTTGGAGGGGGTTCTGAGCGGCTGTTACATACTTTTGTGAATATTTAATGTTACAATAAGTGTACCTCTTTTAGCTTTGTTTTAATGTTGATTTCGAATCTTATTTCTTTGAATTTTTCTCATTTTTTGTTTCGTTTTTGCTTGTTTTTGCTTATTTTTGTCTGTACCTGTAGTTTTTTCTTACTCCGTATTCTCTATATAATCCTGTGTCTTTTTGATAATTTGTATAATAGTTTTTTAGGTTTCATCCTGAATCTGCTATCAGCCGACTCTATTAGAATCTCAACTACTGCTCTGTTACTCTTCACCTTGGCCAATTCTGACCTAACATCAGATTTTTATTTTACGGATCCTTAATATTTTTTTTATCTCCAACTAGCAGCCATACCCAGCTGGTCGATCAGAAAAAGCGTTCAATTAGAATGGAGCAAAAACAGCATCAAATTTAGATGTAACAGAATCTATCTTCTTCAATTATTTTAAAGTACTTTCATTAAAAAAAACATTTTGAATTAATGCAGTTACTGATATAACAGAAGTAGTCTGTATTTATTCAATCGAAGTTAGCAAAGGACATGAAGCAGTAAAACAGTCAACATGAAGACCCACTTCAGACCACAATTATTTTGAATTTTTTTAAATTCAATTTGTCAGTGTGCTACCAGGGATGTAAAAGTGGATACATTTATAATGCAATTGTTAAGTTTGATGAAATTGGTTGAAAAATCAACGAAAAATAAGAAAGAAACCATTAAAAATCGCCATTTTTCACTATTTACGCGGGTTTTTACTATATGGGTGGACACAGTTATCAAGTTAAATGACTGTTAAACAATCAACTTATTGTTAGCTACAATTTAGCAATGTTTGTATTAGATTGCTTGAAAATTAAGGGAGGTTTTAGTTTAAAATTTGTGTAGAAATCAATTTCTGTTAAAATCGATATTTCGTTTTTCGCAGTTTTTCGCTAAACGCAGTGACGTAAAAATAAAAATGAGGTATCGTTGAGCACGTCATGATGTAAGTAACATACATACCGAGTTTTAACGAAATCGGAGGTAAAAAAGCTGAATTTATCGATTTTTGATCAACTTTATCGATTATTAATTTTTTTAAATTATCGATCTTTTACGCTAAGAACCTATCTCTTACATTGTATATGGTCAAATCGCTTACATAGATCTCGAATGAAAAATTATCACACAGATAGACAGACACACATACAACCTCTTTTATATATATATAGATGTTCTCCTAAAAGAGCCTTCCGATATATTTGTTCCATCTCTATAGTATCTTTTCTATTATGACTTTTCATTCTAGATTTGATGCATCCTACTGAATATTGTTTTCTCACCAACTATTACTTTTAACTCTTTTTTATGCATGTCTTCTATTTTCTGCAGGTTTCTATATCTGAAGATTTTTCATTGAGCCATTGCTTGCTTAAACTTATTTCTTGTAATTTTTTAACTGTCAGGATTCGAATCCACATGGCCACGAAGAAGCTTTGCTGATCAAGCAAATATTCAGGCCGGTAGACGAAAATAAATGGGTATACTGTTTGATATATATATATATATATATATATATATATATATATATATATACTCCGGCTTATCATTTCCGATCACACACTTCCCTTAGGGCGACTAGCGAATCCCTGTTGCAGACGTCTGCTCAGACATATTTGTCTTTGTTCACCATCCACAGCCAACCAGTGGCTTATACTGCAACTATTCGGAGCGGGACATAGTTACAGTGTCTGGTAATGGGTGCATCATCTGTTACGATCAACATTTCATATATATATATATATATATATATATATATATATATATTTCATAATATATATATATATATATATATATATATATATATATATATATATATATATATATATATGGTGGTACTAAACTTATGTATTTCTGTATGCTTATATGTCATTTATTAAATTCTACATTTGAGTCTATATCACTGTTGATTGAATTTATTGGCAAAAAGTTGTTTTAGTTTATGGGGACTAAAATTTTAAATATTGTTGCAGATGATTTTTTTGGTGAGAACAATTATATTTGTTAGGCGGATGTATGCACCAAAATAACTTTACATAATGGATACTTAATAACTTAAAATTGCTATGTCTGAAATTAATGATACGATAAAAGTATCAACCGAAAAAATTGGGTTCTTTTTTCATGTATGGGTGATAAATATTAAATGGTGAATATTAAAATTATTCAAGTCTACAAATCAGACAGTCGATGTTCATCCTAAATTATTTACAATCTATAAATCAACTGTTCAAAATATAATTCGAAAGTTCTGGAGAGAGAGGGAGAAAACACAGTTGCAAATAAGACTGGACTTGATAACAAGATGAAGCTCTCAAACGGAAGAGAACGTAATTTATGAATGGTTAAAAATAACACAAACATTACACATAAGAATCTCGGGAATAATTTGGGAAGTTCTAGTCTGAAAGTAATAACAAATATTCTTGTATTATTCAAAAATACAAGTATATTGACATTTACTCATCTCAAAAATGAAATACTAAATTAATAAGAAATACTTTCACTGAAAATTTACCCAGATGAAATCTACAAACATGTCAACCTCGTAAGACCCATTTTTGAAAAGCTACACAAAATGCTAGTGGCTCGCTGGCGGGCCGCCGATGGTTACACCAGCGGTCCTCTGATGGCAGCCAACGGTGAGCTACTGGCAGTCCGCAAGTGGTAACATTGCCTAGACGAACACGGCATGGCGGCCAGACAGCGAGCAACCAGTGGTAAACGCTAGTGGCATGCTACCCAGTGGCAAGTTGATGTAGGGTAAACATTAAAAACTTCGGTGAACATTTGAAAGTGAATATATTGATGAGCCTCATATTCTGGGAGAATAAAATAGTCATATAAAAAAAACTCGAACTTTGAGGTCATAATGACAAGAGATTAGTTAAGCCTTTCACTACAAAGAAATCCTACCCTACAACGAATCATAGATAATAGATTATCATGGTTTGCTGATTTAACACATGAAGTATTGCAAAATGTCCCTGTAGGTGTTTGCGGAAATTTAGTAAAAAGTTACTGGTAAAGATTAGAAAAATGGATAGCTTAAAAAGAATGTAAAATTAAACATTGTTTCTTGCTATTAATTTAAGGCATACAATTATTGCATTTCATAAATATATTTATTAAAAATTAAACATTTTGTTCATATATTTCCTAACCTGGTGCGAGCTACAAATTGGATATGTCTAAAGGAAGCAGGTAAAAATTTAAATATCTGGGAAAAAGAATAAAAGTGTAACACCAAAATCCGAAGGCGCATTGGGATAGCAAAAGATGCCTTTCAAAAGCTAAACAAAGTATTAAGAAACAGAAAGATTTTGTTGGAAACAAAGAATATCTTTGGGATAGCGATTGTAGACTAGATGCCAGATCAGGACCTATCATATTGCTTATTCGTCTCTAGATTTTGTCGAAGACCTTTTGTTTGTAATCTATAATCTCCAGTTTTTCATTAATCATTCTAATATTTCTTTCCATTTTTTCTCACCTTCTCTTTCACTTTCTTCTCTACCTCCTTCTTTTTAGTCTGATTTCTTTTTACGCTTCAAATTTAACCTTTTATCTTTCCTTCTTATTTTCTCGGCCATCGGCAGTGTTCACCTTTTCTTATTATTTGTGAATCATATTTATTAGTCGTGCTAATACTTTTTCTCTTTCTTCTTTTTTCCTACACTTGACACATTTTATTTCTTTTACTCTTTCTTTCTTTCTTTCTTTCTTTCTTTCTTTCTTTCTTTCTTTCTCTCACTGCTGAGTTTTCGATTTGACATTTCATCGCCCCACCTCATCCCGCCTTCTTATTTATCTTTACATCGCTTGCGACTTTGCATGCCACTGTTTTTTCTATATGATCTCTTCCTACTAATGCTGTTCTTTTATTGTCTGACCTCTCACCAAAATCACTCACTTCACTAGCCACACTTTCTATCTCTTCTCGATTTCCTCTTCCTTCTTACTACACTGTTTTCCTTTTCTTTCTTTTCCCTATCCTTTTAATTCACTTTCGTTTACTCTCACTCATTCTTTTACTTTTTTGTATATTCATCCTCTATCCTAGATTTCTTGGTTGTTTTTTTTTTATCTTTTAAGTCTATCTCCATAATTTTCTACTCATCTTATTCTTTGTCCATGAATTGTTTCATACAAGACGAATTTGCTTAACAGTATTTATCCAAGTCCTCCCGATAAGGCGGTATGTTGCACAAGGTCGGGCTTTAACGTGGGGCGATCCAAGCCCGTAGGCTCAGACAAAAAGCACGTAACGTAACGTGGTCGAGTTTATCTACCTCCCCAGACGAGACTCTGCCCTTCAGAATAGCCTCGTCTCGGTTCCTCTCTGACCGAAGGCAGATAGGTCGACAAGCTGGGCCAGCGAGCGGACTGCCTGACTCGTTCGAGCTTTAATGTTCTCGGTATTTACCCAAATCTTCACCACAAGGAGGGATGCGGCACAAGGCCGTTTTTATATGTGGGGCATTCCGATCCCATAAATTCCCCGTATACCCTGTAGTAACGCGATCGGGTTTGTCTACCGCCCCAGACGGGACTCTGCCCTTCGGCATAGCCTCGGCTGAGTTCCTCTCCGCTCGAAATCAAAGAGGTCGACAAGCTGGACCAGGCAGCTGGAGATTTATTGCATTGACATACAGCAATTGTGGCACAAGGCCAGAAAGGGGGAAACGGTTGAGGCTGATCAACTCTGTCAATCTTATACCTAGCTAATCCAGATCACGACCCATTCATTAGTTACAATTTACACAACCGCCACAAAAAACAAGTCTGTCATCAATCACTCCTACATATAGCACAATACCGTATACACACAGGGAACTTATAAAACACTCCATGACATAAAAATTCATGAATATACAATTATATATATAAAAATTATCGATAATAAGCAATGATGGAGGGGGGGAATGAAGCCGAAACCAAACTAAAATATAACAAAACACACAAACTAAAAAAATAATTGATGTTAGTAGGATCCGTCCAACCCTCAAAAGAAATGAATGAGACTTCTGTATTCTGTATTCAGACAAAATTAAGAGTCTCTCTCGCTAAGATAAAGATAAAATAAATACGGACATAGTGAAAATAAGCTGACCCAGCCGAGATGAACAAAGGGGGCCAAAAACAAACTGGGAAAGTTGGGAATCTTGGCTTGGTTCATCACTAAGGTAGCTGGTTATACATAAACATACTCACATTAACTACGTTCACAAGAAGGGTCTTTCCTAACCAGGAGAGGGCTCCACAGGAAACCGTTCCAATGTGACTTATGGAGACTTACAAAAGAAAATCTATGATTTTCTAACTACAGGTTAGATGTGGCATAAGGCCGAAAATATAGGACACCCAGTCAGGATTGAAGTCACTACTCAGTTGTAATGGTTCTAGCGAGACGAGCTTGCTAACCATTACGCCACGTCGAAGTGTTCCAAATGATTTTCCAAGCGTAGCTTAGATGTGGCAAAAGCCGAAAGTGTGGAGCACCCAGTGAGAGTCGAACTCACTATTCAGTTGTAATAGATCTAGCGAGACAAGCTTGTTAACCATTACACCACGCCGTCGTGCCGATAGCATTAATGAACACAGCATAGCAGCAGAGTTCTTCTGATTATATATGTTCACGACAGATCCATCAATGACAGATCCATCAATCATAGCACATTCTCCATTGCCTTATTCTTAGAGGGATGAAGTCCTTGAATAGAGCAGGTATCATTTGCTGTCTGCGAGATCGTGGTGCATTGCCAGGAGCATGATGAGGTTCTTCCTTTTTATCGCTAGAACTGGATTTAATCCTGAAGCGTTTCCGTAATCTTCTACAAGTTGCTTGCTTGTTCTCAAAAATATCGGTAGGTGGATGTGATCTCTTTTGTGAAACCCGGTCGTCGCCAATCGAGGGACCAGAGCTCAAGGGTCCCTCGTAATCTTTAAAAGGAGACCACGATTCAATTTCTTCAACATCGGTTAAAGTGTCCTGAGGACAGCCCTCGCTTAGGCTTGTGTTTCCCCATTCATCCTTTGCTGAAGTGAGACTTCCCGTCCATCAGGGTAACAGACACGCGCCTACTGGGGGTTGGCGTCTAGAAGATCCACTTGATCCACCAGTGGTTCGTTCTTATTTAGTCTTCTTCGTAGTATCACTCCAGGTTTCGAAAGCCAATGTGTCAGAGACGCTCCAGTCGAATTTCTAGGAAATGGAAGGAATCGTTCATATGGAGTTGCGTTAGTGGTTGTGCATAATAGCGTTCTAATTGCATGCAAGGCCTCTGGGGATAATTGTTCCCAATTCTTTAATGATACCCCTTTATTATTCCATTATACCTCTCTCACACTGTCCGTTACGTTGAGTGTTATATGCGATTGTTCGACTTACGACGACTTCTTGTTCTTGTAAGAATCGTTGTACGAGTTCAGACATAAATGAATCCCCTTTGTCCGAATAAATATACTCGGGTAGCCCGGAGACGGCAAAAACTGAGTAAAGTGATTGTATGACTGTTGTACAGGATACATCGGTGTATGGTATCGCCAAAGAAAACCGCAAATATTCGTCAATTATTATCAGCATATATTTGTTAAAAGTTTTTGACAGAAGCAGTCCTTTAAAATCCAATACAATTCTTTCATACGGTTGCGTGCCTTTTAAGACCTTGCTGGTTTTAGAACATCAAAATCTCTTACACAAGTTGGTAACTTCTTTCACGTTCTCTAGTGAATCGGGATGGTTTTTTGCTCTTCGTCATATGCGTGTAACACCTGGGGTGGTACAACTTTCTATGTAGTTTCTTTAACTCTTTTTTTTTTTTTTTTTTTGCTAGAAGCCGAGATACATAACACAAGAGAAGAAGGGCGTTCAGAGCTGTGTTTTCTTTACCGTGGCGGTACGTTACATCAAACGAGTAACACGAGAGTTCCATCATCCACTTGGTTATCTTTTCATTTTTAATTTTACTTGTCATTTCCGTGTTAAAAATGAACGAGACTGATTTTGGGTCTGTAATCAGTTTAAAATGTCACTCCATTAAAAAAAAAACCTTCATTTTCGCAGCGATTCCACAATAGCATAAGTTTCTTCCTCTTTTGCAGCATACTTACGTTTCGATTTAGACAGGGTTCTGGGAAAAAGACTATGGGCCTCCCCAACTGTTTTAAAGAGGCGGCTAGGGCGCATTTTGGGGCGTCTTTCTCTACTACCAGAGGTAATGTATGATCGGGTGTAGTAATAGCTGCTTTCGTTATGCCCATTTTTAATTCGTTAATCTTTCTCTGCTATGGCAGATAACGAGGAATTTTATATTACTGTTAGAGGGTGAATTTTGTCTGAAAAAGACGATATCCAATGGTCAAAGCGTGCAGACATTCACAATACACGGTGTAGAGCGAGTATATCTTTTAGAATTTGAATAATGGATTCAGACGTTCTTGATTTGGTTTTATGTTATGTTTAATTATTATTTACCAAAGTCATTATATATATTTTTACGTCTAAAATACTTACGTTCCGATTTAGACAGGGTTCTAGTGAAAAGGGCTATGGGCCTCTCCGATTGGCTTAAAGAGGTGGCTATGGCGCATTCTGTGGCGTCTATCTCTACTACCAGAGGTAGGGTGGACTATGTCTGAAAAACACGGTATATAATGGACATAGTGTACAAACATTCCTAATGCACAGCGCAAAGCGGGTAAATCTTTTTGGACTGGTAGGCTGTGTAATGTATTCAGACGTTCTGGATCGGGTTTTATCTTATTTTTATCTTATTTTACTTGTACCCAAGTAATTTTATATTTTTTCGTCTAAAATATCATTTGTCTTAGTTAAGCGTAAGTTTGTACTTTTTAACAACCGCCATGAATAATTTAAGATTTCTGTCATGTTCCACTCGATTTTTTCCCGCAAATAGTTACATTATCGATTTAAATATAGATGCTTCGCATTTTCTCTTTTGATATTGTTTGGTCTATCACTCTTTGAAATCTATCTACCCCGTTAGTTACGTCAAACGGTATTCTACGAAATTGATGAAGTCTACCGCTAGCCTCGAAAGCCGTATAGAGTTTACCTCTGGGCCTTATAGTCTACTTGATCGTAGGCACTTTTAAGGTCCTGAGTACTATATAGGCTGTTTTTTGGACTATTTTCTCTATTATATCGTCTATTTTTGAAAGAGGGTAGGCATCCAGTGAAGTAAACCGGTTTATACTTTTGGAATAGTCGATTACCATTCGCTTTTTTTGTTGTTCCCAAGGGAGATTACGAAGACCTGGGTTCTCCCCGACGAATGGCTTAGTTCGATTATACCATCCTTTACCATGCGAGTAACTTCGGTTTGGATAAATAATGTATCCTCCTCCGTGTGTCGCCTAGATTTAGTAGCTACCGGTGTTAAATTGTTGAAAAGATCTGGGTACGGTATTCTTATACCTGCTAGGCCACTCTTTAAAGGTTACTTAGAACCTCCAAAGGGTATTTCTACTAATGAATGTTGGCACAAGTTGTGTCCTAATATTAGGTCGCAGCATAAATCTTTCATTAGTAGACATCTTACTCCTTGGTATAAAGTACCCTTTACTCGTAGATCAACTAAACAGTATCCAAGTATTTTTATGGAAACTGATGAGTTAGCCATCGCCATTTTGTTTAGGCACGGGTAAGTTTTCCATTAATTTACTTTCGCAATGAGTGCGCTGTCAGCCATGATATGAATGCACACATTGCAAAGGTAAATTCATGGTGCCTAAATAAAGTGGCGATGGTTAACTCATCTCTTTAGGTCAGCAGATATAAAAAAATATAGAAAGGGGCGTAAGGCAAGGATATGACTTCTCACCGGACTTATTCAACTTATACAGTGAGGCAATTCTGAGAGAATTGGAAATCCTATCGGGATTCATTATTGGCGGCCACAATGTTAAGAAAATAAGATACGCAGATGACACAGTACTGATAGCAGACACGGAAAAGAAATTACAAAACCTCCTACAGAAGGTAGTGAAGGAGAGCGAGATGAAGCGACTAAGCATAAAGTACAAGAAGACAGAATTCATGGTCATCAGTAAAAGGATGAGTCCCAAATGCGATTTAGAGGTCGGGGAGACTAAAATCAAGCAAGTGACGAAATTTAAATATCTAGGAAGGTTTCTGACAAAGGATGGAAAGTGCGACACTGAAATCTGAAGACGTATTGGGATGACTAAAGACGCATTCCAAAAGCTCGGCAGAGTATCACGAGACAGGAGGATTTCGTTGGTAACAAAGAAAAGAGTACTGAACTGCTACGTGATTATTGTCCTCCCTTACAGCAGCGAATTTTGGACGGTCTCCTCAAAAATGAAAAAGAGACTCGAGGCAACAAAGGTATTATTCTACAAAAGGATGCTAAGGGTATCATGGACCGAGCGTGTGAGCAACGATGAGTTTGTTTTTTTTTTATTTTGTTTTTGTTTTTTTGGCAGCTGAAATTTCTGGGACACGTAATGAGAAAGGAGGCCTTGGAGAATCTGGTACTCACATGGCGAATAGGTGGAAAAAGAGACAAGAGAAAACAACGTTTCACATATATGGCGGGCTTAAACAAGTGGATGACAGAACAGGGTCTGGGAGAAGTAGCAAAGGGACAAAATTTATTGAGAGGTACAAGGGGTAGGGTGAAGTGGAGAGCCATGATCGCTTATGTCCTGAAAGGACACGACACATAAAAGAAGAAGAATGCGTGCGTTAAGAAAGTTTTCTGTGCTCCCCGTGTCAATTAGTGATTTTAATGGCTGTTCGCTAGCCATGGTTTCTATCATTGTAGTTGATAAGCAGCCAAGTATATCCCATGATGCCTTACAAGATACCGTTTCGCTTCCCGTTTTCTTTATTTTTACAAACTTTAGCCCAATATCCTTGCTTTCAACGTGTATAGCATTTATCCATTCTAGCGGGGCATAATGACATTGCGTGTCTTCCCGTTCGTTTAGTTAAGGCTCATATTTTCGAAGAGCCTACTATTTTATCAGATGGAAGGCGGTGCAAAATAGGTGGAGTGGTCTCTGACGTTACTGCAACTGTATCGTAAACTTTAGCATTTTGTTCTGCTAAATTTAATCTTTTGCCTGGTCATAGGCCTGCTGTAATGTTATGATACTGTTTTCGAGTCTTCTTTGTCGAATATCCGTGGACCTTAGCCTGTTTATGAAGGCATCTCGTATTAATTCGGCTCGATAATGTTCCGCCGATACAGAAGAAAATGAACAAAATGAACAATCCTTATTTAGTTTCATTAAGGCTTAATAAAATCCGTCAGTGGAATCTGAGGGCAGTTAACGCTTTGTAGCCAGTTAGTGTCTAGAGACCATTTCATTTTTCTTTTTAATACAGATCCTGTTCAGTATTGTTAAAGCAACTTCGTAGGAAGATGCGTCCGCGAAATACTCGCAAACTTATGCTGAGACCTATTTGGTGAGATAGTGCAATTTATTAGAACTTTGGTCGCATTATGTCCCCAAGAAGGTTATGAAAGCTATTCTCCAGTCACAATATTCCAGTTCAGCCTCAGACACGTTGGGGTCAATAGTAATCTTCACTGTACAGAGTAAATTTGTCATTATCAAAATGGTTAACAATGAGATTTCATTAAATTGTAGCAGAATTGTGGGATACAATACGAATTTGCTTATGAATAAGCTTTAATGTACATTTATTGTACGAATGTACAAATATGACACAATGCCAAAAATGGGAAATGGAGAAGGCTGGTCTTCATCTGTCTTATACCTGGACTTAGCTAGCTACAATCACTGACCTAAACTAGATTGAATCAGCGACTATAATCACCAGCAAACGACCTAACTTTGGATTTTAATATATACCCCGACTTATTCCCAACCACAGCCCCCTCCGTCAATTCGTGCTGTAGCATTAGTAGCAGCTGATCCTGGAAATCTCACCCATCAAATAATTATGCGTTCAATTTCCAATAGCCAGCCAATGGCGATTCTGGAACTCTGAAAGTGTGCGGGGACCATTTGGGGGCTGAGATTTTTCTGCGGAACAGGGCGGGGCAAATTCAAGCAGCGTCTTTATTTTCATACTACACCACAATCGTATACACTACATAGGAATGAATTTTAGTATAAGTATGTTACTTCACTAAATTAAACGGAATAACTTTTCTTCATTCATAGTAGCGGAGTCCTAATCTATTCTTGCCCTCTTTTTCACTCTCAAGCTGTTGGGCCACAAGAGAGGTTAACTTCAAAACAAAATCAAATAGTTAATACTAATATCAATACTAGTAAAACAGTGTAATTTGTCTGCTCTGATTTTTTTTTCTGTACAAAACCAAGGGCCAGCTAAAATTCTGAGCGGAGGACATTGGCTCTTTCTGCTACCCCCACCCCGTAGAATCGCCACTGTGGCCAGCTAACCTAACCTTAGGCTAATCTAATTTTATATGAACCCGGACTAGCTTATCATCCATGTAAATTATCGATACTTGGATAACCTAAGAACCCTACGTTGACTCTCTTAAATAGGACTTGGTCGATGTAGCTAGAACGCACCTCCGAAGCCGAGCTGCCCCTATTAGTCCATACTACCTCCCGGGGGTGCTCATTGTGATAATTATCGACAAGATCAAACTTACCAACAAAGTCTCGACACGATTTCATATCCGGATTATTAGTACTCGATCTTTCCCCTATACGATCTATATCGCTGTCAATCGCCCGCTAAAACTACCGTACGAGATGTCGTCAAAAACGACTCGATACACCGAAACAAATCAGTCCACTCCACATAAACTCCGATGAGACGAAGAGCCTCATCCTTTAAAGTAATATCCAGCACGCAAAACCTGCCCGCATGATCTGCGAAGACAAGAGCACACACAGCTTTCAGAGAATTGCTCACTGGACAGGAATCCCCTCTAAGCATCCATCAAAACTTCACGATAGTGAGTTAAAAAAATGAGTCTCCTGCAAACAACATACATCCACCTCGAGAGGCTGAAGATCGCGAGCGAGCTTCGCCCTGTGAGACTCCGGCCTCAGACCCCGGGCATTCAAACTTGATAACCAGAGAGTCATTATCAGTCCGATTAGGATTGAGAATTTGGCTTGAACATGCTCGGGGAAAGGACACCAACGGCTCTCCCATTGACCCATCTCATTTTTAATAGGACCGTCCAAGAAAAGACCGCCAGTGTCCCAGGGACATGTCAGTTTTAACGCTCTATAGACGGAGGGGTGAACGAAACATGGACACTCCCAGCACAAAGTTGTTTCACTTAGTTGCTTTCCTGATTGTACACAATTGCAAGAGGTGGACTGATTTTCAATAAGTTGATGGCCTCCTCGACCAAACCCTATATCTGCCGCGCCTCCGATGCCGTCCTGATGACTGTGAACACCCTTTTCTTCTTGGAGAAATTGATGAGGATCTTCTATATCATGCTCCCCATTCACTTTAATCGATAGCAGCTCTTTGAGGCTGTTTCCATAATTGTGGGCTCCTTCAGTCTGAGCCAGGGTAAACACGGCAAATATCCTCCTCTGAATTGTATGGTAATCTGGATGTTTTTCCTTTTTTCCTTCTTTGCCTTTTGGTAGGCGAAAGAATTTTTTTTGTTTTGCGGGGCAAGGACTGATTGTGGGACATGGAGTATAAAGAGTCTTTTTTTCCTGAAGGAACTGGGATCTCGACCGATTGGGATAGACATGGAGGAATGAATTCAGGTGATGATTCAGGTGATGATTTCTGATCTGGGTAAGACGGGTAGAGGCCGAGGGACGTAATGGCTTTTTCGATGGTGATGTATATTTTAGTATTCAATTTTTTCTTCTTGTATATTTTATTCTCTTTCACGCAACTTTATTACTGTATGTCCTTTTTACATTATTCGGACTATTGTCCCCATCTTTCTTGCCATATTCATCACAAAGTTTCGGCCGTTGTACGCTCCGGCCTTTTTCAGGTGGTTGGAATGTCGAACTGAACCCTTTATTTCGCTCACTGGGGTAGACTGTTCTTGTTCCACGTTCCATGTCTAATTGATGTCAGTTATCAGTTACCTTCTGTTAATTCACCTATCCAAGTTCTCCACTGCCTTAACCAGATATTGAACTCATAACTCTTTGGGTCCTGTCACTGGATCTAACCAACGCTTTTATCCACTGTGCCATGTGTCCTTAAGGACATGGCACGTGGAACTAGAACAGTCTACCCCAGCAAGTGAAATAAAGGGTTCAGTTCGACATTCCAACCATCTAAAGAAGGCCGGAGCGTGCAACAGCCAAAACGTTGTGATAAATATGGGAACAAAGATGAGGACAATAGTCCGAATAATGTAAATAGTGTACATAATACCTCATCTCAGAAATATAGACTGATATATATATATATATATATATATATATATATATATATATATATATATATATAATGTGTGTGTATCATTTTATTATCTAATTTCCTTTATTTGCATCCAACCTTTACATTCACTTACTTTATTGTACTTCGCTTTCCCTTCCCTTTTTCATTCTTTTCTTTTTATTTTACTCAAATTTTCTCTCATAATCTTTTATTCTTCTTCTTTATCCTACTTTTACATCCTGTTATCCTTCACTAAATTAATTTGTTTCTTTTTTTCTCTAATTCAACATTTCTGTCTTTATCCCAACTATATCTCTGAGATGAGGTATTATGATTATTTACATTATTCTTGGTTATATTTTTCGATTCTTGTACAGGATTATCCTTCATTCTTTCTTGTTATTGTTTGATCCACTCTGCATGGAGATTATATTCCTTTAGGTTGTTCAAATATTCTCCAAAAATCTTTGCACTTCTTCAATAGCATGGCAGCTTTTTTTTTCTTCTTTTCCAATTTTACTGTAAAACTTCTTGAGATCCGTTTGAAATATCTTATTTTGTCGATAGAACCTACAACGCTTTTCATATCGTCTTGTTATCTGTACCTGTCTCTGGTATAAGTTGGCACTACAATTATTATTATTATTATTATTAAGTGAGAAAGCCACATGCCAACAAAGTGGCACTAGAGCCCAAATATATGAAGCCCATTATGACCACTAGTCTGATAAGTGTATACCACACACAGGAATCACAGCCAAATGTACGCGATATACTTAGAGGTTGTGGCAAAGGCAGCGCATAACTTTGCAGGTGGGTCCAGTTAGAAACACCTTCATCTTGGGTAACACCGTCTGCTCATAGTCTCCGATCATCATCATCATCATAATTATTTGCTTTAAATCATATCCAGTGGTGTAATATTTGCACCGGTGTCAATTATGATGAATCCATACATGATCTCTCAAAAATATATACACACACTTATTAATAATTACTTCATTGCTGTATTTAAGAGGGGCTGCTGAAAACACTTTCTAAAATCAGTACTTTAATGATCAAATATGAGAATACTGTATCTGTCTATGACTCTGAGATAAGGTATTATGATTATTTACATTATTTACATTATTCCGACTGTTATCCTCATCTTCATTACCATATTCACAACGTTTCGGCCTTCTTCAGGTGATTGGAATTTCGAACTGGACCCTTTTATCTCGTCCACTGGGTAGATTGTTCTACTTCCACGTGCCATGTCTCTTCCTGATGTCTCAGCTAGATCCAGTGACTAGCACGAAAGAGTTGTGTGTTCAGCACCAGGCTACAACAGTGGTGAACCAAAAAACATGGAGATTTGAGTTAAAGGAAAATAACTGAGACATCCGGAAGA
The DNA here is from genome assembly GCA_903632075.3 of Acanthosepion pharaonis. NCBI lineage: Eukaryota > Metazoa > Mollusca > Cephalopoda > Sepiida > Sepiidae > Acanthosepion > Acanthosepion pharaonis. Next base: position 133,052 of record CAHIKZ030000027.1, read on the forward strand.
GTCATGATACGTGGAACTAGAACAATCTACCTCGGTGGACGAAATAAAGGGTTTGAAATTCAAATCACCTGAAGAAGGCTGGAGTGTACAACGGTCGAAACGTTATAAATATGGTAATGAAGTTAAGGATAACAGTCCGAATAATGTAAATAATGTAAATAATTTTTATCTTTATTTTTTCACGACCTCATTTTCCCGACTTCAGCCACCTTACTCTTTAGACACTGAAACTATTCAAATAACTTCAAAAGTACAAACTTAGAGAAACAGTGCGACGTTCGTAGTATAATTTGATTTATTGATTTCATCTCTGGTCTCCAATTCTGTATGCTTTTCTCTCGCGTAAAGAACCGAATTTCTAGTGTCAAGTGTTGCCTTTCTATGTTCGCCTATGAAAGCAGATTTTCCCTGATTCTGTGAACCCACGGCAACGCAAGGCCGTGCTTTTAGATTGCATTACACCGGATTTCTGCCTATTTGAACATTCTGCTTAGGCTATGCTAATGCGACCAGCAACGTCAGGGACGTGCTTACTTCAACATAACACAGCTACGTTTACCCATATACCGAAGTGCTTTACTATTTATCACAGACTTTTCCATTTTATCGATTTATCCACTCGTTCTATCTTAACATCTGCTCTATTCTATCCATGTCTATCTAAGCCTCTTTTATCTAAAAATCTTAATAGCTTTCGTCTGTTTCTACTTCTTTATTTCAGACTATTAATATCAATAGACGCCTATACTTATCTCAGTCGGAACATACCTGTATCTCGAACTATATATATATATATGTGTGTGTGTGTGTGTGTGTGTGTGTACTGCATACTTTTTTTTTATTAATCTAGCACTCACACTTACACAATATATATATATATACTTACATTATATCAGCTGTCAATATACCACGTAACACCCTTGAGCGCTTAGCCTTGAAGCGGGTAGAATGGAGATCAACGTGTTTTAGTGGACTCGGCAGTTTTCAATCTGCTTGTCTGAATCGTCTTCAAGAAGCGAGAGCAAGATCTAAAAGGTCAGCCAATCTAACAATGATCTCATCCTACAATCCTCACTCTTGCTCCATATATGGCGTCCTTTGTAAATCACTAGCGGGTCTTAAGTGCCACTTAAGATTATCGCAGAATATTTCATAACTAAAACAATTAGGCTGTCAGATCCTCATACGTCGAAACCGACGGGGAGAGTCCATTATTATTATATATACATATATATATATATATATATATATATATATATATATATATATATATAAATAAATAGTGTGTGTGTGTTAAATTAATAAAAAAAAGGTATGCAGTACGTTTGATAATTTTATACAAATCCTAGAATCCTTTGAGCGGGAATACTCAACAAACTTTTAGTAATTGGGAAAAACTCATTGTAGAATTTGTAAAAAATGCACTTTCGGCAAGTTTCCATTGTTTACCTGGTAAAAATGTACACTGGATTTTCGGTAAATTATCGCTGAAACTCGTGGTAATGATATAGTAGTTGCAAGCATATGACAGGTGGGAAATGATTTGAACTCAAGAACAAAGAACACTCAGAAAACTTTGAAAGATTTTTAAAGAAAAGCAAGTACACTAAGCAGAATAATTAGACGTAAATAACTCACATGTAGGGGGTCATTTAGAAGCTTTAGGAAAAATAAGGAAGCGAAGCTCATGGCTTTCATATAAACTTACGAAAAAGAACACTGGTCACTTTTCAAACAGATGCCTTTCTATTTTTACTTTAGATAGCAAAGGTCGTTTTCAGATAAGACATTCGCCTGGAATGAAAAATGGATTTATTATGAGAATCACAAATGAAGAAAGATTACATGTAAGATATACTTTATCTCTTCAATATCGACTGAATTTAAAATGGAAAATTTCTCCTCTCTGTTAGTATTCAAAGAGAATTCTTTACAAGAAATTGCTGGACCTTTATCCAACTGTTACTAAGTAATGCTACAATGAGCAATTGACTCGTTTGAATGATAAATTAAAAGTGAAGACTTTTGCAACAACGTAATATATTATTTTATATCAGGACTTGGTTTCGTGAAGGAAGAAGGCTTTTCCATGTGTTCTAAATCCTTTGACGCCCAACAAGACTCACGCGGAAAGACTTCGGAAGAATGTTTAGCAATGAAAATAAGAACCGGTTTTACGGCACCTCCTTTTCTCTTTTATTCTTGCTCTTCTGTTCGCGTCGAAAAGGGGCGTTTTCATGAAGACATTACGATGGCATGTATCCTTAAATACATGTGGGGCTAACAATTTTTAGGACGTAGATGTTTGTGGTGAACTCACTCCAATGCACTCTGATAGTAAGGCAGTGGAAACGCTAATGAAACTACTCATTTGCGAATCAGGCTTCTGAGACCGTATCAAAACTATTCCCGAACTTGAGTGTATCTTTGTTGCATGGCTTCATCCGAATTGTGCCATAATATGATTTGCACTGAATATTACTCCAGGCTATCAAGGAAACCAGGTGTAGAGTTGGCCTGAGGTGACTATCCAGCCTCTGGCTGTTGAATCACGTGTACTGACAGGTTGCGGTAAAGGCAGCGAATAACCTTGCAGGTGCGACCCAGTTAGAAATACCTTCATCTCGGACAACCAAGTCAGCTCATACAGTCTCCGATCATCATTATCATCATCACTATTATTGCAATAAATCATATCCAGTGGTGTAAGATTTGCAATGGTGTCAATTATGATGAACCCATACATGATCTCCCAAAAATATATACACACACTTATTAATAATTACTTCATTGCTGTATTTAACAGGGGCTGCTGAAAAGTTTTTATCTGAAAACACTTTCTAAAATCAGTACTTTAATGATCAAACTTCACAATACTGTATCTGTCTATATCTCTGAGATGAGGTATTATGATCACTTACATTATCATTACGATGTCATGTTTCCTTGACACTTGCCTCTGTTATCAGTAAATGAGGAAATGTTATAGCACGTACTGCGCTACCGCTTAAATACATGTAGGGCTAAAAGTTTGTAGTGAACTCATTCCAATGCATTCCGATAGTAAGGCAACGCTAATGAAAATACTCATATGCAGATCAGGCTTCTGAGACCGTATCGAAACTCTTCCCGGGCCTGAGTGTACCTTTGTAGTATGGCTTCACCGGAATTGTGCCATAATATGATTTACACTGAATATCAAGGGAGCCAGGTGTAGAGTTGTCCTGAGGTGACTATCCAGCCGCCGGATGCTGAATTACGTGATAGGTGTAATTGGCTTGCACATGTGGGAATGAACTGTACAATAGAGATGAGTATATAAACATCCACCCCCCAGCGGTAATAGGGGTATATCTCAGATATCGCAGACAGGAATGTAGGGTCCACGTTTCGAATGAGGGCTTCAGGGCTGCCTACCACAGACTGGCCGAAAGTAATTTGCAAACATAGGAATTAAATAAAATGCCATTTTAAATACGAGAGAATAAAGTTTCGTGCTTTTATTAAACCTCATCGATCTCTTGATGGTTCTTGAATGGACCTTGAAGATGGAAGTCAGAGTATGAATCCTGGTACCATTACTGAAGGCTTGAATGATCTCAGCATTTCTCACTTGGGAAGACATTGGATCTGACACAAAACGATTTAACCAGTTCTCTTTCTAGCTAAATAACTTAAGGGGTTTTCAGTTATTCTTACAACAAATGGTGTCAAGATGGCTAAATGTCTTATCTGAAAACCTGAAAAAAGAAACTTAATTAGTGTTTTTTTTTTTAGATATTAAACATTTTATGGGATGGACAATTATGGTGTTACACGATATGGACAATTTTTTGCTGTTATATATATATATATATATATATATATATATATATATATATATATATATATATATATATATATATATATATATATGTGTGTGTGTGCAAAAATTCCCATATAAATAAAAAAAACAATGTATCTATGAAAAGAAAATATTAATCAAAACAAAACGAAACCTTTTCTTTACCGATGCGTTTCGACAGAAGAGGAAACGTGTCGGTAAATAAAACATTTTATTTTACCAATATATATATATATATATATATATATATACTAAAGAAAAACAGACCACTTTAAGGTTCCATTATAATAATTTATTTCACCAGAGCCCTTTTAAGGGACGCTGGATCATCAGATAACACTCCCAAAAAATGAAACGAAAGATGAAATGAAAATTCACACTTTTGACGGGTAGTATTAAGTTTATGTAATTTAACTTAGTATTGGGGGAAGAGGGACCAGACCTTGACCTACTTAAATGGTTAACTTAACAGAAGTGATATATTGAAATGGGAGGGGAGACGCGAGAAAAAGAAAAAGAAAAAAGAAAGAAGGGGAAAGTAAAGAGAAATAAGCTGTAAGTAGGTTTTACGTAGGAAGAAGGGGGTGGTATATTTTTAGCAATTTATGTAAAAAAAATAGATTTTAATGTTTGATAGTAATTTAAATGTTCAAAAAAAAACACAAAGAAATTAATTTGATGCTTGCTAGCAATTTCAATATTTAACACTTTTACAAATAACTTAGGGATTTAATATAACTTAAATACTGTATTTATTAACACATTCATAGAGAACACATTAAAAGAATTTTTTAAAATATAACAGTTTACTGATAGTAATCTTTTAATATTGTAAATTACTGTTAAGGTAACATCTTTATCAGTTTGAATCTAATTCATGAATGTAATTTGTAACTATTTTTAGATGGGTAATCTTCCTTACTTAAAGTTTAGGTTTCGAATTAAAATGGAGTAATATTGGAAGGTAATATTAAAGATTTTGTTTTTTTATATATATCTCACATATACACTTATATAAATTTTACATATACATACGTTCATTTACATGTGCAATTACACACATAGATACATACACGTGTATCGAAATACACAGGTACCTATACATATTCATATATAAATACTTACACATAAATTTATATGTACATACATTTATATTCATGTGTAAGTATTTATACATAAATACTTACGCATACATTTATAAGTATGATTGAAAGAAATATTAAAATAAACCCCCTCTAAACTCGACCATGTCTCCCACACCACTCCTCGCTACCCTCTCTGTTTAATTACATAAACTTAATACTACCCGTCAAAAGTGTGAATTTTCATTTCATCTTTCGTTTCATTTTTGGGGAGTGGTATCTGATGATTCAGCGTCCCTTAAAAGGGCTCTGGTGAAATAAATTATTATAATGGAACCTTAAAGTGGTCTGTTTTTCTTTAAATTATTAGCTCTGGATTTACATTGAGCTCTCAGGATTTCATCCTACTTGGGACTACCCATACGGATTACCAAATTTTTCATATCTTATATATATATATATATATATATATATATATATATATGTTTGTTTACGAGTTGACAACTAATTAATGAAACGGCAACCATATGTAATAATGCTGCAATCATAGATAGATAGATAGATAGATAGATAGATAGATAGATGCACTAAAAAAGATAATAGTAAAAGATTAAGTTTAAAGTAGAAGTTGTATTTGGACGTCATATTTCTAATAATTTCAGTAGTTAGTTTTGCCCACACCGTCTCAATCGGAATGTGACATGCGATCGCGTTTAACATGAGATTAGAAACCGCGTGTATATGAACTACAGAGAAATTTTCAATTTTAGGTTTACCTCAGGCACCAAATAATGACCCTAGACACCTCCTAAAGGTCGGCCCTCTGGGATTCGAGTACATAATATTAATTTATCCTTCTCGGCACGTCCAAGAAAACATTTCTAGTAATATGACTAAAATAAGATTATGCCACTTTATGCATTGAAATAAATTAGAATAAGAATTATGGCATCATAACTGAATTCAAATTAAGAGACTTTCAAAAAAGTTGACATAGATGACAGTATGACGTCATGCCTTTTTCAAAGATGATAGCAATATTTAAAAAGTGATTTACTAATCATAGCTTTGATATGGCACAAGGCTGCAAAGACGGAGAACCCAGTGAGGATTTAACTCACTAATCCGTCGTAATTAACCTACCAAGACAAGCTTGCTAATCATTACACCCCATCGAATGACCATTTAACTGTTGAAATATCATTAAGACGATATAATAATTCAAAAAAAGCAGCAAATAAAACAATATGAGCAGCTGAACATTTTCCAATTTTGTCCATTTTTCTTCTTTTTTTTTAATAAAATCCACCGTATACTTGAGAAACACACCATTTCTTATGGAGAATCTTGTAACCAAATGCTATAAATACCAAGAGAAAATCGATAGGCAATTAGCAGATAAAATCGCTGCTGTCTTTGTGGATAAATAAAGTTTTATTCCTTCAGTTTCCATTCTGAATATCAACCCTTTAATACGCCTCTCGCTCACACTTTCTTTTTTTTTTTCTATGAAGACATTTGGCTGTCAACTCTTAAACACTTTATTTGACTGTCCTACTAAATTCACTATTTTGATTTGTGTCTTTTCTGCCTCTTTTATATCTTTCTGATATTCATATTTATCTCCCTTTTTTGTCATTTGGAAACATTTCTTTTTCTTTTTTATTTTTTCACTCTCTCTTTCTTCTTTTTCTTTCTTTCTTTCTTTCTTCCCTCCCTCTTTCTTCTTTCTTTCTTTCTTTCTTTCTTTCTTTCTTTCTTTCTTTCTTTCTTTCCTCCCTCCCTGCCTATATTTTATCTCTGTCTCTTTCTTTAGCACTCCATGTTTTTACAATATAGTTTTCCTCATTTTACATTTTTCTAGTGTGTATTTTATATTTGTTTATTCTACCTCTCTATTATCTCTCTCCTTTTTTTTCTAATTCATTGTTCTTATTTTCCTTCTACCAAGGATTTTCTTCTTTTTTATTTCTCTCTTGTCTAAATCATTCTCTTCTAAGCTGGTCATTGTTGTTCAAGTGAAGAAAATAATTAGGACAGACGGACGCAATGCAGAAACAATGTTGATACCATCACGAATACATAACAAAAAAGGTCATTCGGTTTATTGTGTAAAGATAAAAGTTGTTACTTTTTATATATAACTTTATAAATCAACATATTTACCGTTTTATTCCGTTTTATATATTTTTCGTAAGTCTATCGGCCACCGCACTTAATAAATGTTTCGGATACGAAACTGAGTAGATATGGAGTCATTGATTACAAAACGAGTGACAATAACTCCAGCCTAAATATGCCTAATTCAGCTTTCACTTTGTTTTAAAGTTACCAAAAGCGTTTCCAATTACTACTACATCCATCGTCTAAGCTTATCCCTCCTTTCTCCTTCATCGTCTTACTCTCTCCTATTTACACCTTTCTTCCCCACCCCTCGAACTTGGGAGGTTTGGAAGTGCTGTGCCTAAATCTCGACCGTTGCTGTCGATTTAAATTTTTCGGGTCTTGCCATCACCTTAACACCTCAAAAATCCTTCACCAAACTGTTATCAACAAGCACTATTGTCTTACTCTGTCACTCTTTTGCCTTTCCTATCTTTTCATTACCCTTATACGTCCCCTCTTAAAATGATTCCCATTTTTTTTAAACAAATAGAAAAAAGGAAGTGACGTTCCACGAGCGGCCTGCTCACAAACAGAATTGTTCATAAGCATTTCTGGTTCTCACCAGTCGAGGTGCAACTAAATGCACTGAAAAACGGTTGCATCTTTGTAGTGAGTAAATTGCTTTTGTCTAAATGAAAAATTGTCTATATATATATATATATATATATGTGTGTGTGTGTGTGTGTGTGTGTGTGTGTGTGTGTGTGTGTGTGTGTGTGTGTGTACTATCAGGCTTCGCCCGCTTGCTATCGCTTGCAAAGTAAGATATATTCACTACTTGAAATCTTTGAAACAAAAATTTTAAATGAACATTTCAATCATAAATTGGCTTAAGGAAAGTTTTACAAATAGATGCCAACTTGTTGAAGCTCAAGTAAAATGCAAATTTCAAGCACTTTTCTGCACTATATAAGTTGATATTCCTAAACAGAACTATTTTCGATATGAAAAGAACAGTAATGAATGACAGTTAATTAATGAAATAAACTTTTTTTTAAATTAATATGCAAATTAGATAAACCTGAAGAGTGATATTGCCCAGAAGTAGATCATATATAATAGTGTTATTGAGCACTTAGTGCGTAAATTACTGTGAAATGTGCTTTTTAATCTCAGAATTCGAGGGAAATTTGAGCTCCAATTTCTCATTTATTCATATAAATTCCATATATAGGTTTTACTTAATTAGCTTTTATGCTTCTCTAATTCTTCAAATGTTGAATCTATAACTAATTCTAATTTCTATTTTCCATCTTTACAGTATATTACACTTTTTTCTGCAATTTTGGATACAAAAAGAAAATAAGAGTTACTCCCTTTGAACCATGAAAGCAACGATAATGGTTAGTATAATATATTAATATAAATTTTTAACCTCGCATAATCTGGCAACCCTGAATCTGAACTCAACAAAAATCGTTCCCCGAGCTTAACATTTCTAGGGCTTTTGAATGTGCTATGAATCATTGAAATAGGACCAGTGGGAGAGGAGTTGCTTGGACACACACATACACTATACGTTATATATATATATATATATATATATATATATATATAAACAAATGCTTAGAGGTACAAAATTTGTATATAGTTTTAAAAACAAGGAATGTATTGATTTTAATTTTAAAAGTCTCTAGGGCCCTTTCAGCCAACATCTCATCAGGAGACAATCGTTGGATCAACGAAAAGAATATTAACGACAATGAAGAGCAAAAAAAGGGGGGAAACACACTAAAATACCATGAATATGGAATCGGCTATTGCTCAACACTTAGTTGAGAATATAGCCTGCGCCAAGTCGTATAAAAAAGAGTGGTTTAAAATTATTCATACAGCCGATTCCAACAATTTAGCCGAGCTTTCCCTGACAGGACTTTTGTGTTCCGTCTGTTTCAGTTTTTTTTTTTTATTCTGACCGTCGAACTCGTTTTTTAATATATCCTGTGTTGCAGTTTGACGAGCCTGTTTTGAACCGTGAAGATTTACTTCAGTTCTGTACGAACTTTTTGAGTGACGAACTTTATTGGCACACCAAGTCTTTTCGGTTAAGTTTTTGTTTAAGTTTTTATTCTTTTTATTTTTTCCATTTCAATTGTTTGTTTTAATTTTTTTTTTTTTTTTTTTTTTTTACCTTTCTTCTTTGGTCGCATTTCTTTTTCGTTTGACTAGTTTGTTTTTCTTTTGCTTTTAATTTATTTTCTTTAGCGGATTTTTGTACATTTTTGAATTTTTGGGAAAAAAAAAGAGAGGAGTTACTGTTTTTTCTTTTATTTTCGGCTGCCTTTGGGGGCCATTTTTATTTTTATTTTATAAAAAAGTCTTACCTGTTTATTTATTTTCTTTCAGTTTATCTAGTTTGTCTTTTATTTTACTGTTAGTTTATTTTTAAATCTTAATTTCCTGGGTTATCCAGGCTTTCTTTTATTTATTTCCTTTTTTTCCCCAACTCCTCTCCCCGTGGCTTTGGAAAACAATTTAGAGACCCGCAAATGGTATTCACCACGCTTTTGCAACATGGCCGACGAGGCTAGTCGGTCGAATGTGAAAAAAGACCTTTTCGGGGCGACTTTAGCCGCCGACATGCCGGATAAATCCGCAAAAAAGCGGGCTAAAGCTAGCCCTAATTCTGAAGAACGAGCTAGTGGCGCCAAAAATGGTGAAACTGGCAAGAAGAACGAGGTGCCGAGCGAGGCACAATCTAAGACTGCTGAGGAGTTGCCCTCTTGTTGGAAGTCCCCCCCAAGTTGCATTTTGAACATGGCGGATTTCTTGGAAAAGGCGAAAAATTATGCCCATCTTGTAAATAAAGAGGGGCTGGTCGAAGTTGTCCAAGAGCTCGATGTGTTCGCAAAGAGAATGGTGTCCGTTTTTGTGGTCGACAAGAAAACACGTAAGATTTGTCGTTCCACGAAAGACATAGTGATTAAATCACTTTTGTCCCTGGGGATAAAACCCCAAAGAATAATAAAAGGTACGGGTTATTTCATGGGACATTCTGCTGCCCACGCCAGAAGATTGCCTGGCAATGGCGAAAAAGGAGTTAATTACTAAGGACTTGATCCTTAGAACTGAATATGAGGGTCGGAGAAGGACCAGGGTGGCCGTTTTTGAGGTTCCTCCTCAAATTTCGGGAGAGCACCTGGCTGCATTTTTTATGCAGTATGGCCAAATTTTAGGGGCTCTCTCTGACAATTTGAATGGGGATGGACTTTTGACATTATGCTTGATCAGAACGCCTTCAAGTCCGTCCCCAACTGTTTGGGTTTTGGCGACCGGAAAATGCCGGTCATTGTGACCGGTAGGAAACCTACTTGCTGGAGGTGAGGAGAGACTGGTCACCTTTCCTCCTCCTGCCCAGGGAAGAAGGCCCCTGGAGTTCCGGTCGTAGGCGACCAAAATACCCCTTTGGCCGAGAAAGTAAAATCCGCGGCGCCTGTAGTGGGCCTAGCTGCAAGGCGAACCGGTGCGGAAAATCCCTCGGTTGGGTCCGTACCCACATTACCCCCTAAACCAACGCCTTCCACAAGTGTGGATAAGGAAAAAGATGAGGGGGAATGGCGCCTCGTAGTTAGGGGCAAAGGGAAGACCCAAACAGCGGTTCCTCAGTCCCATCATGACTCCAGGGACATTAACACCTACAGCCCCATTCCCTCTACCAGCTCTGAGGGCGACGCCTCAGCGTCTTACGAAAAGAACGCAAGCGAAACGCAGAAAATGAATGAGCCGAGCTGGCAAAAAATATTGGATATAAAAAATTGAAAGAAAAACTAGAGTCCAAGCGGGTTAAAGATAAAAAGTCGCTGGGGGCACCGGGCCCCGTATCCTCTGCCCCGTCTTCCCCTTCTTCATCAAAAAAATCATTTACAAAACCACCTCTGCCCAAATCTGTATCGAACTCGCCGACAAAATCTTTTCACTCGTCCAAACCTTCTCCGGTGAGGACGCCTACGGGATGGACTCCCTCAACAACACCTAATCTTACACCCATGCAAACACCCATACAATCTCCAAATAAGAAAAGATTCAGGAGCCCAGATTCACAATCAGTCACCGACAAAAAGAAAAAGAAACTTAAACCACCTTACCTCCCAGGGAAGACGTCTGCCGCGTATCCAGGACCAGGCTGAAAGGGTTTTTCGGGCAGACGAGGAACCTTAAAGTTCTTTGGAACTTTAAAAAATTAATGGCGTGGAAGTAGAAAAGCCTGAAAATTTCCCTGCCGCCAAAAAGAATCCTGACCGTAATTAGAACTGGCCCGGGTACGCGGGAGATTTGGGGCATGATACAGGAGGCCCAGTCGTCTCTAAAAATGGTGCCCCCAGCTGCCTACCTTTTAGATCCGGAAACAGAAGAAGCAGATCAAAAACTCAAAGGGAGGGTCCCAGTTTTCGTTCACCCATCCCTTTATAGGGCGCTCAAATTAACCTACCCTTCGGACATCGGCGGCTTGTCTCAGGATGATACCGTCGAGAGTGAGATGGCGTCAGGATCTATGGGACGAGCTGTCGGTGTCCTCACCCCAGCCATGTTCTATCCTGAAGGACAACTCTAATCGGCTTCACAATGGCTCTCTGGTTAGCTAGTTTGAATGTCCGGGGCCTGAGGTCCGAGTCTCGCAGGGCGAGGCTCATTCGTGACCTTCAGCGCCTCGGGGTGAATATATGTTGTATACAAGAGACCCGGTTTTCTTCTCATGATCGTGAGGATATACTGTCCAAGGGGTTCGCCCTTTATTCAGCATGTTTTGATGGTCGTTCGAGGGGTGTCTCTTGGCTAGTGAGCAGGTCTTTGAAGGCTGCATGTACCCTTGTCTTCGCGGATCCGGCGGGCAGACTTTGCGTGCTGGATGTTACCATAAAGGATAAGCTTCTTCTTCTCATTGGGGCTTATGCGCCCAATATCCATTCCGAGCGGCCTGCTTTGTTTCGGCAGATCGCGCCGTTCTTGACGACGTCTCGTCGGGTAGTTTTAGCGGGGGATTGGAATGCCGTCCTTGACCCCGATATAGATCGTATAGGGCACAAAAAAGGTACTAACAACCCGGATGTGAAACCATTTCGGGACTTTATCGATGGGTTTGATCTCGTCGATAAGTTCCGGAATGAACACCCTCGGGAGGTAGCATGGATTGGACTACTAGTGGCAGCTCGGCTCCTGGCTCGCTTGCGAGCTACCTGGACCGAGTCTTAGTTAGGAGAGTCGATGTAGGGATCTTAGGCTGTCCAAGTTTTCATTATATAGTTTATACGGGCCATAGGCTTGTCCGGGTCCGTGTAAACTTAGATAAACCTAAGGTTAGGTTGGCTGGTTACTGGAAATTGAACTGTTCGCTTTTCAGTGATCAGGGTTTCGGGACCAGCTGCTACTAACGATCCAGAGGGAATTGACGGGAGCGGTTGTGGGAAATGCCTGGTGGGGCAATTTAAAATCTAAGATTCGAACGTTTGCTGCCGACTTTAGTCGTCGGCTCAATTTAGATAAATTAGCGGCGCAAACGGCTTTAGAAGAAAAAGTTGATCGGGCCGTGAAATCCCGTGTTAGTGGGGACATAGTCGTAGCTAAGGCAGAGTTGGCCTCCTTGCTTATCAAGAAGGATCAAGCTCTGGTAGTTAGGGCTAGGTTAAAAGAATGTCTTCTGAGGCAACGAATATGGCCGCTAAACTGCGTGTAGAGGAAAATCGAAACGCGGCCAGGCGACATATAGCGTGCGTCACATTACCGGATAAGCGGACCGTGACTACAAACGCGGGCATATGTGAGGTCTTTCGAGATTACTTTCAGGAGCTTTTCACCAGGGAGCCCGGTCTGAGCTCTGCTCAGTTCGACGCCTATTTAGCTAACTTTCCCTGCCTCTCGGCAGCTGAAGTGGCTAGGTGCGAGGGTCCCATAACAGAGTCGGAAATCTGGGAAGCGCTGAAGCAGGTTGGCCTGGATAAGTCTCCGGGATTAGATGGTCTTCCCTACGAAGTTTACTTGAGGTTGTCGCACGTTTTTGTTCCTTTGCTGGAACTGATGTACAACCACTGGATGAGGCAGGGTCTTTACCTCAACGCTTCACCAGGGGTGTCATCAAGTTGCTGCGTAAGGACAAGGATGGTGGGGATGGGTTAGGGAACTTTCGCCCTTTAACGATGTTAAACACTGACTTAAAGATTTTGGCGAAGATCTTAGCCAACCGTTTGCAGCTTGTCCTGTCTAGTCTGATTGGCCCTGAACAGACTTGTGCTGTGAAGGGCAGGACTATTCAGGATAACCTTCATATGGTACGCTTGATCTTAGAACAAGTCGACAGTGAAGCCGCGCTGATCAATTTAGATCAGTCCAAGGCCTTCGATAGGGTTGACCATCGATTTCTGGAGGCTCTCCTTTCGGTGGCCGGTTTCGGAGCCGACTTTCGCTCCTGGATCCGACTCTTGTATGCGACCCCCGGTGCGCTGGTGGAAGTGAATGGGGTAAGATCGAAGCCTTTCGTATTGTCTCGCTCCATTCGTCAAGGTTGTCCGCTATCGCCTCTGCTTTACGTTCTTGCGTTGGAGCCTTTCCTTCGCAAGTTAAAGGCGAATCCGGTCCTACGCGGTATTTCGCTGCCTGGTGCTTCCACCTCGGCCAGGTATTCTGCCTATGCTGACGACGTTTCGGTTCTTGTGTCGAGCAGAGCCGAGATTAACGAAGTCAGTAAGCAGATCAGTGGGTATGAGATGGTGACGGGGCCAAGATCAACCGCGATAAGTCTGTGGGCTTGCGGTTGGGTGCGTGGAAGGAGTTTCTCTTCCCGGACCTTTCCTCTGGACGGATGGGCCGATCAAGATACTCGGCGTCTGGTTCGGTCCTGATCTCCAGTTGGATATGAATTGGTCGGAGGTACAAAAGGGCGGGGCCGAGGCCGCGGCTAGTCTGTGGTCTCGGAGGGACTTTCCCTGAAGGGAAGGGCGGAAGTTTGTGGTTCACATCTATCCGATCCTCCTCTACCGTCTTTCTGTGCTTCACTCCCGTATGCCCGACTAATGTCATTAGTCAAGGCCTTGTTCTCTTTCTTGTGGAGAGGCAAGGCCCACATGGCATCTCGCGAGATCTGTTGCCTTCATCCCTCTGAGGGCGGTCTGGATATGCCTAGCATTGAGATTCGTCAATATATGCTACGCATTACCTTTCTAGACCGAATGTGTCGCGGTTTGGATGAGGTGGGCACCTTTTGGAAAGAAGATGTCCGAAAACATTTCCCATCCCTGAGAAGTGTGCACTCGTGCGAGGAGGAGGCCGGTCGTACTCCTCGTGACGAGTGCTCCTTCTACCGCGAATGTCGTCGTGCTTTGAAGCTCCTCTTGCGGACGTCGGATGGCCTCTCCGACGCCCAAGCGTTGTCTCGTAAGGCATTATATCGTTTGTTAGTTAGGGGGGTCCGTTCAAGATGGTCTGATCGACGAGCTCGGTCTTACGAAGCAGGAGGCTCGCTCGGTATGGCCTTGGGCGCCTGGGTTGAAATGTCTCAATAACGATGAGGCATCATTCACCTGGCTGATGATTCGTGGGGCCCTCTGGGTTGGCAAAAGACTTTGTTCAGCAGGCTTGAGAAATATCAAACTGTCGTCGCTGTACTGGGAATGTCGAGACCATTGGTCACGCCTTTTTTTTTCAGTGCGAGGCGATAGTGCCGTTGTGCAAGTTTGTTGAAGGCCTCATGGTTCGCATGCTGCAGGGAAAGTTTTTTTGTCCTGGAAGCCAGTTCTGTTTGTAGCAATGTGGTATCGCAATTGACGAAGGCTGAACACTATGTGTTCTGTTGCTTACTAGGGGTTATGCGAGTCGTGATTTGGACGACGCGACAGAAGGATTCTATGAAGGCGAGAAGTTCACCTCTTCCCAACTGATCTTGTACTTTAAGCATCAGCTTAAAGTCAAGATTAGGACGGAAAGGCGGCGGCTCCCATCATCAGAATTCGGCAAAAGTTGGGTGAATCTTGCGCGAATGTGTAGAGTGAAAGGGCTGACCTAGAGTGGCATTTGGATGTCGGTTAGGTACAGAATTTTTGTCCTAACAGGGTTGAACATAGGCAACCCACCCAGATATTAAGCTAGACTAGGTTTTCGTTTTTGAATTTTTAGTTACTTTTTTTTTCCCGGTTAACTTAGCTAGGGTATGTAAGCTCATTGGTCCCTTTTATTTCTGTCCCTATTTTTTTCCTTTTGTTTAATTCCCCATCCCCTCCCTCGTTAGGTGGTTAGTGATGTCAGTTCTCTGGTGGATGCGGGGCGCCTTTCGTTTCGTGTGTGTTTTCGTATTTGTTGTTGTGTATGAATGAGTGAGTGTTTGTGTGAATGCTTGATGGTTTGAATGTGTTCTTATTTCCTTAGTCCCGCATCGATTTCGTCCGGTTAACTGATATTTCTGCTACATTCATAGTTTGTGGGGGGTTTTATTACTAACGTAATTTTGTTTAGTTTATTGTAAATAATTAATTCATTTTGTAAATATTCATTTGGGGATTTTAAAAGTTGTTATTTTATGACCCTCCCCCCATGAACAATATTTGTAAATAAGGGGACTAGTTAGGACTTCATAGAGAAACTGAGGTATTATGGTGGACGTAGTAAGAAAGGTAGGAGTGAATGTGTTGTTTTGGTGATTGGATTATTGTTGGCATGTTTGGGTCAGTGTCTGCGACTAGCTAAGTTTAGATTTAAGACAGATGAAGACCGTCATTCCCCTTCCCCCTTTTCGGCCTTGTGCCACATTTTGTATTTAAATGCAAATAAATATTGCCGATTCCAACAATCATTTGAAGATTTTGCAATCGGTCTGCATAGAATTAAGGAAACCTTCTCTCTGCCGGCAGAAAGAATTTGTAAAGTCTCTTAATCTGTTGGGGGATATTTTATTTTAACTGTCCCTCGCTAATTTTATTTACACGTTATTTCCCCCTCCCCTCGTTACAAGTATATACACTTGTTTCTTATTTTAGTGTGTTTCCCCACTTTTTTTGCTCTTCATTGTCGTTAATATTCTTTTCGTTGATCCAACGATTGTCTCCTGATGAGATGTTAGTTGAAAGGGCCTTAGAGACTTTTAAAATTAAAATCAATACATTCCTTGTTTTTAAAACTATATATATATATATATATATATCAAACTGAAGCACAATATATATATATATATCAATTGCGTTTATACACGTGACGCATGTCTGACTAATGAAAACTACCAAAAATCCTAACATTCCAGTATCTGTCTTTTTGCTTTTTCATTTCTATTCTCTGAAAATAAAGGTGAAACATGTTAGATCGAGTTCCGTTTCCTACTTTTTTCTTTATTTCATTTTATCATATTGTTATGATGTTAATTTGGGGTTAATAAAAACAAACGCCAAATAACATGTAACAATAAAATGGGGTTTATTCGGTTGGTAAGTTGGTACAGATATCGCCTGAGTAGTCTATAACTAACTCAGCCCAGAACTTCTCCGACACTGTCTTTTTACATGCCACTCATTAACGTCCTTGTTTGTAGACGAGTTCATCTTCAAGAGGGGTGGTAGGTTCCTACACAACACCTCCCCCTTGAGATTAATTCCGGAGGAATTAATATTTTTTTCTTTTGGGGTCTGGACTTAAACGTTCCACCCTCGTTCTTTTTCTTTTCCTTCTTTGAACAACTGTTTCAGGCAATGGTGGAGTCGGTATATCAAATAAATCATATAATACCTCCATTGGTTCTTCCTTTTCTTCACTTATTTCTTCGATGATTCTTTTCCTTAATTGGTTCAAATGTCTTGTGCGTCCATTTTTGACTTGGAGATAGGCATCCGGTAAATAAATCCAATTTAGCGAATATTTTTCTTCCACTTAAACTTGCAAAAATGTTTTCTGGTGAAAGGCAAAGGATATGTGTGGTCTTTTAAGCAATCATTTAGACCCGTAGAAAAATCGGCACACATCCGATTTTTTTTTTTTCTTAACATATACAACAGGGCAGGCAAATAACTCCTAAATTTTCAAGCCGTTCCAATTCCTTGTCAGTCTGTTCCAAAACACCAAATGGCACATTTCTTTTTCGCTTGAAAATAGGTTTTACATTTTCATTCACTTCAAATTTTGCTTTCGCCTTTTTGCAACATTCAAGACCTTCTGAAAATACTTGTGGAAATTTTATTTTCAGATCTTTCACAAAATTTTCTGTAACCCGATTTTTACACCGAGAAGAAACATTAACTCTATTACAAAAAGAATTTATAGGGAGTTCCCATAAATTAAACAGTATAATCCAATGTGTTCCAAACAAATTTGAAGCATTTTGTAGCACATACACTTTAGACTTTAGTGTCTTACCAACAAATGAAATATTACAAGAAAATTCACCTTGAAAATGCAATTTTCTTCCAGAAATCCCGCGAGCCACTTTTTCAGTCTTTTTAAGCACAGGTCTGCCTATTTTAATCCATGTTGCTGTATTAATAATGGAAATATCACTTCCAGTATCTAGCTGTAGTTTAACATTTTTTCCATTAATTTTTACTTGTACGAATTTTCTTTTCTGCCCCTCCTCAATCTCCTGACGTGACAACACAATATTCACAATATCTTTTTCCGACTTAATTTTTTTTCTTTTGCTTTTACAATGAGTACTTATATGGCCTTTATTGCCACACGAATAGCAATTTTTGTCGCGAAAAAAGCATTCACTTTTAAAATGACCACCACCGCATCCAAAGCACGTTGGTCTTTTAACGTTTTTATTAACTATTTCCGTTTTTGGTCGAATAGCATGGACACGGGATACGTCTTTTTCTTCAATTTGCGTATTGTCATGTTTTAAGTTTTCAATTCTTTGACACTCTTCCGTAACCTTCTGCAAAGTAATCTCGGAATTTTGTTCGAGTTTTGCCAATATTCGGGACCTTATGTCCTTATCTTTGCTAGAAGTCAAGCCTTGAACGAATATCAAACATTTAAATCGATCAATTGAAAGATCATGTAACAGTAAACGTTCACAGATTCTGTTAACATTTCCAGCATACGTAACAATATCCTCATCGTCACGCTTTACCATATTCAAACACGAGAAACGAGTATGAAACAAACTAACTCGCTCGCCAAAAATACTAGATAAAGAATTAACAGTTTCTTCGAAAGAAATGTCACTAGTTTTTCTTGGAAGGACAAAATTCGTATACTTATTTTCATCTGTACCCAACTTTTGTAAAAGTAAACTCACTTTTTGTTCATCAGTCCAACCTTCACATTTTTTTTTCAAATATTGTTTCAAATCTTCTGAAATACGCAGGAAATGTTATACCCTCCTCTGGGTTAAATTTGAACTCGGTAATAGAATTAGCAATACCTTCGGCCGTGAATGACGAATTTACTGGATTCTTTAGTAACATTGCTTCAAATAAAGCCTTTGTGTCATTTCGCTGCTGAACTTGTAAATCCAATAGTTGTTCCCGAAACAATTTTTGTTGCTCTTGTTGCTGAATTTGGTTTTGCACTAGAGTTTTCGTTAATGCAATCAACTCTTCCATTATGCGAAATAGATTGCACAAAACACTTTTCGAAAACAGTCAAAAAAGGAAAACACGTATATATCCAACAATAAGCACAAGTCTTACTTCTTTTGGCACGTTGAAATCATATTTCTTCTTGAAGAACAAAGTTCGACGTATTTTTTTTTTTTTCTTTCTTTCAGTGCGAGAAAAAAAAAAATGATATAGTCCACCTAGAGTTGAAAAATTCTCCACTCAGCGTGATGAATGAATCTCTCGTCGCCACTGTTATGATGTTAATTTGGGGTTAATAAAGACAAACGCCAAATAACATGTAAAAATAAAATGGGGTTTATTCGGTTGGTAAGTTGGTACAGATATCGCCTGAGTAGTCTATAACTAACTCAGCCCAGAACTTCTCCGACACTGTCTTTTTACATGCCACTCATTAACGTCCTTGTTTGTAGACGAGTTCATCTTCAAGAGGGGTGGTAGGTTCCTACACAACACATATAAAACTGAAGCCTAAGATAGATAGATAGATAGATTCGGAGACTACGATCTAACAGACCTGGTATACATGACCCTGTTCTGCTGCTCGCTGGCTGGGTTACAAAGAGAACGACGCGTGTTCAACGAGGTTCCCATTCCCTAAACACGATCATTGGCAACGATCACGTCGAGTTTATCACTGCTTTCATATACCTGGGCTCAGAAGTTTCCAATATCGGCGACCTCCTCACAGAGATCAACAGAAGACGTGGGCTGGCTTTATGTGTCATGAGAGGCCTCTGGAGATAACTGTCGATGTTGCTACATTTCCTGCTGAATTTATAATGCCGCCGCCCTCTTTGTGTTACTACACGCACCGAGACGTAACCTTTCAGCTTCCCGTGTCCATTATTTCTATTTCCGCACCCTCGGGACCATTTAGTGGATGCACTGGTCTGACCGTGTGTCCAACGAGGAGCTCCGCTGGAGGACGAGCTAACCGAGCATCTCCTGCACCGTCGCTCAGCGCCATGTTCGCTGGCACGATCATATCTTTCGGCGACCTGATGACCACCCCACAATAGTCATCTACCAGTTCGACCCATGACCTGCAACCTCAGGACGACCTCGTGGCAGACCACGCAGCTGCTAGAATCGCGTCGTAGCCAGGACTTCCAGCTTCTGGCGCTGGAGGATATTTCCGAGACCATGAGAGCTGGAGGAAGAAGGGGACTCTCGTGGGCTCATCGCATTCATGGCATGAGATTTAATAACAGCTTAATATATATATATATATATATATATATATATATATATATATATATATATATATATATATATATACAGCGGCTGTGATGAATAATTTGTCGTCGAAATGACGCAAAAATAACAATGACATCTTATTTTAACAGATATATTTACCAAAATTACACAAAAATATCTCAAAATACTAAAGAGTAGATTTATTCAATAAAACCGACATTGACTTCAAACACAGCCTCCAAACGCCTTTGGAATCTCCTGCATCTCTTCTGGGCGGTCTCCTTGTCTAAGTTGATGAATGCTGTCATAATCCTTGACTTCATCATTGGTGTTACAAGGAGTTTTGATGGTCTCTCGCTCAACTGCACACCACACATAATCAAGGCGTTTGCAGTCTGTGGTCAGATGTAAGGGGCGATGTGGTTGCAGAAATTGTTTGACAGACATGCTCGGATTCTCCTGCTTGTGAGGCATGGTGCAGAATCCTGGTGCCAGACATAGGGTCTTCCAGCAGTCATCCTCTTGACCCAGGGCAGCAGGACTCTGCACATCATCAAAGCATTTGATCTAGACCTACATGCTCGGTGCTAAGGTGAATGGAGTCATAATCGTCGCCATCACAATATATAACTTGTCACAATTCAGTCAAAATCAATCTTTTTGATTTAGTTAAAACTAAACTCTTCTGATGCTATACAAGGACATAAGTATGAAAAACCTTTTGGTTAATCCATTAGTATGTGTATTTTAGATATTTTTATCTTTTCACCAGACGTCTGTTAGCTATCATCGGAAATTAAGTGAGAGGATGTTTCATCAAATTTCCAGTGTTTTCTTTATTATGCATTCTTACAGATCCTAACACCACCAGTTGAAATTACACAATATTCAATTATACATCCATGGGGATTAGAACATGATCACATCAGCTTGAAAACTTGTTAATCAACTGATTGTATGGCAAAAACCTTTAATATGCAAAGGATATGCTTTGCCATATGCGTTGGTCAGTTTATTCCTCACACCCTATCGAACTATAAGATCATTTCCATGACAAAGGCTTATTTCTTTTTCCAGTTATCTATATTACATCAGAAAATCTGAAAGTTCAATACCAAATATAAATTTCTGGAGTTCGAATAAAACAAAAGTTTAAATCTGTTTTTGCCTTTATCTAATTGTTCCCTTCTACACTATTACTGTCTTTTTTTCTATTTCTCTCTCTATCTCTATCTCACATTTTTATTTTCGATAAAATTTTCTTCCATACATCTTTTCCTCTCTCTCCCCCCTCTCTCTCTCTCTCTCTCTTCTTTCCCTTAGACGATTCTCGTCTTCTCAAGTACTTGTCTTAATTCTTTCTCTTTTTTAACTTGTCCTGTTTCTTTATCTATCTATCTATCTATCTATCTATCTATCTATCTATATATATATATATATATATATATATATATAGTTCTCTTTATTTTTCATTTTCGTCTTTTTGTATCCTTCTCTTTCTCTGTTTCTTTGCATCACCGGCCATTTTATAAGTCGTTTACTGATCCTTTTCTCTATTTTTTCTCCCTCGTTGTTTGATCGTTTTGTCTCTTTCCTCCTTCTCTCTGCTCATTCGCAATTCTTTTCTTGACTCTCATGGATGTTATCAGAAGAAGGTTTTCTATCACACTTTTTTTTTTGAAAAGGAAAACAAGAGTCGATAATTCGAAAATATGATGCGAATTTGCGAATTCCCTGATTCATGAGAGGGCATTTTTTTATTTCTTGATCAGTTTTTTATTATTTTTATGTTTACTTTTTATCTGAATTTGAAAAGATTTTTATTGTTTCAGCCTTAAAGTTATTCCATTTTTTTATATTTAAACAGTTGTTCTGTGAAATAATGAGATCTTAAGGGAATAAAATTAAGAAGTTCTCTCTCAGAAAACATGCAGTGTTTCTTCCACTGTGACAAAAAAAAACCATTTCAATAAGAACAGTTGAATTAATTTTCCTTTTTTTTTCTTTTCTTCTATCCTGTAATTCTTGACTTCAAATTCCTGAAGGCAATATAATCCGCCATCTTCTCACCAGAGATAAATTTACCTTAGTTTTTTATATTTTGTGCCCTTTTAATTTATTTCAAGTAAATTCATTACAATATCGTCATTGATTTTTAGAATTTTACGAATGCTATCCCTAGAAAGGTTTTAGTGCATCCATAGAGAAATTATTTTCTACAAATATTGTTTTCCTCGGGGAAGAGACCGGTTTTGAACCATCAGTTTATAATATTGGACAGATGAAATGACAGAAAAGGCAAATGCAGTAATGGAAAATAGAAATAGTCAAAAATGTGCACATTTAACAACTTATTTGTCTTACAGTAAAAGTACATGCACTAAACCGATATTAATGTTCAGGGTTCTTTGTGAACATGTAGAAAATTATTTCTGACTGTTACTCTTTGCAATCAGATTGAGAATAATCTATGAAATGGAAAGTTTCACAGCTGAAGAGCTTTACAGATATCAACAACTTTTTAGAGAGAGAATTTCAAGTACAGTTTAACACATATGAGTCATGCAATGTTTTTAATTTCGATAAAATTGATCACAGTTTCGTTTTAGATAAAAAAAAAGCTTAACTGGGAAAACCAAAACATTTTGATTTATCGTGTGATCAGCCAGACATTTTTATTGTGTCTTTTTTTGCTAGCAGAAATAATTGGAAATATTTAGTATAAGGCTCCAAATGTTTCCTCTGATTGGTTATTTATTAAGACTTTTTGCCCCAAAAAATAGAAAATAATTGGTAAAATTCAGTTCATAAGTTAATAACGTACTTTTACTGCCCATTCCAACCATTTCTTTTTCGAGTCTCACAAATCCTAACGCTTTTAAGTTTATGCTGTATTCTATATTAACACTGCCAAATCTTCATATGGTTTAAAGTAAAGTCCAGCTAAATTGTTATATAATTCAAAAAATAATTTATGAATATAATTTACTCCGGTTTCCCGTAGCTACATATATACAAGCTACATACATACATTAAGATGGTTTCTTTGTTCTCGATTATATGATGATGATAATGAGGAGGAGGAAAAGCAAAAGAAGATATGAAAGAGAAGCAGGAAGGCATGCTAAATGATGATTGATTATGAATTTTATTAAAGTTGAGTGAGGACATGCACATGATCAATCCTCCACTCTGAACAACGATGACAAATACCCCGAAAGAAGAAGTAGTCAGCATCATTTTTATCAGAGTTTTTCTTCTCCTAGGGCAGTGTCTATCAACCTTTTCTAGTCCATGGACTATTTTTTCTTTAAATACTTCAAATAGACCATTCCTTCTTTTACTTTGATGTAATGAATATGCATACACCTGGGTTCCCCCTCACAGTAATATGATTGGCTGGTGTCAGCCATAAATACAGACTGATGTGGAGGTACACGACGCCTATTGACTACGCCTATTGCCTACCACCACGACGAGGACCCATACACTACGGTTATCTGCTAGATTGTCCTACCCGGTTACAGTATTCCAAAACCACTTTGCTACTTCGAATTAATATATACCTTTCCGGGACATATCATACTTTAAGGTTGTTCCATTTTCACACTAAAATACTCAACGAAAAGTTAAAATTGTCTATTTACACTTTAAAATTTATTTTAGTAAACAAATACTATATATAATATAATTTTTTATATGGATAAAACATTTTTATTATGTATAATATACATAGCATTTATATATATATATATATATACATATACATATATATGTGTGGGGGGGATAAAAATAAAATAAATAATACCTACGTAATTTCGAAATTTTCAAATATGCTATGTGGACCACTGGTTATCCACGTGGACCACGTTAAGAATCGCTGTCCTAGGGTGATGTCCTAACAAGAATTAGGACTCTTTCACTCTGAGTGGATACGTTGTGAACTAGAAGGTCGTTGACCCTACAATAATGTTCATCCGCGTTTCAACAGCCCTTGTTTTGATTCCTGTCTATTCGCCAAATGGCAGAAAAGCCTGGTTGGGGAGCCCATTTTAGTCGGCGATAACCCAACCATGCGTCCCAGTAGCACTCATAGAATAGTATGACTATAGCATGCATATATAAATGCGTACATTCTGTGATTTTCTTCTATTTACATGAGTAAATATTTGACTAACATAACCAACTTAAACACAGATACATCAGAATCATAGATCAGCATGTGAATGACGAACTCACATTTGGTTGTAGTAGACTTTTCTGTCTGAAAAGTAACGCTTGAATTTCATGTTGTAAAACCCAGTGTCAGTCATAAAAGTATTCTCTACGCTACTCGATTTTGTTTTTTTGTTTTTTTGCTTCAAATAAAATCTTGCATTGTTTTGATGTTCAATAAAAAAAATAAGCAAGAAAATTTAATTGTTGTGCGACAATATATGTACTGAAAGAATTTCTATCATTTGGACACTGTTCCGATACTGCCATGATCCTCAAAAGACAACAGATCTTTTTCAATCCATATTTCTCATGTTTTTTATACTTATTTATTGTTTGAGAAATGCTTAAAGGTATCAGAGTAGTCGCCCTTTTATCTTGTTTGCCTCACCGAGACAAAGAAAGTTCAATTTCACTAGTTAATGTCACGAATAATTAAACACATTGTTCCACATATACACCTCATTTGTTTGTTTATAGCACCAGCAGAAGCAATTCTTTTGATACATTTAATCGTATTCATAAAGAGACTATATCAGTTAACGATAGGCTGATTTGACGAGGAGAAAGCCGTTATCATAGAAATGGGTAGAAAAATAGCATTTGTAACAATATATTTCCTTTCTTTATGTGTGTGTGTGTGTGTGTGTGTGTGTGTGTGTGAAAGAAAGAAAGAAAGAAAGAAAGAAAGAACTATTTTCTGCATGATGTTCGCTTACAAAAACCTTCGGTGAATGGAAAGAGGAAATTTAAAAGGAATTCCACAAGTTGACAAAACTGAATTTTAATCACTTATTCTAATTCACTTTCATCTTTTTTATTTCCTAATACATTCTTCTATTTCTCTTTCTTTTTTTCTTTCTATTTCTCTTTCTTTTTTTCTTTCTCTTTCTTTTTTCTTTCTCTTTCTCTTTCTTTTTTTTCTATTTCTCTTTCTTTTTTTCTTTCTATTTCTCTTTCTTTTTTTCTTTCTATTTCTCTTTCTTTTTTTCTTTCTCTTTCTCTTTCTTTTTTTCTTTCTCTTTCTCTTTCTTTTTTCTCTTTCTATTTCTCTTTCTTTTTTCTCTTTCTATTTCTCTTTCTTTTTTTCTTTCTCTTTCTCTTTCTTTTTTTCTTTCTATTTCTCTTTCTTTTTTTCTTTCTCTTTCTCTTTCAATTTTTTTATCTGCTTCTTAATTTCTAGCTTCCGTTTTCACCTCGTCTATTTTTTTATTTTTTTCTTCCTCATTTTTGTCGCTCTCTCCTTGTTTTTTTATTCTTCTCGTCTTGTCTGCATTCAAAATATATTTTTGAACCTGTTGTATCAAGAGACTCATTATTGCAATGAAAGATAACACTGTACTATAACAAAATTCAATGGATGTTTGCTCTAATCTGTGTTCACATGAGTAAAGTCTTTTACTCACATGGAAGAATCGCTATAAGCAGAAATAAAATGGACGAGCCCAGAATCCTCTGAACTTCAAAGTGGTTTTCTCAATGAAAATGCCACTCAGGAGATTACAAAGTGAAAATGAATTAAATATCTGTGCTTGAAAATGCGAAAATAGAATCACTTGCATCATATTTTCTTTCTCGCTTAATCTTTTACCAGAAATTAATTTTCAAGAAAAAGTGAACGAATAATAAAGTTGCTATATTTACTGATACGCTTCAAGTGTGTGTCCCATTTTCAACGTCAAATTCCAAAATTCCAGTTGATCTTTTTCATTCACTTTTCCTGTTCTTATTTTCTTCGTTATATTTTTTCCTTTTTTTTTTTGTTCGTTAATGTTTTTAGTTCTAAATATTTTTTCTTGTTTAACCATTTTATGAATATTTACGTACATTTATACATCCGTGCGCTGATGTGTGCTTACATAGATGCATGAGTGATATTATGTATTTGAACACACACAATGTATTTATGTAAATGTTTTCTGAGTACGTCTGTACAATTGTGTTTGAGCGAATTCTCCAATGCAATTGTATTTATACGAACATAAAAAATCATTTCTTGCAAATAAACAATCATCGAATGTTCTCTTTATACTTTTATTTACTTTTACTTATTCATATTTTTTTAGAATCCAACGCTGTCTCATAATTTGTGTGTGTGTGTGTGTGTGTGTGTGTGTGTGTGTGTGTGTGTGTGTGTGTGTGTAATTAATTTCGGAGAATTTGACATTTTTACACAATAACTTTTCTAACAATCTTTTATATTGAGAAGGTGCGGAAAAGTTCTCGGGCCTAACCACTTTACAAAATCACTATTTCAAGTAATAAATATCAAAATATAGATTTTTGGGAAGTAGATCAGATCATGAACTTTTCAGCACCCCATCGCATAATTTAATCTTCGTTTCTTTTACCAGCATTATATTATGTTACTTATTTATTTATTTATTAGTTACTTAGTTAGACATTGCTGTAGATTCTTAAGTAAAAAAAAATATTGTTTATCCGGCCTGGATTATAAGAAGAGACTGCAAAGTTGCATAATAATAATAATAATAATAATCTTTGTAGATCTTCAAAAACTATCAAAATACAAGGACTTTGAAATCGAAATCTCAAAAATATGGCACATAAGAACTATAACAATTCCAGTTGTAGTTGGAGCCCTCGGATTGATTGGAAAAAATTCCAATAGACTCATTGAAGGAATTCTTGGTAGCCCGTGCCTTAAAGAAATACAAAAAAAATGTAATCACAAGTACAGCCCACACCTCACGAAGGGCTTTATCTATGTAAAATATGTACGATTTTTTTTTCAGAACTGCTCATGATGTTATTTCTGACCTTAGAGCATACACCAGAAACCAAAGGAAATAATAATACTAATAATACTAATAATAATAATAATAATAATAATAATAATAATAACCCTTTGTTAGTGTGGCACACTCTCGGATCCTTAAGGATTTAGAAATGTACAAAGTCTCCTCAGTGATAGTAAATTTCCTTAAATATAGCATGAAACTGCTGAAAACCACATTTATACCTAAATCACACCAAATGTACTGCCATTTTCAATTGTTTGAATATCAGATAGGGAATCTTTCAAGGAGATTCCTTGTCGCCATTTCTGTTCTGTCTGTCCTTAATCTCTCTTTCGATTAAACTAAATAGTAATAACTTTGGTTACGAATTAAAAAGGAAAATGTTTAATCACCTATTCTACATGGATGATCTCAAACTCTTTGCCAAAGACGACAATAAGTTGAAGGATATCCTCAATACTGTAAAATGTTTTAGTGATGACATTTGTATGGATTTCGGATTAGATAAATGTGCAAAAGTAACATTCAAGAAAGAGAGAATTACAGAAACACACTGAACGGACCTAGATTTTGACACAAAGATTAGAGAACTGGAACAAGAAGAAGCCTATAGGTACCTAGGAGTCAGGGAAGGAGATGGAATAGATTCATACCCAAATGAAGAAGAAAGTCAGAAAAGAATACTATAGGCGTGTGCATCTAGTGTTAAATAGAGAGTTAAATTCACAAAACACAATATCAGCCATAAACACTTTGGCTGCCGCTGTAATGCAATACTTTTTCAACTTCCTTAACTGAACCATAGCTGACATTAAGCGAATGGATGCCAAAATGAGAAAGCTTCTCACTTGCTATCGCATGCATCATCCTAAGGCTGATGTTGATCATCTGTGAGTCCAGATCCAAAGAAGGTAGAGGATTAGTTCAACTAGAATTGTCTTACAAAACTACAACAATCGGTCTTCAAAGATACTTGGAAACTATAGAAGACAGGATGACGATCTGTGTTAACATAAAAGAAAGAAATTTTATTCAGTAATAAAGGAAGCCAACAAATTCAAAATGGAATTTCAAGTAGGTGAAGAAGTGCAAGTAAACCATAATGCACTTACTGCAGCGGCAAGGAGCCGAAGAAACAAAAGTAAATGAAATGGACTAAATGCAGAAAAGATGGCAAGCCTCTTCATGGCCAATACTTTCCCCGTACTAAATAAACTGATGGGGGCAAACCCTGTACACATCAGTGGTTACGCAATGTAGGGCCAGAAGCTGAAGGTTTTATTCTTGCTTCACAGAACCAATGCTTACTAACTAGAAATTACCAAGCACACACATACTGAAAAATTGTGTTTAACCCAAATGCAGATTCTGTGATAAATATCCAAAAACAATTGATTATCTTGCATCAGGTTGAACAGTGTTATCGCCAATTGAATTTAAAATTTGACATGATAGAGTGGGCCAATATCTGCACTGGAAAATATATAATTTTTACGGGAAGGAAACTTATATAAACATCCCCCAGAACCAGTTATAGAAATAGGACCCGTAACAATTTTATGGAACTTTACAATACACAAAGACAGAACAACCAAAGCTAATCGCCTAGACATTGCGATCAAAGACCACAAAAACAGAATGTGCTTTCTTATTGACATGGCAGTCCCTGCAGATTGTAATGTATCTTTGAAGATCTTCAAAAATATCAAAATACGAGGTTCTTGAAATGTAAATATAAAAAAAAAAATGTTGCACATAAGGACATCAATAATTCCAGTTGTAATTGGGATCCTCGGGTTGATTGGAAAAGGTTCCGATAAACTCATTGAAGAGATTCCTTAAAAACGTACAAAAATTGTACTCATAAATACACATCATACATTACAAAGAGGTTTTATCTTTGTAAAATGTCAGTTACCGTTTTTATTTTATTTTATTTTTTTATTTTTACAAAAATAGTCAGTGGAAAATGTCATTAAGCCAATCCTAAGCTTAGTTCCCTTCTTGAGACCCGGAAGGAAATGTGTATACATGAGAAATCCAAGGAAGTAAAATAATAATAATAATAATACCGTAACATCAAGCATGCGGAATGGCAATCTGATGTGTGTGAAACGAATCGATAATTGGAAAGTATTTCCTTGGTTTCATTTTCCATGATGCGATCCGTTGAGCTGTTATACTATCCTTTTTCCCAATGGCATGAAACCTTTTCAAGGGAATTCTGCAGTTGTTCTACCTATTACTTTCTCGACACCTCAAATAGATAGATAGATAGATAGATAGATAGATAGATAGATAGAAATCAGAGATAGATAGATAGATAGATAGATAGATAGATAGATGAATAGATAGATAGATAGATAGATCAGAGATAGATAGATAGATAGATAGATAGATCAGAGCAGGTATAGATAGATAGATAGATAGATAGATAGATAGATAGATAGATAGAATGATGATTAGATCAGAGCAGGCATAGATGAATAGATAGATAGATAAAGATGAATGATAGATAGATAGATAGATAGATCAGGCAGACATGATATGAATAGATAGATAGATAGATATAGATAGATAGATAGATAGATAGATAGATAGATAGATAGATAGATAGATAGATAGATAGATAGATGAATAGATAGATAGATAGATAGATAGATAGATAGATGAGAGCAGGCTTAGATAGATAGATAGATAGATAGATAGATAGATAGATAGATAGATAGATAGATAGATCAGAGCATGAATAGATAGATAGATAGATAGATAGATAGATATGAGATAGATCAGAGAGGCTTAGATAGATAGATAGATAGATAGATAGATGAATAGATAGATAGATAGAGCAGGCATGAATAGATAGATAGATAGATGATAGATAGATAGATAGAGATAGATAGCAGGCATAGATAGATAGATAGATAGATAGATAGATGGATAGATAGATCAGAGCAGGCATAGATAGATAGATAGATAGATAGATAGATAGATGATAGATAGATAGAGCAGGCATAGATAGATAGATAGAGATAGAGATAGATAGATAGATAGATAGATAGATAGATCAGAGCAGGCATAGATAGATAGATAGATAGATAGATAGATAGATAGATAGATCAGAGCAGGCATAGATAGATAGATAGATAGATAGATAGATAGATAGATAGATAGATAGATCAGAGCAGGCATAGATAGATAGATAGATAGATAGATAGATAGATAGATAGATAGATAGATAGATAGATCAGAGCAGGCATAGATAGATAGATAGATAGATAGATAGATAGATAGATAGATAGATAGATAGATAGATAGATAGATAGATAGATAGATAGATAGATAGATAGATAGATCAGAGCAGGCATAGATAGATAGATAGAAGATAGATAGATAGATAGAAAGCAGGCATAGATAGATAGATAGATAGATAGATAGATTAGATAGATAGATAGATAGATAGATAGATCTATTTTAAAAGAGGGGAGAAAGATGCTTATTTCTGTTCTATTTTATTTTCTTGTCTTTCAATTTTGCTTGTATAATGTCATGCATTCCATGGTACACATTTCATCAGCTGAAATCAGTTATAATGTCAGGGAAAAGGAAAGTCTTTGTCGCTGTTTTATTAAATGACTCTTAAAGGAAATGATGCTAGTGATCACTTTTCGATAGACCATATCATGACTGGTTGGTATATCAAGTGACACATCTCTAGATGATTCCTGTCAATGCTTCTTGATGCTGATAATCAACATGTACTCAGAAAGTAAACAAATATAGCAATTATAGATATTCATATGATTCAGCTTAAAATATGTTGTCAACACGAAATTCAACATATTATCAATAAATATCTATAATAGTATAGTTATTGATATTTATTTCTTAATTTCAGATTTGTAAAAGATTGTCCTGGGTCGTGAGAAATGCCTAACGTGAAAAGAGAAACAAGATAATTTTATTAAGTGAGGAGGGCACAACAACGCAAATTGCAAAACCGTTGAACAGAGATTACTGAATAATCAAAACGGAAAGTAAAAACATTGGAAATGACAAGGAACAAATCTGATGTTAAGAAAGTAACAAAAATTGATTTGAAAAAATATATTAATAGGCAAGAAAATCGGATTGACAAGGATTAACAAGGATTGACAAGGATTTTAAGATCGTGTCGCGAATGTAAGAAGACATGAATGGCGCAGAAATGGCTAAAAACATGAAAGTAACCACACTGTCAACTTTAAGTAAATATCACAATGTAAAACCTGTTAATTGGGCGAAGCACCTTAAAAATAATTTCTCAGCAGTAATGGCTGAATTAGACGTTGGTCCTTTCAGAAACATAGTCAACATAATTGATTAGTACAGGTCATAGCCAAAAGTCAAGGAATATATTCATGTTCCTTTACATTCTACAAAGGTGACTATTGTCAATTATGTCAGAAACAGTTTCAAAGACACCGGTCTAATGAAATGAGCTTCAGTCTCTCTAGATACTAGTCCACTAGAAACCTTCTGATCTACCATAAAAAAGTCATGTATATGAGAATAAAAAGTAATATTCTAGAAAAACCTGTGGAAATCAAAAGAAACTGATGCATGTGATATTAAAGTTCGAGCATCAAGAAAATTATCAGAATCAGTATCTAAAAGACTGATTACCGTTATAAAATATCAAAGGAATTCACGTTAACATATAAAATAATAAAATCATTATTTATTGTAGCATATGTGATATTGTGTCAATAAATTATCTTTATATGGTTATTTCCGTTTTAACATTTGACTTTATAACAAAAAATTTTCTCACTTTGCATAATAAAAGCTGAAACTCAAAACAATTATTGTCAATATTACCAAACAAGGAAGCGTTATCAAACAAAGAAACACACGCCATATATTTGCACACAAACTATTGAGACGGACGTCAAGTCCGTTCAAACAATTAACAGTCATGCAAAGATTGTACTCCAATGGTCAGGCTGAACGTTTTGTTGATACATTAAAAAGGGCGTTAGATTGGTTTGTTGTGTTTTACGGTATATCAACCTCATTGGGTCATTTAATGCCGACAACTTTTTTTCCTGGTAATATTTTGTTTTATTAAAAATCTATTTCTGGTAATATTTTTTCCTCAGAAATGTATAGCTGGTAATATCATATTAAAACATGTATTGCTGGTAATATTTTCTTTCAAAAATATATTGCTGGTAATATTTTTTTTTCTTTAAAAATTTATTTCTGGTAACAATTCTTTTACAAAGTATCTCTGGTATTAAAACCCATTTTTACACTTTTATAATAGTTTTTACGTCAGTTTCGAGGTTAACTATTTGTCCAAAGCTGGGACCCTAACAGGTGCTACCACCTCGGGCCAGGGTAGATCTGGGAACACCAGCAATTAAGAGGTGGTTCCACGCTCCTCAAAACCTCCTGATCAGAGGCCTTGCTATTGGATGTAGTTTATCGTCTTACCCAGGACGCGGATGTAGTTTATCGTCTTACCCAGGACGCGGATGTAGTTTAACGTCATACCCAGGACACGGGTGTAGTTTAACGTCATACCCAGGACGTGGCGTTAGAGAAATCAAAAGGGGGGGGGGAACTGTAATCGACATCTTCTGATGCCTTGATATTGATTCCCGTCCTTCTCTTTATCCTTTCCCCAAACACCCCTCTTTACTCTTGCTCTCACTCTCTGTAACCCCGTGCGTGCTAGTGGCACTCCCGCCTTGCTGGGGTGATATACTTAAAAAACATTTGTTCTTTACAGTGTGAACCCGCGAATATTTGTAACCCCCTCTTCTAAAAGTGCTTATAAGTACCTATTTTGATTGTTAAAACCCCATATGCCTTAAGCTTTCATCCTATATACTTTGTATTGGTGACCATACACTTAGCGTAAATTTTCTTTCATATATACAATAACCGTTTTTAATTACACATAGATCGATACAACCATTTAAAATACTCTATAAAATATATGTAACAAGACATAAAATATAAAGTTTAAAAGATTTTCTAAAACCAGAACTGTGATTATGTCCCCAGACTTAGCATTAGCCACTTTTAAACCTCATCCCCTAACAAAGAACAAAGCCCATGCACTGCGCATGTTTTTTACGTTTGTTTTTTACAATGAAATGTACAATTCTGCTAATTTTTACCATAAATATGGACTGTTATATGTTTTAATTCACTTAAATAATAGGAAAATAATACAAGAATATTTTGAATATGCTCTATCGAAAAAAAATACGCGAATCGAGGGAGCTCTCAGCGAATAATTTGTACATATGTTCTTGAGAGAAAAATACGCGAATATTGAGGGTTTCTGCGAATCCGTGAATGTGTGAAAACGCGGATGCTGAAACGGGGATAATCAGGGGCTCACTATACTTCTATTTCCAGTCGATCTTTTAAATGTTCTTCTACAGTGTCTTGTACTTGAATTTCTCATTTTTATTCATTCTCTTCAATGAATATAATAGAATGCCTATATTGTCTATTGTCTTAATTGATTTCATCTCACATCTCCTACAACTGAGGCTTCTGTTATATAACTGGGGATCAGTATCTATTTCAAAGCTCAAATATTGTAACCATTAACACTTATATTTTCAGCTTTATAAGGATGTCCTTTGTTTAGTTACATAGTCAGAAACTTCCTGTTATTTTGTTTTTAATGGACGTTTTAACTAATATTTTTCTCTGCCTCACTTACAAAGTCTGAAAGATTTTGTTGTTTTTAGAAAGAATTTTAAGCTTTATAAAAATATATTATGCAAAGATTTATAAAACATTAACATTTGATATTGGCAACATCACCCGGTAAAATTTGATCATGATAAAAATCAAAGTAAAGAAAATAAATTTTTCTTTTTCATTCAATTTCTTTAACTCTCACGATTATTCAGATCTTTTCTTTTCGACTTCATAACTCGACAACTCATGTATTTGCAGGCCTCTTCTCACACAAAATATGCAATAGAAAATATACATTGACCTAACATGGTTTGGGCAGACACCAAGAATCGCAAATTCTTTTTTTCTGTGTTCCAGATATGATACAACTTTGATATCTTTTTTTTTTTGTCTTTTACAATGCAATTACCTCGAAACGCATTTGTTTGGCGCGCAATTCTTTCTGTGCAAGTCTCACATTTAGCCTGGAAGCATCAATAAAAAAAAAGTACGTACCAAACCATTTTACAGAGCCACGTTTCTGTGATAATATTCTCAACCTAGAATCTGCCAGTGGGGATGGCAAAGGAAGAGGAGGTATATTATGTAAGTTTCGTTCAGTGCTTCTTATTCACTGTTTGCAAGCACGACGCCGGTGAAGTTCTTCTCTTGCCTTGCAGCTTTATAGGTAAAGTAATGTTTTTTAAAAAAAAAACCTTGTTATGTAATATTCCAGAAATATCAAAAACACAAAAAATAGGCTACTTTTTTTTATCGAGTTAAAGATCAAGTCTTTCTGTAGATGAAACGCTTGTCTTACTTCGTGCCGTAAAATTCATGTCTATCCTATTTTTAGTTAATCCTTTTGTAGTATTTTAAAGGAATTTCGACCTTTCAAAAAGCTCTAAAACTGTTTCTTAGTGCTATTGAAGTTTTATATTCCTACTTCTTTCAAATTGAGTAAGATTCTGCAATTTCAACGATTATCTGAGATGTCTCCAATGAGATTAAAATTGAATTTACTTTCCTCTTTCCCAAACAACTTCTAGTTTATATACTTATCATTTATCATTGTTATTTATTTATTTATTTTGGTGTGCAGGTGGTGTAATTGTTAGCAGCTCAAATCGAGAAATCGGTGCACAATGTTCGAATTTCGGTCGAGTTCGTTTACAAGTAACCTTGGGAAAGATTAGATCCCACACACACCCTCCGTCAGCTATGGTTTAATGTCTATGCAGACTGTGCTCTCTAGCCGCGGTTGGCAACCGGACTAGGAGAAAGAAAAAGTCATTTTTTCCGTTCATATCTTTCTCTTGATGTGTTGCCTGTAACATTTAATGGACATTTTACTTTTGAAATAACAGCCGATAATTTATTATCCTCTTTTGTTCTATTTTTCTTTAGCTAGAGAACAGTAACTTTATTCATGCGATGCACAATATCTTTAAATTAACCCTAAGTATCTTAGTAATATGTGCTATTTTATGCATAGTGGTCCTGTAAGGCTAACATCAAACAAATTGATAAAATGGCTACATGCAATTTCAGAACAATTTAAGAACTCCATCTATCTCGAGTACCATAACATCCCGTTTGAGTGAGAGTTAAAACGGGTATATAAACATTTCAATGATCTGTACCGGGTGGAATGTAATTTTACATCTTATGGATAGAAATGATATTACAATGTGACTAAAATCTAGATCGTTTGCCTCAACTTGCTTATGCATTGAATAATTAATAAAGCCGCGTTTACTCACATCTTCTGCCTTGCTTGAAGTTCTACAACTGATATCGAATTTAATTGATTCGGTAATTGATTTTTACGCTAACTGATAACACATAAACCATGTTTATAAGTACTGAAATTAAGGTATACATGGGACTTCATCGATCATCAGGTAGCTAATTTAATGCTAGTTTTACCTTAGTACATCTTGTAACGTACGGTGGCCGTTAATAATTAAGTATAACTCAAGACTTCAATGTTAAGATAAAACAGTATTTAATTACAACCGCAAATAAATACTTAACAAGAACTAAGACGTAAAAGTCAAGCAAAGATAATTAATAATGTCAGTGAATAACTTGTTAGTAGCGTAGCTCGGCTTAACGCCCGGTAAATTCTAAAACAAAACCCAAATCATCGACGCACAATAATTCATACTAATTCGACTGGATAGTTCCGCTCTGTAGTCACTCAATAATCACTGTAGTCAGTAGACTGACACCGCTATTTATACACCTGGCGGAAAACATATATTCATAAGTCCAGAATGTCACGTTCGAAACTCTATGTCGCTCGTTATTCATTTTCTTCCTATATGACAGTAAACTACGCCACATTTTATTAAACAACGTAATATTTTCGAATGAAAATAAGTATTAAACAAAGAATGTTAAGAAAACATTTACGATATTTATATGATAATTATACCATGTGAATTTTAGTGTTATTTTATTAAAAATATTTTTAGAATTTTATTTGTTGTGATTATATTATACCACTTATGGGTTGGTCATCATATATTATATAAATGTATATTTCTATATATATATTTTCTTAATTTCAGATGAATGACCAATGACTTGAGTTGTAATAAAGATACAAATGCAAAAATAAACAAGATGTTATAATGTTCTTGATTGAAAGGAACAAAATTGGAAATTGAGAAAGCAACTTTGAACAAATATTACAGAACAAGAGATTGTAAACATTGGTAAGAATAAGGAACAAACCACTGGCCTTATGGAAATCACAAAAAAAATAATTGATTTGAGAAATCTTAAAATGGTAATAAGCAAGGAAATTGCAAGAAAATATTTGAAAATATTGTTATCTTAAGTGCATTCAGAGTGAAAAGATACAGAATATTAACAGCATCGGTAAAACATCAAAGCAACTAAATTACCCCTTTTATGGCAAAGAAACATGTAATTTGTGTGTAGAACTACATGAAAAAATATTTCCCATTAGTGCGTTTTACTGATAAACGTAAAGATACAATAGATGGACCCGATGGTTGGCCTTAAAGGTTGGATTATTCATGAAAATAAACAAACTACACGGCAGAATAATATCTAGGTAGATAGAAAAATGTTTTAGGTTACTATTGGAGACAGTAAAATAATAGGTAGCTTCAATGTTGATGATGGTACCAACGTAAATAGTGAGTATTGTAGTAAAACTTTTTGAATAGTTCAGGTCATGGAAAGGAAAGCCTTATACTAAAGAGTATATTGTTGCAAGGCCCATACCCTTTCATATTATGGAAAGCTAACTATTGTCCACTTTAGCCTAAAAATAGATTTTAAAGACACTAAATTAATGGAGAGACCCTCAGCCTCTCTAGATATGAATCCAATAGAAAACTTGTGGATCATCATTAAAAGAGATGAAATTGGCAAACAACGTTCCTATAAGCACAATCTTTGAAAGTAATTTAAACATAGAAAAGTAAGAATTATTGCATGAAAGGATCCGATATTAGCAGGTAAAAAAATACGATAATACTTTATTCTGGTAAGTTAGATATTGTGTTACTTATATGTTTGTGCGGTCTATATATTTTGGATGCATGTATTTTGCTTCTGTAAAAAAAACTTGTTACATTTTGGATGCATATATTTTGCTTCTATAAATAAAAAATTGTTACATTTTGGATGCATATATTTTGCTTCTTTAAATCAAAAATTGTTACATTTCGGATGCATATATTCTGCTTCTATAAAGAAAAAATTGTTACATTTTGGATGCATATATTTTTCTTCTATAAATAAAACCTTGTTATATTTTCGATGCATATATTTTGCTTCTATGAATAAAGAATTGTTACATTTTGGATGCATATATTTTGCTTCTATAAATAAAAGATTTTGTACATTTTAGATGCATATATTTTGCTTCTATAAATAAAAACATGTTACATTTTGGATGCATATATTTTGCTTCTATATATTAAAGATTTTGTACATTTTGGATGCATATATTTAGCTTCTATAAATAAAAAATTGTTACATTTTGGATGAATATATTCCGCTTCTGTAAAGAAAAAATGTTACAATTTCGATGCATATATTCGGCTTCTATATATAGAAAATGGTTACATTTCGGATGCATATATTTTGCTTCTATAAATAAAAACTTTTTACATTTTGGATGCATATATTTTGCTTCTATAAATAAAAACTTTTATATTTGGGATGCATATATTTTGTTTCTTTAAATAAAAACTTTTTAAATTTAGATGCATATATTTTGCTTCTATAAATAAAAAATTGTTACATTTTGGAGACATATACTTTGCTTCTATAAATGAAAACTTTTACATTTTTGATGCATATATTTTGCTTCTATAAGTAATAACTTTTACAATTTAGATGCATATATTTTGCTTCTTTAATTAAAAGCTAGTTACAGTTTGGATGTATATATTTTGCTTCTATGAATAAAAACTTGTTACTTTTTGGATGCATATATTTTGATTCTATAAATAAAAACATACATTTTTGGATGCATATATTTTTCTTCTATAATTAGAAACTTTTTACATTTGGATGCATATATTTTGCTTCTATAAATAAGAACTTTTACATTTTCGATGCATATATTTTGCTTCTATAAATGAAAACTTGTTACATTTTGGATGCATATATTTTGCTTCTATAAAGAAGAAATTGTTACAATTTTGAATGCATATATTTTGCTTCTACGTATAAAAACTTTTACAATTTAGATGCATATATTTTGCTTCTTTAAATAAAAACTTGTTACAATTTGGATGCATATATTTTGATTATATAAATAGGAACTTGTTGCATTTTTGGAGGCATATATTTTGCTTCTGTAAATGAAAACTTTTTACATTTTAGATGCATATATTTTGCTTCTATAAATAAAAACTTTTACATTTTGGATGCATATATTTTGCTTCTATAATTAGAAACTTTTTACATTTTAATGCATATATTTTGCTTCTATAAATAAAAACTTACTTTTTGGATGCATATATTTTTACTTCTATAAATAAAAACTTTTAAAATTTAGATGCATATATTTTACTTCTATAAATAGAAACTTCTTTCATTTTGGATGCTTATATTTTTATTCTTTAATTAAAAACTTTTAACATTTTTAAATGCATATATTTTGCTTCTATGAATAAAGAATTGTTACATTTTAAATGCATATATTTTGCTCCTTTAAATAAAAACTTGTTACATTTTGGATGCATATATTTTGCTTCTATAAATACAAACTTTTACAATTTAGATGCATATATTTTGTCCTATAAATAGAAACTTTTTCATTTTGGATGCATATATTTTTATCCTTTAATTAAAAACTTGTAACATTTTTGGATGCATATATTTTGCTTCTATGAATAAAGAATTGTTACATTTTATATGCATATATTTTGCTTCTATAAATAAAAACTTTTTACATTTTGGATGCATATATTTTGCTTCTATAAAGAAAAAATTGTTGCAATTTCGATGCATATATTCGGCTTCTATAAATAGAAAATGGTTACATTTCGGATGCATATATTTTGCTTCTATAAATAAAAACTTTTACATTTTGAATGCATATATTTTGCTTCCATACATGAAACCTTTTACAATTTAGATGCATATATTTTGCTTCTATAAATAGAAACTTCTTAAATTTTGGATGCATATATTTTGCTTCTTTAATTAAAAACTATTTACAGTTTGGATGTATATATTTTGCCGCTATAAATGAAAACTTGTTACATTTTGGATGCATATATTTTGCTTCTATAAATAAAAAACTGTTACATTCTGGATGCATATATTTTGCTTCTTTAAATAAAAACTTGTTACAATTTCAATGCATATATTCTGCTTCTATAAACAGAAAATGGTTACATTTTGGATGCATATATTCTGCTTCTATATTTTTTATGTGGGTGTGGCTTATGTTTGAGTAATTAGTTTCTTTAACTCACTAGTGCATTCTTCAGTGTTCTTAACAACTTTCTGGTAGTAGTAGTTCTATCATTGTGCATCTTCAGTTGAATTTAACTTCTTTTAACTAAACTGTAAACAAAACAAATTTCTTGTAAATTTGACTTTAATTTAGATTTTCAATAACGAAAACTTAATTGGTGAATATTTTGACATCTCTGGTGCTTCTCGATAGAAATCAAGTAAGGCGCTCCCTCATTGTACAGTACTTACCAATTTCGACAATGCTGCTTTCTCTACAATTCCAATTTTTCCATTGATATTTTCCTACTTTATTTTTTCAAAGGTCATCTTAGTCATTCTAAGAGATACAATAATTATAAATACTATTATCACCTCCATATTCATCAATTCTTTCATATCTCAGCCTTCTGTAATTTCACTATGCTCGACTCAAATAGCGACCTATGTGTATTATTATTCACTCTAATAATTATTATGTAAAACTAATTTTAAAAAAATCAAGTTTTATAATTCTCCTTGAACCTATCTTACATTTCTTGTTTGCTTTGATAGTATTTCTTTTTCCAAATAGTGTGTCTGCAAATATGCTAAATGCATTTATAGTTTGTCTTTTTATAGTTGTTTTATTCAGTCGTCGATTGCCAAATAATGTTACTATGCTTTATTTCGTTATCGGGATTTGTTAATTTGATTCTTGTGTTCTCTTAGTTATGGCAAAAACCACCATTATGAAAACCACTTGTGGTTTCCTCAAACAAGTTTGATATAATACTACATTATTTTTTTGGAATATTCATAACAGAAAAAAGAATATATATATATATATATATATATATATATATATATATATATATATATATATATACATATATATGTGTGTGTGTGTGTGTGTATAGTATGTATGTATATGCATGTTTCATTAAAAACGACAGACAAGGTATTACGATTAATCTTTTTATTTAATTCTTCTTGTGTCCGAACAAGTGCTTTCTTTTTGGGACACAGAGTGTGTAATAACTGTTCAAATGTTCTCTAATTCCGAGCGCTGTATAAAGGGTGATTTTATTTTTTCAGAGTGTGTGCCTTGTATGTATGTTTTTAATGTTATATAGATGTTTTATTTTCGAACACAGTTAGCACATTTTGGCCGTGTTCGTAGCTAATATTGTTAAGTGTTGGCTTTTTTTTTTTTATTATTAGGGCTTCCATTATTTTTAATCTTTTTTTTACAGGTGGATGAGGTTATTATGCTTGTGTTTTCTAGTAGTATGTTTCGGACGGAGTCTGGTAAGTTTGCGTGTGTATTTAATTAAACATTATGTTTAATTAAACTGAAAAAATAAAATCATCTTTGATAATGACTAAAAGTATAGCCGAAAGCGATCGGAATTATAAAACATTTGAATAGTTTCTACACACTCTGTGTCCAAAAAAGAAAACATTTGTTCGAACACAAGAAAAATTAAATAAAAAGCTTAATCGTAGTCTTGTCTGTCGTTTTTAATGAAATGTGCATAAATGAAAGATTTCTGCCTAAATATACAATATATATATATATATATATATATATATATATATATATATATATGTATGTATGTATGTATGTATGTATGTATTCGGCTCTCCCGCCGAATTCGACGTATGAGGGTCAAGCAAATCAGTTCCTAGGAATCGACAGCCCGACACCAGCACATGAGATTTGATTATAGTGGTGAATGTTTTGTGCACGACTATCCACAGATTTTGAAGGGCCGAATACTGAGATCTGGTCACAAGGTCCCCAAACGAACCTTCGCCGGTTTTGAATTCAGAGTTGTCCTTCTCCTAGACCAGTTGCCACCCAAGGCTATAGAAACCAGTCTGTCCTTGTTGGAGAAGAAGAGGATTCACACCGATCCCAAGGATATTAGCATATAAGTGAATGTAAATGATTCGACTGGAACGAATACTTTGGCGAGCTCTTCCATGGTAACATAGGTGAGAAACCTACAAAAGATCAACACATGAAAAGGCTCGTAGTATCAAAATATCGGATAAAATATACACTCGTAAAGATGACCAGAAACAAGGCAGTACGATTGCTGTCAGCTTTAGATGATTTCATTAATGAAATTATAAATCAATTATATGATACTATCAAAATAATGGAATACCTTAGTAGATAGATGTTGTTGCCAAAGAAACGAAGTGCTGATCAATACGAACC
Source organism: Acanthosepion pharaonis (assembly GCA_903632075.3). Taxonomy (NCBI): domain Eukaryota; kingdom Metazoa; phylum Mollusca; class Cephalopoda; order Sepiida; family Sepiidae; genus Acanthosepion; species Acanthosepion pharaonis. The sequence goes on from CAHIKZ030000027.1 coordinate 174,703, forward strand.
CGACATGCAATCGCTTTCATGAACCACATTAACTTATCATTAGGATACTAAACATGCCATTTTTACGATCGGGATACAAGCAGAGCAATAAATACAAAAACACAAAGACTAATACGTTTATTTCATAGACTGTCCAAAAGCATTTTTATAAGCAACGACACAAAAATCTACTTGAAATAATAGAAAAGCCTGATTACAAAGGAAAACTTTTCGAATAATCTGTAGGAATTTAACAGTCTACATGTGGATCGAGAATGAGTTCAGTGAAAAATAATTTAAAGAAAGAATTTTTTAAAATTAAATAATAAAAGAATAAAAAAGATAAAATAAAAACAGAAAGAGGATTAAGACAAGGCTGGATTTTCTCACGGGGTTTATTTAACCTTTAGAATGAGAAGATCCTAAACAAATTCGAAAACCTACCAGGATTTATTATTGGCTGATATAACCTTAACATAAGATACGAAGGTGACACTGTGTTGATGGCAGACCCAACGAAAACTGAAGAAATAAGTAGTAAACACAAGGGTAGCAAAGGAAAGCAAAAATAATGTATTAACTGTCAGAAGGCAGTGTGAATGGTTGTCAGCAAAAGAGAAAGTCCAAGTTCACTACTTACATTATTCGAACTATTGTCCTCATCCTTGTCGCCATATTTATTACAACGTTTCGGTTGTTGTACGCTCCGACCTTCTTCAGGTGATTGGAATGTCGAACTGAACCCTTTATTTCGTTCACTGGGGTAGACTGTTCTAGTTCCACGTGCCATGTTTCATGGATGTCAGTTATCAGTTATCTCCTGCTAATTCCCCTCTCCAAGTTCTCCACCGCCTTAACCGGGTATTGAATTCACACTCTTTGGGTCCTGTCACTGGATCTAACTAACGTACAGTGGATAAAGTGGAGAGGAGAATTAACAGGAGATAACTGACTTCCATTAAACATGGCACGTGGAACTAGAACAGTCTACCCCAGTGATCGAAATAAAGGGTCCAGTTCGTCATTTCAACCACCTGAAGAAGGCCGGAGAGTACAACGGACGAAACGTTGTAATAAATATGGCGACAAGGATGAGGACAATAATGTAAATAGTGTACATAATACCTCATCTCAGAAATATAGACAGACACTGAAGTCCAAATTGTCTGCTAAATTTTGGTGACGTCAAAATCAATGCAAGTACGACACTTCATGAATAGCATAGTCACAGGCAACGGGAAATGTAACACAGGCATCAGAAGATGATTAGAAATAGCGAAATATACCTTCTTGAAATTAAATAAAGTATTAAGGGATATGCTAATTGGCTTAGAAAGAGAAAATGGTTATGTAATATCTAATCTGATGTATAATGGTGAATGCTGAACAAGGTTCTCACAGATAATCAAATAGATTTGAACAGACAGAGATTTGGTTTTAAGACAGAACATGGAAAGAACATATTAGCAACGGAAACGTTTTAAGGAAAACAAAAAATACAAGGACATTTCTGTCAACAATCACGAAGAGGCAATTGAAATATCAGGAATACATAATGAGAATTGATGGCTAAGAAAATTTAGCACCCAGAGGATATACTGAATGTAAGAGATGCAAGTGAAACAACAAGTAACCTATTGAACGTTTTTTTCTGTGAATGGAGAGCAGAACAAGTATAAAAGGGATGAGTAAGTCTCGAAGGTTAATTAGAGAAACAGAAGGAACATTTGAAGAACTATGATTGTCCACATCCTTAAAAGACATGGCACATAAAAGAAAGATAAATGAATAAGGCCTCTTAGTCATCCGTTCTTGCATCCGCAGTCATATAGTAGTGGTAATCAAAGTAATTATTAGATCAAAACAAAATCGGAAGAAGATTTTGCTACCAGATTCCAATGCAGTTGCTCAAAAGTTGTATAAAGTTTGGCTGACTCGAATTTGAAACTTGCTTATTGTTTATTTCCAGAATTAACATGCCCATGATTTTGCTATAACTAGATCATGTCTATACCTATTATTATTAAGTGATTTAGAAAAGTTTTTAATCGTAGAACTAGCAATATTTTAGATGAGGCTGTATAGCGCTGGATAAGAAGCGAGATTTGTAATCCAATATTAGAGTTTGGATCTCACATTATTCTATACTGGACTTGACCACAGACGTTTTAAGTCAATTATAAAGCTTTCTTGCGAACATCTGTCAATTATATAGCTTTCTTGCTTTCTCTGTCAATTATAAAGCTTTCTTGCAAACATCTGTCAATTATATAGCTTTCTTGCTTTGTCAATTATAAAGCTTTCTTGCTTCCAGCAAATATTAGACTCAAAATTAGGCAATGACATTCGGAGGTCAACATTTGTCCTGATATCAGTTCTGTTTCTAGATTTTGTCAGGAAGCAATGAGATGTTACGACCATCTTTGGGGTTTCTTTTTTAATTAGTCTATGGTCCTTTTCAATTCCGCACATTGGAATCGTCTCCCCAGACTGGTAACATCACGAAGTCAGTGGTCAGATTCGAACTCGGGTTTCATTGTCGAAAAACGAACGTTCTAACCACTTGGCCAGGCGATATGTATGCCAGTGTATAAATCATGTGAGAGGAAAATACATAAAAATATTAGTTCATTTCAATTGTATTTAATACAAAAGATATTTTGGAATTGTAACCCAATCACACACCACGTATTTCTTCTGTCTTTACTGTTTCGTTCCTTTCTTAGGAAATATCTTAAGATTGCATTGTTAAGGCTCGAACCTGTTTCCTGGCCAACATATTCTTCTCAGACATGGTTTTATGAATGACGATTGAATCAATGTCATTTTAGGCAATTACTCTCTCCCCGCCTCTTCTTGTTCATTTTATCAAGCTTTCTTTATTTTCTTCTTTTTCGTTCATTTTTATATTTTTTCTGCTCTCTTCCTCCCCCTCTCTCCTCTCTCTCTCTCTCCTCTCTCTCTCTCTCTCTAGTTCCCTTTTCAATTGCTGTCTATTTTCAGTCGCACTTTTTAATTTCTCTTCTTTTCTACTTGTTCTCTCCCTATCCTATTTGTCTTTAGAACGTTCCCAATCCCCTCCTTCTCCAAATTATCTTAGTTTGATTGGTTTGTTTTGTTTTACGGTATATCAACCTCAATGGGTTATTTAATGCCGACAAAATTTTTGTATTTAATAAAAAAAAAATTTTATATTTAAAATTTTTACATTCATTTTTTTCATATATGGGTTATTTAATGCCGACAAAATTTTTATTGCTGTTAATATTTTTTTCAAAAATGTATTGCTGGTAATAATTTTTTTCCTTCAAAAATGTATTTCTAGTAATAATGTTTTTTACAAATTATTTCTGATATTAAAACCTATTTTTACACTTTCATAGTGTTTTGACTCAAGTTTGGGGGTTAACAGGTGCTACCATCCCGGGTCAAGCTCCTCAAAACCTCTGATCAGAGGTCTTGCTGTTGGACGTAGTTTATCATCTTACCCAGGATGCGGATGTAGTTTATTGTCTTACCCAGGACGGAATTATCTTAGTCTCTCTCTCTCTCTCTCTCTCACTTTCATCCTCATTTTCTCATTTCTCTTTTTTCTTCTTATTTCTCCCCTCTCCTGATTCTTTCTACCTCTCTGAGTTCTACCAGTTCATTCTAATACCCCTATCCCTTTCTTTTGTTCATTCCCTTTCTCCTCTTTTTTTTCACTCTCTACCCCTTACTGTGTTCCGTCAGTTCATCATCCATCTCTTTCTTCCTCTCGTTTTATCGTTAATTTCATCACATTGTTATAATCCGTTATTTTAATCATTACTTTACATTCTATTTTATCTTTCTTTTTTCATTCAATCTTTTTTCCTTCCTTTCCTTTTCTCCATATTTGCTTAATGACTCATTTTCTTACACTCTCTCCGTCTATCCCATATTCTCCCCGATCATCTTTTCCTCTCTTTTCCTATCATACACATATTATTCATTTACCTCTCCTTTCAATCTTAACAAATTTGTACTAATTTATTTTAGTATGTCACAATCTCATTCGTCTTCTCCAAAGTCACTTTTTCCTTTCTCTGTCTGTCTCTGTCTGTCTGTCTGTCTGTCTCTCTCTCTCTCTCTCTTTAAATATATATTTAATATTCCTTTATTCCTATGCCTCTCTCTTTCTCTATTTAAACAGTCACACACACACACACAGACATATATATATATATTTTTTAATTAAAGAATATCAAATGTATCTTCTTAAAGAATATCAAACATTTAAAATCCCATAAGTGATAATTTTTATTTCATGAGACCTCTAAAAAACGCAGTTCTCAATTTTCATCTTAACACTGGATTTTAAGTGTTTGAAAATCTTTAATTAATAATAATTTTGCTCTATCTTTTGACATAGAGCTCTCCCTGGATCTATATCCTGCAGGAAATTCCATACGGATTACCATATTATATCATTACTATCTATCTATCTATCTATATATATATATATATATATATATATATATATACGCACTTAAGAAAAAGAATATACAAATTGTGTGTGCCACTGCTTCATGCCCCTGTGTATTTTAATACCTTTTTTACCGTAGCCTTTTCAAATATAAGCAAAAGAAAAAGAAAGCAATAGTCCTTTTATTCACGGTCCATATAAACAATCATTTCACCGTCTAATCAATAATGCGTGAAAAATAGCTTATGTTCGTCGAAATATTTTCCTCCTCTTTTTTTCTTCCAAAGTTTATATCTGTAAAACTCGTGTGCTCCTCATCTATCAATCAATTAAACTATTGGCACATCAATCAAACCCATATATTGGTGTATCTATCGATTGATCAGTCTTTCTATTATTCAAATAAGTCATTTATGTGTCTGCTATACCGTATCCGAATATGTACATTTGTTAATGTAGCTAAAAAAATTTTCCACAGCCCGAACTATCTAGTTATCTTTATGAATATTAATTTATGTCTCATTCTTTCGATATATATATATATATATATATATATATATATATATATATATATATATATATATATATATATATATATAAAGTGAACATTGAAGTCAACACTTAGAGGCGACAGCATGAAATAGCCTCTAACCTTCAATGTTCACTTTTATTTACACACGCTCTATCTCTGATATTGAGCACTTTATCCCATAAATATAGCACACCTTAAGACTATATTTCTTCATATATATATATATATATATATATATATATGCATGGATAAGTTTGTAACTGTCTTCACACTTTTGCGATCGCAAAAGCGTGAAACACGGTGTTCAAAATACTATCCCTGCAACAGAATATGTTAGTTCTATCACTGATATTGATCACTATATACATATATATATATATATATATATATATATATATATATATATATGTGTGTGTGTGTGTGTGTGTGTGTATATATATATATATATATATATATATATATATATATATATATATATTTCTGGGTGTGTGTGTCTGTGTGTACTCGGATAAGTGCATGGAAAAAGTTCTTAGTGACGTATTTGTTCTTCGAAGGAACTTCTTCAAACTTTTAACAGTAATATTCATGGAATCACTCTTATGTATAAAAAAATATATATATATATATATGTGTGTGTGTGTGTGTGTGTGTGTTCGTGTTTTGATCCTTTCTACTGAATAGATATGGTTCTTATTAGTTTGTCAATTTTTTATATGTTTATCTGCTTTTGAATATGCTTGTGTTTATGTGCACCATTGGAGCCATTATTCTCCGCATTCGTTGCGCATTCCTAATTCAAATTTCTCTCACCTATCTCCACTGCCCCCCTACCTACTTTGGCGTTCGAGTCTCCCATGATAATTATGACATCTTGTGATTTGCAATGAGCCTTGGTGTTGTCTAAAAAGATTCGATTTCTTTATTTTGTGCTGGCGATGCGTACAATATTGTGATAGCTATGTTGAAAAGTTTTCCTTTCAGAATTCTTTCGGATAATTGATAGTATCCCAGAATGCATTTCAAGGATGCTAAAGATACCATGTACCGAACATGTGAACAACGATGAGGTTTTGGAGAGGAGGCAAACAAAGGAGAAACTTTGGGAAAGCCAGCTGAAGTTTCTGGGACACGTAATAAGAAAAGAGGGCCTGGAGAATCTGATACTCACAGGGCGAGTAGAGTAGAGGAAAAGAGGGACAAAGGAAAGCAACGCGTGAAATATTTAACAGGCTTAAGCAAATGGATGGCAGAACAGGGTCTGGGAGAAATAACAAAAAGACAAAACTTATTGAGAGCTACAAGGGACAGGAAGAGTTGGAGAGCCATGATCGCCTACGTCCTAAAGGAAGACGACACATAAAAGAAGATGTGTGTAGGTGCCTATGGCCTATAAATTTCCTTTGAGTTTTCATTTAGTAATCCCTCAAAATAAAATGTATTCGTGCATGCGTTCGTTATTATAGAGTATAAATCTCTATTTTGAAGTCATGTATAGTGATTTGATAATTGTATCTTTCTAACCCAGACAACTGTTTGTTTTTCATTTGAGTAATGTAACGCTTATCGTTGCGAAAAATCGGTTAAATTTCTGATTTGCATTCACTTTCGCACTAATGCTTTTGGGGAAAGCATGAACCCATCACTTCCCTCTTCAGCTGTCGGTTAAATAACTCTCTTTACCAGTCTAAGAGAAAGATAAATCCGATTTAAAAACAAAACAAAAAAAAACACCGTCTAAATTTTAATGGTAAAACATTCAACTATCTTTCCCAAAAAGTCATAATAATTGACAGCTAATAAAGAAACAGAAACCATGGAGAGCCATCATCGCCTTCGTCGTGAAGGACATGCCATTTAGAATTGATTCTATACACTGATTTCAACAGTGAATTTTCCCTGTACTTCTTCACCGCAATTTTAATGCTCAGTTATATTTGTGCATTAATTAGTTACATGGATATTTGTAACGAATAGTTATTTCCTATTTTGCTACTACAAAAATGACTGATTCCGTTATAAGGTACAAAGTCACATTAGACGAACCGGAAGCGAACCTTGTTTGTCATGCTATTTAAAATAATACATAATCGCCATATTTGTTTTAAACTTGGCATTTCTGCATTGTTTAAAAAATCCAACAAAATATTTTGTTATTACTTTGTTATTATGTCAATAAAAATTATTCTTTTTCGGTTAAGATTGTAGTGATCCGGGCAGCATCCTTTCTGAAGTTTCTTCAACAAAGCGACTGTTCTAAGAAAAAAGCTACCTAAGTAGAAGTTCGTTTAAAAAATTAAAACGTTAAATGATATTTTAAATAAAATGAGATAGGGCTGAAAAATTTTAGGCCCAACCAAGATGGAATTCAAAAAAGAAATTAATCATATTTTGGGAAATAGAACTTTTCAGTGGCCCTTTATATAAATTGATTATCCCGTAAATTGCTATTGCTGTTAAATATGGAAGGTTATAATTTTAACGATTTACATTTGGATTAATTCGAGTTGTATTCGATTAATAAACCTGAATCTGCAATTAACATCGCAGGACCTTTTCTTAGAAAAGCAATATGGCTTTCGTTTCTCCAGGTCAGCTGCTTATGCACTGACGATAATTGCAGGAAGTGTGTATCATGCTCTAGATAAAATCAGCGAAGCCCAGGCTGTAGCAGTGGACGAATGTCTATGACAGGGTTTGGCATACAGGTCTTCTTCACAAGCTGAAAAATTACCGTGTCTCGTACATATTTTTGAACTAATCTAATCTTTTCTATCAAATCGCGAAAAGAAAGTTATCCTGGACGGCCACTCGTCTAGATCCTTTCATACTAACGCGGGTGTCCCCTAGAGCACCATCCTTGGTCCTATTTTGTTTTTAATTTTCATTAATGAGCTTCCTGATGACATCAGCTCTCAACTTGGTGTCTACGCTGACGAGACAACCATTTACTTCTGCCTCGATCGTAAGTTTGATTTGTATGGCAAGGACAAAATGGAAGCTGATGTCCAAAAAAAAACTCCAGTCTGTCGTCAACAGGAACAAAAAGATGCCTTGTTAACGCCTCCAAAACTAAACTTTTCTCCATTAATCATCTCTCTGCCTTCCATCAGCATGGCTGATGCTAACCTCCAGGAAAGTGACTCATTGCGTCACGTCGGACTAACGTTCTCAGCTGACACGAAGTGGAAAGACTATATTGAATTCATTGCTAGGTCAGCTGCCAAGAAAGGCGTTCATTGTGCCGTGTGAGACAATTTCTCTCTCCAGAATCTATCTTACATAGCTATACGTCCATGCTTAGAATATTGCTGACACATATGGTCCGGTGCCCTGCTATTTACCTAGATTTCCTTTATAAGATCTGTGACGGAGAAGAGAGTTTGGAAAACACACACACACGTATTTTTTTTATATTGAAATTGGAGTGAATCTGAGTAGCGAAATTAGATCAGAGTAATTTTGTTTACTGATGGGAAATCTGATCTAGTCCATTTGGAATTGGATCCTTAGAAAGACAATAGAAAATGGTTGAAATAATTTTTATCGGTTAAAATTTGAAATAGAGCTTACTAAGCTATGAGGAACTTTGAAATTCACATGATTTTGGGTTGAAAGAAGCAACCGTGATAATCGTGTGCGGACCAAGGGTCGATTATGACCAGACAGATTTATCTATACAGAACGCGTAGTTATGCTGAAAAAGTGGCAGACGAAAGAGGCAGACGGGTGAGGCCGCGATCGGTCGGCACGTTGTCGTCGCTGTGCGTACCGTCACGTGCGTGGGCACCCGCAGCGACCGTTACGGGTCGCGGCGCTACAAGAGAGACGGAGAGGTTGGTTTTGGCTCGTCTGTCGTCGAGTGCAGTCGAGCTGGGTGGAGAGATGTCGGAGATTGAAAGTGAGCAAAGTTGAATTGAAGGCTCGAAGAAGTAAGAAAATGACGTCAAAGATTGGAATAAAACGCCCGAGCTTTCTATTCAATAAGGTTTCTTTCAGCTTATAAGGTCGACTGAGTGATTTGAGTTCACAGGTGAACTTCTGTGAAAATGAGATCGACATGGAAACAGATAATTCACCAAAATAATAATTTTGTTTTGCTTTTGTGTTTGTTTTATCCAGCATTCTATCATTTGATATATTATCGATTAAAAATTCTAAACACGACATTTTTATAATATTTTAAAATAATGCCGATTTTTAAATTTTTAAAAATGAATACCAGCGACAGTTTTCGTATTTGATTTTGGTAGTAGCCTGAAATATAATCGAATACACTAGATCACAAATTTTTGGACAACATTTATCGAATCCAGCCATGTATATTTTTCCTATCCTATTGTACATAAACAGGAAAAAGTAAGTATATTCACTGACCACTTAATTAAGTACACGTGAACAATTACATTTTTATCAAAATTTCTAACTAGCCAAGGACGTGGCAGCAATTTAATAGGAATTTAAACATCGTCATGTTAAACTTCAAAATTTAATTTCATGCAGGTGCATGGGAGAGAAATATAATTTAATTGAGTTTTAACAGGGTATGGTACTTGGCACTAGACGGGTTGATCTGATTGCTGTGAAACTGTTATTCTGTTAGGTTTTCACGCACAACAATCAGTAGGTTATACAAAGTATGTTCGGTAAAAGAGAAAAACTTCCAATAAATATCAACTATAGTATAGGCGGGAAAATCGGCTATAGGTGAAAAAGGTCGGGGAAGAATAACTGATACCCCCTGTATATACGTTACACCCTGCCATAAAGTATGTAAGTCAGCTTCTGGATTAACAAGACGCTAATGCCGTGCCTGTTGGGATTAGGGATCTCCCTTTCAGGTGCAACGTTTTCGCAAAAGCTTGTAAAAGTAGGACTGGTTTAAAATGTCATCTGCACTCTCATCATCGGTGAGTCTGAAAGTTTAAAAAAAAAAGAAAATTTGCTGTGAAAATGGTCTTCTTCTTTCAAGTGACAATCACTATATATATATATATATATATATATATATATATATATATATATATACCAAATAGAGTATAGGAGCGGAAATCGGTTGTGGATGAAAAAGGTCGGAGAAGAATGGTCAAACTGATTCAAGCTCATTCAAAGGCAACGGTAGCTCAAATAACCACTCTTTACAACTGAGGTATACAGAAAGGTATCTCTAAATGAAACTTGAAGTTTGAAGCTTACAATTCGATAAGGATCACAAACATTAGACAAGAGAAAAAATGTTGTCTGGTTTGCTGATTCTCGATTTCTGTTACAATATTTGGATGGTAGAACCAAAATGTGGCGTGGGTGAGTATGAATCCATCCTGCTTTGTATCAAGAGTTCAGGTTGCTGGTGGTGGAGGTCATCGTATAGGCAATTTCTTGACATACATTGGTACAATAAAAACTTGTTTAAATGCCCCAGCCTATCTAGGTATTTCGACTGACCACGCGCCTCGATTTATAACTAAATTGCACTTATCCTCTAGTGACCATTTCCAGTGTCATGTCGCAAATAAAAAAAGAATGTCTCATTCTTTCCTGATGTACAGTAATGATTTTCTGCATTAAATTGGCCTCCACGGTCACAGGATCTCAATTCCATAGAGTACCTTTGAGATGCGATGGAAAGCGGGATTCTAATTCAGGACGTGCAGCCAAATAATCTCAATGATTTACAAGATAAAGACATGGACTCAACTTTCGAAAAAATACTTCCAGGACACCGTCAAATCTATGCCAAGAATAAAGGCGAGTCTAATGAAAAAAAAACGGTCTAGTATGGAACGAAAAATGAGATAGATAGATAGATAGATAGATAGATAGATAGATAGATAGATAGATAGATAGATAGATAGATATGAACATGCTGGGATAGATAGATAGATAGATAGAGATAGATAGATAGATAGATAGATAGATAGATAGATAGATACGATCGAAAGAAATGAATCATTTCTGATAAAAAATCAATTTGCTTAAATTTTTATAAGTTTTAAATAATCAACAATGTACTTTAGGTAGTATTACTTCTGGTCATTCAGAACTGCCATGCAAGTTGTCATATTCGAGTATGGTAAGACGAACAGATACAGACTTGAACTGATCGCGACATTGAAAATAAGACATGGAAATATTATGAGTCACAAGAAGAAACGTAGAATTAACAGCCTTCATTGATGGAAGAAAAACAAAAATTGCACAAAATAAATCTATTTATATATTTTCGAATATTAAAAGCCGTAATTAGTATTTAATATGACTCCCATTAAGCTACAGCCCCAAACTCGTCGTGGGATGGAAGAATGCACCTTAAGAATTTCTCCATCAGGAATGTTCCACCATTCTTCTTGACATTAAATCCAAAGCTTTTGCAATATTTTTTTACTTTCTGCTATACATCTAAGATATCGGCTGAATCATTTATTCTGCTTACCACTGTAGCGATTTTCCAAGCGTAGCTTAGATGTGGCACAAGGCCGAAAGTATAGGGCACCCAGTGAGGATCGAACTCACTACTCATTCGTAATTGTGCTAGTGAGACAAGCTTGCTAACCATTACACCGCCTCGGGGTGCCCCCTGCTTACCACTGTATATATAAAAAAAATAAAAAGCCGCGCTATTTAATTTTTTTTTTTTTTGTGCTATACATGATACACGCTTAGACGATCCCGTATCTTTCGATACATGACTGACGAGGCAGATTTTTCCCGGAGTAGGTTGCCATTTCTTTCTGTGGTTGACGACTTGTTATCCAAGACTATAGAACCTGTTCAGTCCTGCTATTTACCGAAAGCTGGGGGAGAAGAAGAAGATTCATAACTTTCCCAAGGGTAATAGCACGTAAATGAATGTCATGGATTCGACTGGAATTCGGACTTGGTTCTCTGATTCCTCAATCGGAGAACTTCCTGAAAAAAACGTTAAAATCATTTACTAGTTTCGCTATGACCTGTATTAGTTTCCAAATAACTATCCGTCTAGTTTACTATTGTGTAGATAGCAACATGATATATAATGATTAGTTTAATAGCTTATGTATGTTGTTATTACTTGTTTATTTTTTTCCTAAGATTAGTTTAACTTATACGAGGTTAGAGAAATTAATTCAAGAGTCTGTGTATGGGTGTGTGTGCGCGCGCACGCATGTGTGAATGCTTGTCTACTGCTGACAAATATTTCACACAAAAATTGATACTATCAGTCGAAACTCTCATCATATATTTATCATAAAAACAAATATCTTCTGCTAATGTTCCCAAAATCGGTTGGCTAATAGAAATTGTATTGTGAAAACTTTGAGAGTCGGTGAGAAGAATCTATCTCCATACCAACTCACGCAATGCATGTATTTATATTTGTGTGAAATAGCGTATCTCTCTCTCTCTCTCTCTCTCTCTCTCTCTCTCTCTCTGTATATATATATATATATATATGTGTGTGTGTGTATATATATATATGTATATATACACACACACATATATCTATGTGTGTATGTGTATGTGTATATATATACATGCATATATATATGTATATATATACACACACACACACACACACACACACACATATATATATATATATATATATATATATATATATATATATATATATATATATATATATATATATATTGTTTTTGTGTAATGCTTATGAACATTTTGATTAACATAAGACAAAAAATAATTTTAATCAATTCTTTCAATTTTCTCGTTGAGTGGTTTTATACTTTAATAATTTTACTTTTGTCTTTTTCTTCTTTTTTTTGCCATATTCTTTTTCCATTTCACATGATTTATTTCATTCTAAATTTGCTTCTTTTTTATCTTAAATATTGTTCTTTCTGGATGATTTCCATGCAGTTACCAAAACAAAAATGTTTTCAAACTCTAAAGCCAAAAAGTTCTCAACATCAGGTATCTTCTCTTACCTCTTCTCGCACACGAAAAATATCATATATTTTTTATGTACAGATTTGTAGCAAATATATGAACACATGCCAAATAATTCCTAATATTCAAGTATTTCAATCGGGTTGATATAAAGAGTAAATTGATCAAAGGTCTCCAGTCTTAAATATCGAATTCACAAGTAAAAACTTATCTTACAATCGATAAGAATCATCAATCGTACTTTGATCGACAATAAACAATACTGAAAATTCACAAATCTCTTGATTTGATACGAAATCAGTATTTGGCATAAACTGCAAATTAAAATGGTTTTATTTTAAGGAGATGCCACAAAACATTTACGGTTGCACAAGTTGCTCCTTTTAATTATATAAATTGACAATTTAAATTTAATAGTTTCACCAAATATTTGGAAATATTTGAAAGAATATTTTTCATATCAAAGATATGTGTTGATGAATTTCATCTATCCAGCTCTAACAAATCGGATCATTATCAAATTCTACTGCTAATATGTCCACATTTAGAACTTGTGTCATTTTAAGACGCACATATTGACGCAATAGCATGCTGCTTCGGTATCAAATGATGATGAGAATATTCTTTGAGCTTTTTCGCAATCTTCCAATAAGTTTTGTGCATTTAGTCCTGGCCATGAACTCAATAAAGATGTTTTTTTTGTTGATGTAAATTGAAAACATTATAAAATGTCTTTAGTACATAAGGTAGACTTTTTGACACTAAACGCCATAAGAAATATTAGTAAGAGAACAAATAGTAGTAACATAGTTTCATGTCATTTCACTTCCTATAATCTTCTTTATATATCACTTACAGTAATTTCCCATGTATAATGCGCCTTCCTCCATAATATGCACTCCTAAAATCGTGCTGAAAGTGTGGGAAAATGTTTCTACTCATGCATAATACGCACCCTTTGTTTGGTAATTGTACCTCTCCAGTTCTACTATAACCAGTGTTTCCTACCCTTATTTTAAAAAAAAATGGTTTTAAACGTAGAATAATATTATTCTAATTTAATTTATTATAGTTCTTATTTTACATTTGTAAGTATTGTTAGGTACATATGATTGTATTTGACATCCTTATGGGGGTCGCAATCGCCAAAAGTTAGTGTCACATTGTCGTATGTTTGTGGTGAGTAGTCATTTTGCAACTGAAATTGACCGATGAAACGGCTTTTTTTAAAGATTTTTTGTAGCTGTGCATAATACACACCCCTAATTTTGATTATTGTTTTTAGAAAAATGCGTATTATACATGGGGAATTACGGCACTTATAATCTAATTGTTAGTCTAGTAAAGTTTCATTGAAAACCGTTGAATATTTGATGTACCAGAGAAAAATAAACCAAAGTGAATGATGTATTTCGCACACATAAGAACCTTGATTATTCCCAAAGATATTAAATCATTACTTGTTCATAGTACCATTACGAAAATATTATATCCCAATAACATTACTACAGAGAGAGAGAGGTGGGGTCTTAAACACCTATATGTATACATATATGAATGTATTAAACATAGCAATATCAAATAGGTAATCTTGTGATTATGGACTTTTTATGGCTCAGAAGAGAAGCCTTAGGACTTAACCACGGATTACATGAAGTAAAGATATAGGTAATATTCGTAATCAAATGGAAATTTACCTAGGAAATTGATTTGTAATATTGGCTTCCCAGAAGGAATTTAATTTACCTTATCGCATAAACACGTGTTTCTAGATTTCACTTGAAAGATTGAAAGCATCAAGGTAGAAAATAATCTGTAAATGCTACCATAACCGAAGGATTTGTAATTATGCTTGCAAGTATTGATCAGTCGATCTGTTTGTATTTGCAATTTAAACTGGTTATCAGTTTGTTGTTGTTGTTGATGATGTTGTTGTTGATGATGATATTGTCGTTGTTGTTGTTAGTATGCTATTTGCATCGCCAATGAACTTGTTGACACATTTGACTGAAAAATTTACTTTGATTCTTTACTTTTTTTTATTTTTTACCAATTTTCCTGTATTCATTGTTTGTTTATCTTTTTTTATTATTTCAGGTGATTTTACTTGCGTGTTAATTCTACCTTTTGTTTTTCCTTTTATCTTTTCTTTTCCTTCTTTCAGTTTGTCATTTATTTGATTGATTATTTTGCTTCATTCTTTCTTCGTTTTTCATTCTTTCTTCGTTTTTCATTCTTTCATCGTTCGTTTTTCATTTTCTCCTAGTTACTTTTTTGAATTTTCTACTTATTTCATCTTTAATTATTTCATTTACGTTTTCATTCATTCTTTATGTTTCTTTACTTTCTACTTTCTGACTGCTACTCTTGATTTTCACTAATTTCTTCATTAATTCAATATATATTTTTTTTTCAAACAGCACATTCTACTTTTGTTTTGTCCTTCCTAGCTTTTTTTGTCTCTTTTCGAAAAAAAAAAATTCCTTTTTTTATTATTTATCAACAAGTAACTGTGCATATTTTAAGATATATACGTGGGGTGTTAAGAGGTTCTCTGCCCGACTCACTTCCAAAATCCAATCAAATAATCAAACATCAGATTATTTTAAGGTCATCATAGTCGGTTTGTAAACTTTTCATGCCTCATAAAAGTTATTTAAATCCTTCTCTCTCTATACACAGACACACACACACACACACACATACATATATATATATATATATATATATATATATATATATATATTTATATATATATATAGCCAAGTATAGGATAAATTCCAATAACCAAAAAATACTATATTTAAAAGAGTGCTCAATGCAAAGTAGAGCAAATATAATTTATTCGAAAATTATAAAATAAATATGTTATAAAATCACTACAAAAATAGACATTTTGTTTCAACATTTTGGTGTCTT
The DNA here is from genome assembly GCA_903632075.3 of Acanthosepion pharaonis. NCBI lineage: Eukaryota > Metazoa > Mollusca > Cephalopoda > Sepiida > Sepiidae > Acanthosepion > Acanthosepion pharaonis. Next base: position 190,467 of record CAHIKZ030000027.1, read on the forward strand.
ATCAAGTGATGGTGTTGAATGTAGAATATTTATTCTACATTCAACACCGTCACTTGATGACACACCACAAGTGTGGAAACAAAATGGCTATTTTTGTAATGATTTTATAACATATTTATTTTATAATTTTCCAATAAATTATATATATATATATATATATATATATATATATATATATATATATGAAGAAATATAGTTTTAAGTTGTGCTATATTCATGTGATAAAGTGCTCAATATCAGAGATAGAGCGTATGTAATTATAAATATAAAAGTGAATATTCAAGTCAACACTCAGAGGCCTTTGAGTGTTACTTCAATGTTCACTTATTTTATATATATATATATATATATATATATATATATATATATATATATAATGCATATATTTATAATCCGACATAAAGAAAATGTGTTCTCTGATAGTGTTCAAACATTTACCCCCTTTTCTCGAGTCTGCATGAAACCACATTCTCTTTACAATGATTTCTTGAGTATGCAGGCCAATAAATGTAATACACAGTGATTAAAATAAAAACTGAGCGTCGATTTTAAACACAGGTATTCACTGAAAATAACGTTTGAAGTTATATATATATATGTGTGTGTGTGTGTGTGTGTGTGTGTGTGTGTGTGTGTGTGTGTGTTAGGATAAGGAACAAATAGAAAACGATTATCTAACATGTTTATCCTTTATTAAAGCTTCACCAGATATTGAAATATGGAGAAAAAAGAAAGAAAGAGAAAAAAATTCTCGTATTTTTAATTTTTGTGTTGTTTGTCTTTCTTTGGTTAAGCAGACTTTGCGTTCACTTTGTCTTGTTAAGCAGCGTTCGTGTGTAAATTCACGTGTGTAAGTGTGTTATGGTTTTAGTGTGTCTGTGCAGGGTTCTGATGAAAATGTATATTCGTCTCTGTGTGTGTCTAGTAGTCATTTTTATTTATGTATGGTGGTTATCTACATGTTGATTTGGTGGGAGTTGACGTAACACCGTTTGTAACGGTGACAGTAGTAGGTAGACATATTTTAGATTAAGTATGTATTTTATCAAAGTCGGTGATGCAGCATAGAGTGCTTGACGTGAATCATCTCGAAGTATTTCTTACATAAATAATTATGTTCTTTTTTTTAATTAGGGCAGCATTTATAAAATCAAAGTTATGTCCAATTTTGTTCCTATATGGTTACGAGCGAATTTAAAGAATTGTCTCAACGTGGGTCTATTTTATATTCATAGATGCTGCTTTTTAGATCCCTTGATGTCTCGCCAACGTAACTATTTCTACATTGCCGGTATTTTATTTTATAAATCCTGGTATCTGAAGTACTGTTGGATTTATTTTTCTTCCTGACTATATCTTCAATTGTCTTGTAGATGGTGGTAAAGAAACTAGTGTTGGGGATAAATAATTTGTTTTCAAATTTTGTAGATAGCGTATTGGAGGGTAACATTATGAATTGTGTCTTTTTTTATATTAGAAGTGCCATCGGCGGTGTCTGCTTTTTTGGACTCGTGAATGTTTATGCTCGTTTTCTAATGTTGAGGATGATATGATGTGGGTAGTGAAGATGTCTAAATGTTTTTTTTTTTTTTTTTCAATGTATACCTCTTCTTCATCTATGTATTCTGGGTTACATATCCTATGGGCTCTGAGGTAAAATGCTATAATTTTTATTTTTTGGCTGTGGTGGAAATAGAAATGGATTAAATCGGTTTTGTTAGTGGGTTTGCACTAAACTTTGAAATTTAATTTGTTATTGTTACGTATTAATAATTTGACGAGGAAAGGTAGAGATTTGTCTGTTTCAAATCCATGCCTGAGTTGGATGGTCGGTTCTACGTTATTAAGTTTCTTTATGATGTCTTTTAGATTTTCATTGTGAGGATACATTAGAAGAATGTCACCTATGTATCTGTGGTAAGTAGACTTTTTAGGTATGATGAGTTTAAATGTGTTGGACTCTAAAACTACTAGGAACAGACAAGCAAATACACCCTTTAGTTGTGATTCCATAGTTAAACCCGAAGAAGCATTGGTTAGTGATTTGTTTGCATAGTTGTTTTATGGACAGGTAGAGGAAGTTTTTGTTTTGATTTTTGGATGGTTACTTAATATGTTGAAGCATTTTTGTAACAGGTATATTTGTGTCTATATTTGATATCTAAGCTAATCATAACTTTGTTTTCATGTTTATATTTGTTATCCTCTGGATTAGGTGACCAGAGTGTTTAATGTGTGTTGGGTTGATCTGTCTAAGAACGGAGTTAGGACTTCTGCAATTGATTTAGCTAGTTTTGGAGAGAACTGTTGATGTACACAATGGGTCTGATGGGCATATTAGACTTGTGTGCGTTGGGTAAACCACATAGTAGGGTTGTATTCTATTAGTCTAGTCCAGGATTTGATTTGATTTTTAACAGTTTCTTGACTGTTTTGTTGACTATATTTGTGTCTGTATTCAATGTTTATTCGTTGTTATTTTTTGTAAGTGGTATCTTTATTTAAGAAGGATTCAAATTTTTTCTCATTCTAGTTGTTCGTTTCCATAATGACTATTCCGTCTCCTTTATTAGATGGGGTTATAATTATGTTTTTATGACTAGATATGTTTTAGTGTATTTCCTGAGTGTTTCTTCGGCATTTATGAGGGTGGTTGCTATGATACCTCATTTGAAAACCTTTTCGAATTCTGTGTAGTCGACTCTATATGGATTTTGGTTAAGGTAGTAAGGGTGTCTTCTTTTCTTATCTCAGTTGCTAAATTTAAACTGAAACTTAAATCCTCTATCTCAGTGACAGAAAGTTTATCGCTAGAGATGTTGTAAACAAACTCAAAGTAACGATCTTCCTCCATCTACTGTGAGTGCAAAGGCTGTGTAACTTGTCTTTTAGGCGATTTATTTGTCTGTTGTTTATGTATGCAATAGTTTGTCTCAAGCTTTCGGCTCTGGAGTTGGAAAGGATTTCTTCACTACGTACCACTTTGCCGATCGATGCAGGTTGTCATTAGAGTGGTGTTTGAGTCCTTCTGTCCATGTAAGGAAGTAATCGTGGATGTATCTGGGGAGAAGATCTGTTGTGATCTTGAGGTAACTTAATAAGTGCTTTGGGATGACTTTTGCAGCCATGCAGATGAGTAGATGATACCTTCTGTTTCTGATAATAGGAATTCTTTGTTATGATGAATAGAATATAGATGTCTTTTTGAAGTAGTTTCCATGTTCTGATGAAGCTTTAGTAAATGCGAAACATGTTCGATTTATAAATTTTTTTCTCGTTGTTCCTTATCCTATAATTCTGTCCAATTCCGATCCATATTTGATCTGTATTGATGTTAAAGGACGAGAGAAATGTACTATAGCTGTTTAAATTTCTTTTATTTTAATTTCCCAAGTACTTTCGATCTTCTTCCAAGATCATCTTCAGGGTTGCAAGTGGTACAAAACTATATGCTGTTTAAATATATAACAACGCACATCTTTGTAGAATTACTTTTACTAATGAACAACATATATATACATTTCTCTCATCCTTTAACATCAATACACGGAAGGTTATTCGTGAGTATGAACGGATTTTATTAAAATTAGAAGACATAATGTCTATAATTTATTCAATCAGACATGCCTAAAAGAGAATTTGCTGCCTAAATACATACATATATATATATATATATATATATATATATATATATATATATATATATATCACGTGTGTGTGTGTGTGTGTGCGTGATTAAAACATGTTGATGTGGGCTAAAATTATAACCACTACCTGCCTCCTGATTAAGGCTAGACAACCAGACTTGGGGGAGAATATGACTTATATGGAATGTTTGCCCAAATTCAGGAGCCACCCCTCCTCCGATCTCCTCTATCCGCCGCCAACTTTAGTATTATTATTTATTAAATAATGTAAGCTTTATCTTTGATTGAGTTAGATCCATTTTTGGAGGCATAGACATTTTTCAACTTGGACGTTGGTGTCGAGTCTACACTGGCCATGCGTTTGTTCATGTTCATTTCCCTTAGTTTTTCAACTAGGCTGCTTGAATCCTTTATACGAGATGAACGGATTGTCCCAAGAAGATGGGGTTAGAATTTTTGTTATAGCTTTCGCCAGTTTAGGGGGTGTTCACTATCTTTTCCTGAGCTAAAGTTCTCTCTACGAACAACTAAAATAATAAAAACCTGCCGTCTCATCACCAACCAATGCTATTTCACATTTAATAATGATCGTTACAGACAATACTTTGGATTACCAATGAGTTCACCTCTCAGTGGAGTACTGGCATGTATCTTCTTAGACTTTTCTGAATCCGGTCCTTTCCGAAATATTTTAACCAAGCAATCGATATATTTCCGTTATACTGATGATGCTCTACTTATATATCCTAGTGATACTGATTTACCTGACGTAGTAGATCAACTAAGCACACTCACACACAAACACACTTACACACACACATATATATATGTGTGTGTATGTGTGTGTGTGTGTGTGTGTGTGTGTGTGTGTGTGTGTGTGTGTGTGTGTGTGTGTGTAAGTAAAATAGGGATCATTTTATTAATCAAAATGAGATACAAAAGTATCGTCTCAATTAAAAATAAAAAAAAATAAGTCTCCTTTCGTCCGACACTTCGTCAGAAGTAAATATCGTAGAAATTTTTTATTTTAACTTTTCACCCCAAGCAAGGCGGGAGTGCCAGTAGAACCCAAGGGGTTACAGAGAATGGGAGCAAGAGTAAAAAGGCGTCTATGAGAGAGCGACTGTAAACGAGACGCCAGTTCAGGGCCAACCACATTGCATATCCGTCTCTGGATTTTGTTGAGGACCTTAAGACGAACAGCATGGGCTCCAGACCATATATGACAGCAATATTCCATGCAAGGGCGAATGATTGATTTATAGATTTGAAGAATAGACTCGGGTGAGAAAAAACTTAAAATTAAACCATTGAAAGGAAAAAATCTCCTTGCAACAGATCTTAAAAGACAAGGAGGAGAAGAGGAAAAATATTTCTCTATTTTTTTCCTATTTTTCCCTTTTAAAGTTCAATCAGAATGAATCAAGAACTCACCAACATGTGCCAATTTATGTTTTAGTTCTCTCTGTCTAAACAGAGCCAGACGCTGATTGTTGATTACAGCAGCCTTCAAGATGTTAATATGATGTTTGGTCCGGGCTTTGTGCAGTACAGAGAAGAACTCTTCTGAATAATTCGTGTTGTAAGTGACGATATTTAATAAATACTCACCAATGACAGACTCGTGCACTTGTGAGTAATCGAATGTTATTGGAGCACGTCTACGTATAGGACCAGACATATGCTATGCAAATTCACAGCTCAATCGCTGGATAGTCTTACCCACATAGTTGGCCTCACACTGACATTTGAAACGATAAATGACTAAATTTTGTTGATGGGTGGGCAAGACATCCTTACGGACAGAGGGGAATGCACTTCTGGCAGTAAATATGTAAAACTATAGAATTAAAGCAGTGCATGACGGTTGAAGAGATCTTATCAGCGGATAATTGACTGCGACACTTAGATGGACCAAATCCTTTAGTTTTGAGCGGACTATTTTCTATTGTGGCCCCTTAAAACCTCCATCCTTTCCTGAGACTCCCTTGTGGAGCTGATGGAGATGACTACTGACTCTGTATCTATCACCTTCAATGATAATATTTATCGACAAAATCATGGGGTATCAATGGGTAGTCCTTTAGGACCACTCATGGCCAATATCTTTGTAGGGTTTCAAGAGAGGCAATTGTTTGATAACGTTCCTAAACCATACTACCATTTTCTTTATGTTGATGATACTTTTACATGTTTTCTTTTCAACGTTTAAATAGTCTCTACTCTTCTCTACAATTCACGAAGGAAGTGGAGAATAATGTTACTTTTCCTGACGTGTTGGTTAAAAAAAACACTTCTTTTCTCACCAACGTATATATATATATTTTTAACTAGTATTTAACATGTGAATAGTTTGATTAATTTATTTTTAAGCGATTTTTGTTAAATATTTTTCTCTTAGTTTTTAAAGATATTCTGTCATTTTAATCATTCTATTGTAAATTTTATTAAGTGTAGTTTAGAAAAGAAAAGAAAATAAGAATAAAAAGAAAAAAGAAAAAGATCAAACAAATAAGTTATTTTATAGAAGTTAAAAGGGGAGGTTTCCTTCTATTCTTCCAAAAAAACACCCATTCTTGGCCGCAAGTAGGAAGATCACTACAACCATGCATACCTAATTTATAACTTCGAATAGCCCAAGTGAAGTCTTGATTGGTTGTTGTTTACTGGGGCAACTTATATAATGCACGTCCTAAAGCTAGTGGCAGATTTTGTTCTAGGTGCGGGCCGAATACTGATCATATTCGGTCTGGTCGCCCATCGAAGAAGTCTGTTGTTTATTTAGACCCGAAACTTCTAGTGACATGGGAGCAACAACACTGACGACGCATCTGGATTCGGCACTTAAAGGTGTATTTTAATTAATATAGGAAACGCACTTTTACTGTACTGTATCTCAATTGGGATTCCTTTGCTCCTATGTCTAGGAAAATTAACCTTGTCAAAGCATTCACTCATTATGCATTTATGCTATGTTCGAAGTGTAAACTTGATGCCGAGTTCAAACAAATTACCATTATTTTTCTTGCACATGGACATCCTGAAAGTGTTATTAAAATTAACATGAAATTTAAAATTTCTAAGTTTAATGAAACTAAAACATTTCGTCCACGAAAGTGTCCTGTCTACATTAAATTACCTTGAACCTCACCATCGATTATGCGCTAAGATCTCCTCGACCATAATGCCCTTCTTTAATATTCAATATGGCAGATTATAGTTCTTGAATAAATAATGTGAGCCAAAACGTTAAATTATGAATCTCGGAAAATTTCTTCAACACGATAACAGATCACATCACCAAACATGTTTCTTTTACATGTGCAGTTCTGATTAAAACCGATTTATACTGACATTTCCAAGCTCGTCCTTTTGTCGATTTTTCATCTATAGAATATAATCTCTTCCTTCTTTTTTCCAATTGTTTTTGCCTTTACCTGGGGAAAGTCAATCATTCAACATTTACACACTTTCACTTCGAATTTGTTTTATTTATTTGCTTCGTTGTTTCATCAACCTTTTTGTAAACTTGTTTCTTCGAATGTTTTAATGCTTTTTAACTTTACTTTAGCTACTGCTAACAGTATTTTCAGAGAATTGAAAATGAGGGGAAAACTCGTTATTCTTCCTCAATGTCTGCAGTTAAATTGATTTTTTTTTTTTTTTTTGCCCTCACTAATTTGTGATACGATTTTCTTGCCATCAATCGTCGGAGGTGATGAGCTGATCGGAATATTAACTGTGTGCTTACATTGGCATATCAAAAACGAAATTTATTTCCCGTTGGTAGTCTCTGTTCTCATTTGGATTAAAATTAGAAATTCTGATATTTAATGTCATGCACACTGCTCAAGACAATGACATGGCGTGTTATTATCTTCCAAAAATGATATCTATTATTAGCAGAAAAAAGTTCTCAGGGTTAAAATCGAAGTTTACCTGATTAAATGATCATATATCAAATAAGTAATTAATATTTTGAAAGAAATAGTTAAATTCTTTTATAATTCTAATGTAGATATGCATAGATATTACGTCCAATCAAGAATTAGGAGGATGTTACAAATAACAAATACACATTGTTTTCGTTTGTTTTTTTATGTATTTCTTTTAAAAAAAATTGTATTAGTACGCAGCTTAGTTTGTTAATACAGTTACTATATGATAAAAAAAATCTTTAAATTATCAGTAGGAATTTGAAATGAAAACATTGAAGGCACATATTTTTTTCCGAAGTTTAACTAGTTTTTTTTCGTCACGTATTCTAAACTTTTCTAAGGAATTTGAAATGTCAGTTTTTCTTACATATATATTCATGCTTGTTTTTCTTTCTCTTTTTGTTTTTAGACTGCATAATTCCTATATACATTTTAGAAATCATGATAGATAGATAGATAGATAGATAGATAGATAGATAGATAGATAGATAGATAGATCAGAATAGACGAAGATAGATAGATAGATAGATAGATAGATAGATAGATAGATAGATAGATCAGAATAGACCAGAATAGACTAAGATAAATAGATAGATCAGAATAGATCAAAATGGACTAAAATAGATAGATAGATAGATAGATAGATCAGAATAGACTAAGATAGATAGATAGATAGATAGATAGATAGATAGATAGATAGATAGATCAGAATAGATATGAACAGACTAAGATAGATAGATAGATAGATAGATTTATTTTGATGGACACCATAAAGACAAATTTAAACACATATCACTTTCATATATATTTCATTGTAATATAAAAAGCAAATAGCAACGTTTAATCTGAGTAGTTTATTATTTTGAAAGGTATTTAATCCCCAAATACAAGGTAACCTTCCTAATCTGTTCATATGACGTCTAGATCATCTTATTTAATACATTTGTTCGGTGCAATTAAGAGTTTGGCATTCCTGAACATGAGTTCAAAAGATCCATATAACTAATACATCATTGAACTTTATTGACATGTAAATCCTTTCTTAGCAATCAACTAGCGGGTTCGTTCCTCAGGCAAACCTTAAAAGGGAAATTCTGTTTGACATCCTTACATATCTTTGCATCTAAGACGTGTTTTTTTTTCCTTTTTTTTTTTTTTAATCAGAGCGGAAATTCCTTTTTGCAAATCAGCCTTGAGTAAATCAACGCTCCAACGAACATTTGCAATGGAATTTCAAATGTATTTATCAGGAATAAAGGAAAGATTACAGTGGATTCATAAAAACGAAAACAACGCCGATATATGGGGAAACTAAAATAAAAGCTAATATAGAAGGAAATGAAAATAGAGAAGACGGAGGAGAAAACGATGCAAGGGAAAAAGGATAAAGAAATAAAGAAATGAAAGAAAGCGGTAAGAAATAGTGAAAAAATTTAAAAAGAAGGAAGGAAGAAAAGGAAAGAAGGAAGGAAGGAATAGAAGGAAGGAAGGAAGGAAGGAATAGAAGGAAGGAAGGAAGGAAGGAAGGAAGGAATGAACGAACGAACGAACGAACGAACGAAAGAATTATTGGAGGGGAAAACGATTGCTGAAAAGAATAAAATGTTGCCAAAAAGATTGATATATATATACAAAAGAAAAATAAAATTGAGATAGGAAAGAAGATGTTATGGCGGAAGGGAAAAGGTGGAGTGTGAAGGGAGAAAAAGAGAAAAGAGTTGGAAGCAAGAGAACTTGGGAACGAGGAGAAAGAAAAAGAAAAAGCAAATAAAAAAGAAAGCTGAAATTTTGCTGGGGAGAAAGAAATATTTAAAAAAAAAGAAGAAATAACATAAACAAAAAGAAAAATTGAAACAAACGAAAAAAACATGTTTGACAATATGAATTAAACTAAAAAGTAAAAATGACATCAGGAAGAAAGCAGATGTCTACACTGATTCATCTGTCGAGGAGGAAACGCCAACAAAACAATACAACCAAGAGACAATACTAACAACATTCAACCTGGGATAAAACATGTGACCCCTATTTTAAAGGGTCAAGTTGGTTATGTACATGATGCTAACGACTTTAAAATTTGTAGCAAGATTGAGAGACGACATTCACTTGCAGCCGACAACAGATACGGTCGGGCTCTGAACAATGAACTGGAATGGCCTTCGTATACCTTCGTTCAAGCCATTATATATTACATTGCTCTCTTGCCCTGACTCTGTAGAAATTAAACTATCTCAGTATATATATATATATATATATATATATATATATATATATATATATATATATATATATATATATATATTACTATTAACACACCATTTTTCTACAGATCCATTATTCATAAATCTAACTTATTTCTTCTGAATACATAAAAATCAATAGATATAGTCATTGAAAAATTATTTAAAATATCCTTTTTAACATCCAGTTTGTTTTCTTATACTTATTTGAATATATATATATATATATTCGTTGGGTTTGTCAGAAAGCTACACTCTTATATTTTGAAAAATTTTATGAACGTTTTTGTTTCCTCCAAATCCCTAGTTACTTCATATTCAATGCGAAACAAAACGAGCGTAAAATAATTCTAAATAGAATATATATATATATATATATATATATATATATATATATATATATATATATATACAGTGTAACCCGGATATAAGAGAAACTCAGATATAAGAGAGATTTTCTCTGGTCCCAAATTAGAGCCTGTGTTAATGTATATAAAAATAGACCAAACCCGGATATAGAGAAAACCGGATATAAGAGACTTCTTCTCCGGTCCCGCCAACTCTCTTATATCAGGTTACACTATATATATATATATATATATATATATATATATATATATATATATATATATATATAAATCAGGGGTGTGCTGTCTAGATAGGCAAGGTAAGCAGTGCCTACCAAGATTAGAACAGACCAATAGCACAATATACACCTCATCCAACAAAATTATGAAGACTATTGTTTTATTGTTTGTAGATTTACTACATAAGGATTACAAGCTGCCTACGCTGAGTAATTGCTGACGGGAAATTTTTTCATTCATTTATTACACACACCCAAGCGCGCGCGCTTACACACACACATACACAAGCACACACATACATACCTATTTGATAATATCTATCGATCTCATTTTATTTTCACTTATAATAGATATGCAAATATAATTCCTATTAATCCGTGTTTGTTTATTCTTTTCATTACACTATCCACGTTGAATCCTATTCAATCATGAATCTCTGTGCATATAAAAGCATACATTTTCACTATTTATAATATCTTAGAATAAAACAGTTCCTTTTCATTATTTCACATTACGACACTAAAAGCGTGTATCATAAAAAATCATAGAAGTGAATAACAATTGATTTAGTTTCATACAAACAAAGCAATAAAATCCTTTTTTAAAACTATGAAAACTACTACCAAGTTTATTTGAAAGTATTTGTCTTTCTGTTCATATCATTTATAAATATGCAGTATACGTATACAGACATAATTCAGATATACATTTATATATTTTCTTTACTAGTGTATTTGAGCGCAGATGTTTTATCCTGTAAGACGAAAATAATAAAATCTGCCCACTTAGTTGCAATTATTATAATACGCAGAATTGTTTCAAAATATTGACTTCTCTAATGACCTCTCTCAAATGTTGCTAAATCATCAATTTTACAACTTACATTTCAGAGGCGCACGTTTGAGCGCCTATCTCAAAGAAGAATTTCATTTTCCTAATTGTCTCACTAGGTTTACTTCTGACTCACTGCACTGCTGCCGTCACCACTATTATTATTATCTTGCTAACATTGCCAGCTGGAGTCGGTGGCCATTACTGGAGTTGTCATAGTTACAGATACCACCACTGCAACTGCCTTTTAATGCCAAGACCGCGAAATGATGAAAACTTACAAGGATGGTCAGAGTGAAACTCCGCCCCAGCGACATCAGATAGCGACTTACTGCAATGAGACTCGCTCATCGTAGAGAGGGAGAACAAACATAGCCCGTCTACCCACCCTCTCACGTTTCTTCCTATTCTCTTACTCTTGTTGGCTGAGCAATCGATCAATCGGTATATTTTTTGTCTGTCTGTCAGTAATTATGTCTATTTTTCTTCATTATTCTTGACCAGTTTATTACATATCTATATCTAGTTGCACCATCAATTTCTCTATCTAGTTAAATTTTTGTTTTCTGTATGATTTTACATCTCCATTTATTTATACGTGTATCAACCTCACCTGATTTGCTTACCTATCTGTATCTCAATTTATATATGAAGCTATCGGGCTACTAGTTCGCCTCTCAGTCGATCTGTTTCCTTATCACTTTTATGTGTCTCTGTCACTATAAAGTTTTATCTATTCCATTGTCTATCAATTAATCAGTCGAGATAGATAGATAGATAGATAGATAGAT